>VXBT01014200.1:71332-100354 GCA_013400235.1 Oriolus oriolus | reverse complement strand
TCTGTACTCTTCGGCGTGTGGTGTCGTGCAGCGGCGTGTGGCAGCGCGGCGTGTGGCAGCATATCGTAGCATGGCCACGGCAGCGACGGGGCACCCTCACCACCAAGACCAGATGGAGAGGAGCAACGAGACATCGTCGGGTCCCTTGGATGAGTGATATGCTTCCACCTAACCCCTGTCACCTCTCCCTGTTCCCCCACCCCCCACGCACATCTCTTTTCCTGTTCCTTTCTTTCTTTCTTTTCTCTTTCCTTCTCTCTGTCTCTTTTACTATTAAATAAAATACATACATTTTTTGGCATCAACATCTAACCTCGTTTGGTTTTAATCTCATTTCTGGGAATATTTTGAAACTTATAGTTCTTTCCGGTTTATGCACAGAGACTTCGTTTTCTTTGCTTTTCTGAGTTTAAACCGGATTGTAACATCTTCCTCATCCTACCTGTCTACAACTGTACCGCACATCAATGCTCTTCCCAGCTCACCTACCCACAGCTGAAGAGCTGTGCATTTACTTCTTTAGTTAAACCAGCAGTTTCCTACTCAGCCATTCCACTCTCCCTCCCTTGCCCAATTTCCTGCTCCTGGGAATTGCTAACTCTGATGCTCTATAGAAGGCTTTCTTAAAGATCTGTACCTCTGTTCCACTTGGCCATTTACGGCATTCAAGCAATAAATAACTCTCTAATTTGGGTTGAACTTCAAAACAAAGTACTACTACAGAAATGATTTTTTTTAGCAGAGTTTATTATAGTGAATTTTAAATTCTATATGAAATTATAAATCCTACATGTAGACTTTTAAACAAAGGAATATGAAACAGGCCTATTAAAAAACTTCAATCATAAATTATAAAAGTAATAATGCATAGAATTTCACAGGGAATTCTGTGTTTACTCGAGCTTTATATGGTCTAAATACAGGGAACTAAATATTATTTTAATCCATAAAATATTTCAGAATGTTTCCTTTCAGGTGAAAGTGGCCACAGCTGCACTGTAAGCTTCTGTTATGCTTGTAGCACAGGAACTGAACAAAATTTTCACCATCTTTTCACTGTTTTCTTGAGGAAGGGATTCAAGTTGAAGCTACTAATTTCTTATTGGTTTAAAAGTTTCTAGATAATCCAAAAGTAAGTAGAACATAAACCTGTTCTGTACTTAATACAACCTAGTATGATAGAATTTTTCCTCAGGTTTGTGTTGTTTTAAAGGGTTACATTTATTGAATGACTTAAAAAATACGGTCACTATCATATCGACAAAGTGTTAAATACCAATAATTGATACCAGAATATTTCAAAAGTGGTAATTTAAATTCAAACTGTAATTAAAGCATTAAGTCTATTCTCATTCAGAGCTACTAAGTTGAGATGAGTTGTTGAAATCTTGTTATGGATTTGCTCAACCTTACTTACTTTTTCTGTGCCTGGTATGAATGTGAGTACAATACAAACATATTGAGAGAAGTTGCCTATGATTAAGCACTCAATCAATTCTATTGCACTTACATTATCTTGTTTGCAATTGTTACCATTGCATGACAAATAACAGCTACGGATCTAATGAATGAGAAGAATCAGTATTTATGAAACAGCATTTGATAAACAAAGAAATAAATTTGTGATCAAGTCTGAAGTGTCTTTCCTTCTTTAAAAAAATCCATCTCCTTTTCCTTCCTTCAGAAACTCAACATACAACTCAGCTCAGTTCTCTGATCAGAGACCACAGTAAGTTTAACAAGACGGAAAGCTCTGGAAAAGGGTCAAAGTTAGTCCTGCCATCTCTTACTTTATGAATCGAACCTGCCTTCAGTTTTGAACAAATAGTTTGCACAGATCACCCATAAGTTACCTATCAATCCAATTCCTTGTTTGAGTACTGTGGTCAGAGACTATCTTCAGATCTCTGCCACAGAGAATCTACCTGTGATAGAACATCAGCTTGAGGATGGCTAATTCATAACAGTATTTCTCCACCAAAGTGCCTTCAGCTGGAGAGCACTTAAAGCATCCTGTCAATTACCTGATGTCATGTCATTAAAGACATGTCTTGAATGTGGAGTTCCTTGATAGCCATAGCTATTTTATGGTAATAATGTGTATTTACTGACTGCCCTAAGTTACAGCTGTCTTCTGCTCAAAATGGATGACTAAATTCCATAGAAAAAGGCACTTCATAAAGTCACATGTAGTCTTAAAAGCACACCAAACAGAGGTCACTTTTACTTTTGGTTCTCTTTGTTATTCGCATGATATTTGCATTGTGAAAGACACTGTGTCTGAACACACAGAGGAGTCACTTTTCAGCAGCTGCACTGAATTGTCTTTTTGGATGTTGCTGTGGTTCCTCATCAGTGACACAGAGAAGTCTCATTCATTGCCTCCGTGTCACAACTTCATTATGGAGCTGCTGCTGATTCTGCTAATCTGTTTCCCTCATCTTCTGTACCCTGAGTTTTTGGATGGTAACTTGATTTTTTTCCTTTTCCGTAACTGAATACCTGAGTGTTTCTAGTCAAGGAAGGTTAAAATTTTTTATATATTTTCAAGCAAGTGTGCCGTCTTCATAAAACTGTTTTGTTTTGCTGATACCTCTAAAGTTTCTTTTCACACACAGCAGATGCATGCACTTACAAAATTTTATGACAATACTTTTGGGTTATGAGGAGCAGCAAAACAAGAAAGGATGAAGTAAGCTCTTCAAATCACGGTTTTTACGTCTATTACATATTTCCTGGTTTTATGTGCACACGTGTGTGCTGGAGTTTTCTCAACTATCTGGGAAATCACAAAAGATGGAAAATAAAACCAGGTATAAATCTACCAATAAGACAAGCCAGTGTAAATATCTAGCAGGACATAATGTCTGAATGTGGCAGAAACTTGTCTTCCTATAGTTTTTCTAAAGGCTTTGGAATTTAGTCAATAACTTGAAGACCAGGCTATGAATCTTCAACTCATATGTTATTTGTTTTTAACCATATGGACATGAAAGCCTCAAATCCACCAAATTTACATATGCATCTATGCATCTCTGAGTAAATCAGAAAATGCAAATATCCCAAAGACAAACACTGCTTTTCATGTGGAATATATTTATAAATACACTAAACATTGTAAGAATTCAACTGATACAAATTTCTAAATTATTCATATGATAGAACTACCTACAGTCTGGATTTTGAAAGAATTAGGAGCATGCATCATGGAACATGTAGCTGGATGAACACGCCGAAGAACCTGACTAAAGGAGTCCCTGGACTGAAGAATATTTGCAGATGACAAAACTGAAGACATAAAACACTAAGCATGTCAGTGGGAAGAGCTAAACAAAGAAGATTTTCTCAAAGGTTAATTAACCACTCTCTTGACTGTCAGTATTTGAGGAAAGATTTATATACTGATATTTTTGTGTTTTAACAAGATACTGGCAAGGAGGAAGTTAGAGGAAACTATTGTTCTTATAAGCAGAAACATATGGTCATGGAATAAATTTACTGAGCTGCCTTAGAGTAAAAAGTTGGTACTAAATGTAAGAGGTGTGTATCTTTGGGTTAGAAATTCTGAAGAAAATGTATTTTTTGTGAAAACAATGAAAGTCCAAGATTCTAGTGCTGCAGTAGTTTCCATAGCTGGATGACAGCTTTGGAGCCATAACTGGTTGCCTTATTAAAGTTGTAAATTTTGGAAAAACAGCTTCCTCAGGAAGGTTGGAGAAAGATGTTTTGCACAGATGTTACACTGGGGTTTTGTGATCCTAACGATAAAAGAGTGCAGGCCCTGTGAAGTATTATTTAAAATGCCATTTATGGAAGCTGAGGAAAGGGAGCATAGTGTAGACAATGTCTACAGCCCTTCAGGTGCTGGGACTGTCACATCAAAAGGCATTCAATGGATCTCCATTCAGGGCACAGCTTGTTGTGCTGAGCCCATATATGCACCCCTTTTAGCCTTTTGATCTCTTATATATTTTTTCCTAATATGGACTAAACTTTTTATTTTTTTTGGTATAATTACGCTTTTGTAGGGGGATATTCACAGCAAAAAAAAAACCTTTTAAAATTCTTTTTAGATGAATGTGTATATGAAAACACAATGCTTATACTTAGTTATCTTTCACCTGAGACTGTAGCCATAATTACATTGGTTCAGTCTCTGTATGGAGGGGAGAAAAACCCATGTACTCAAGTAATAAAGATGAGTGCTAGTTTTTCAGACTGTATGATTCTGTATCCAGACCAGCTAAATAAAGGCATAATGAAGATGAATCACAAGAGACCAGGAACTCCTCTCTTCTCTTTTTCTTTAGAAGAATACCCTGGAGATACATTAAATTGTTTTCCTGTTTGTTTGCAAGTTTTTTATATCTTGTTAAAGAAATGCCAAGAGCCCTGAACTTTCAATGTATTGATCTATAGCTCTGAATCTCTTTCCTACATAGTTTTGAGGATAACATTTTTCCTTATCTGAAAGTCAAACCTGTTATATACAGTTTATTCAACCTGAACTGCGTATGAAAATGGCTCAAGAGACTAGAAAAGTCAGGGAGTTTTGGGTTCTGTTTTGGTTTAAAAGAAGTTTTGCCAAAATGTTATAAGTTCTGATTTTTTATTATTCAGAATAAAAAGCCAGAATGTTCATTTCCAACTTCAATTTTCCATTTGGCAAATATCGCTTCCTTTATAGAGTAGTCTCCCAAAACACCCATCTTTTTCTTCCTTGCATAGGTTACAATTAACGTGGATCTTTACAAAAAGCAGATAGCACAGAGAGCATCCTGACAATTGTGGAATAACGTTCGATTAGTCTGCTGTTACTGCAAAAACTGTCCATGTAGCTTCATACTTGTGGGTTTTGTGAATTCAGAAGAGAACAGTTACAGTTCTCCCTTTGTTAGCAGTACACTTGCACTCTTAAGGTCTGCATCATGTTTTTCTAAAGAGCACCAGGACACTGGTGATGGCTGGGAATGTCCCGGACTATGACTTATCCATGTCCTCTTCAGCCTGATTATATATCGGGCTAGGCTGCGTCTTCAGACATATTTTTACGCTTAGATTTGCTAATTTTTCCCTCTCTGTCCTTCAAAAATGCACTAATCACTTATCTGCAAAAGGCAGTCTTTATTATAGGCAGCCTCAGTGTCTTCCAAGGCTTCAGTGATGGCAGCTTTTAGGTGTATGTACCTGCCTACCAGGTATGTTGCTGTGGACACAGGCAATGCTCTTTATTGTTAAAGACCAGCAGGGGTTTCTGATACTGAGGAGGGGTCACTTTAATTTTGTAGGGTTTTTTAACCTTTGAAGCTCCTTTTGGGTTTTGTCAGCTTTTTCTTTTTTTTAACACTTCTTTTATACCACAGCTATGTCTCGAGCTACGGACTTTGAGAAAAAGTGCTTAAGCTGTTATTTTTAAGTTAAGAGTATGAAACCAGAGACTGTGCAGAGGTAATGCAATAATTCTTGATAGTGCAGATCTCAAAGTTCAGAACCAGAAGGAGCTTTTTAGTTCTGACAGTGTGAAGTGTGACATTTTAAGTAGCTACATTATTTAGTGTATCTGAAAAGTCTGAAGAGTTTAAATTTGGGTATCTAAAAATTACCAGTCTGACTAAGGAAGAGACATAATTTTTTTTCATTTTGAAGGACTGGTATCATCGCCAGACCTGCCGATTTTTTTTCCTGCAGTGTTACTTCACCAACTCTAGGAAGGACAACATAAAACCCCCCATATTATATGTTACCTCTCTCAGGACAGGCAGGTAGAAATGTACACATACATCCAACTAACACAGCAAAAGAACTGTGAACCTTAATTTCACTTACTACTGCCTTCACAAGCATAGTAAAGAAGAGGGAGGAGAAATCCAAATTCTTCAGGATCCTGCAGGTGGGCAGAGGAGCAGGCGATCATTTCCCCATATGGTTGGCAGTCCTGCTGTACCATTTAAAACTGAAAATTAAATATTGCAACATTCTACAACTTAAGGATATTAGGACACAGATGAAAGTATTTCTTTCTTGGAACAGTTTGTTCAGGTTTGGGGTATTTCAAATCTCAGTATTAATGCTGATTGTCAGAACAAACAAGAAACAGTTTTCATGTGCAGTAGGTGGGGATTTTTATCTTCATTTTCGTGCTTCCTTGGATATTAAAATAGCAAAATATACTATTTTAAAAACAGGAAGTGATTCGACAGCTCTATTTTCTTCTGCTACTCAGCAGCTCCCTATGTGTCGGCCTACAGCATCAGTACAGGCATTGCAGCACTTTCTGGCACGCCTTTGGAATTAAAATTTCTGTTTTCACCAAATCTCTTTACTTCAGTAATAGACACAGAATTTGCATTTTCAGAAATAGTTGGATATTTTTTTAATATTCCTCACTGAACAGTCTCTTCCCTGGGGCATGCCTTTACTATTATGGGGCTGTGTGCTCAGTATAACATGCCGAGGGCTCGGGAATAAAGATTGATATCTGAGGAGGAACTATACGATGACTTGTGCTCTCCAGAGGGATGTCTCAAGCCAAGTGCATTTGCAGCCTGTCAATGCTTGTTGGCAGATAGAGACACCCAGGAACACTGAGGTCTCAGAAACAAGAATTTTTGAGTGATTACTCACTGATGCTGCTTTTGTAACTATCCAGAAGAATATTTTCCTGCTGCCTTTTCAAATGCAGGTCTTTCTTCAATTCCTGAACAAAAGCAAACAAATTAACCCATTGGGACCTGAGAAGAAGGCAAACCAGATGTTATTTCCTATAACAAGATTATGTGTTTAATTCCCACATGAGTATGTTTTATCACATCATAATGCTAACAACATAAAAGGCAAGAAAGGGCACTAGGGCTTGGCATTTTGAGCTTGGCTTTTGTGCCTGTTGCTTATACTGAACAAGACCTATGTGTCTATGCTTGGTGGCTGCCTAGGATAAAATATTACCATTTCTCCTAATGGAAGACTTAATCTTCTGAGGTTTCACGTTCTACTGTTGTAATGCATCTACCATGAGAATAAAAATTATGAATGCCAGGAAACTGGGAACAATAATTTTGTTAGACTTCTATTTTGATTCCTATCTCTCCCTCTGCTACATGATGTCATTTTAAAAGTGAGTGAGGCAGAAGAATGATATCAAAGGAGTGCTAGTTGTTCAGTAATTGTTAGAATAAAGATGGGGAACGCAGCATGCACCAGTGTTCTTTGCCAGGCTCAGCCACTAAAGTCTTACTTCAAGGGTGTGCATGCTGTTGCTAAGGAAAAATGGTTATGTGAGTCTCTTACATAATTTCATTAATATTTTGGTTTGAAACATGTCATTCTTGTCATCTTGCAGCTTATGTCTCTATAGCTGAAGCCCTTACTTAAGCACTGTCGTGGTGAAAAAGTGAAACAAAAGGTTGATTTAGAGGTGCTAATGGAAAAGCTACAACAAAAGAATGCACGTTGTAATGTGACTGCAGTCAAGTCTTTCTGCCTTGGCTTCTTCTATTCAGAAAAGATAAAAGGAGGCTGAATTGTTAATTTAAGACAGTTTTTATTGATAAACCAGAATATGCATCCATTTGGCATAGGATGTGTGGGAGGAGGGGATCAGTAAAAGGAAGTGGAGGGGACGTTTCTGTGGTACCCAGATGACAGATTATGTGAAGCTAATTTTATCTTGTGCATTTCTAAACATGTAATGGTTTATGCATTTCAGAGGTGTTCAAAGCTATGCAATCTAGAAATGTGTAACTGAAGACTTGCATGCAGTCTTCTCAAGATTTTGTCCTCCTAGGAACTGGATCTCTAAGGGTTATTTTATTACTCTTTATTATTCTAAGCTCTCACATGACACCTCACCCATACTACATCTTCTGCATTGGCATCAGGAGTACTGGGATGATCATTAGGAAAAAATAGACTTAATGAATTGTAACAAATGAGTCAAAAAATTTTTTAGAAGAGAAAAATTATTACAGGAAACAACTGGTGGGCAAAATCTTCTCTTCCAGCTCGTCAAGATGCAAAAAATTTTGAGATATTATGCTGTTGATTCAAGAAAATTTCTCGAGTTACATTCATAGTCAACCAGATCCATTTCAAACAAAGTGTACTCTACAATCAAAGCATAGATAAGGCTGTCAAGGCATAAAAAGCAGCAACACATGTTTAAAAAACCCCCAAAACACAAGAAAACAGAATAAAACAAACAAAAATCCTCCAGACTAAACACCCCACACTTAGAATGATTTTAGTGATAAAAGCTGAGATTGCACCTGATAAAGTAATAATGAAAACCTTCTCTCCTTTACCTCACTTGTATAGGGGTCATCCCCAAAATTCTTCTGTGTGTGCTGACAGCCTGTGCTGCCTGTACATGGGTACTTGCAGTAATTTGATTGATTGCTCTGAAAAGTGAGTATAGGACAATTCTTACATCTCCTTAGGCTCCCTGCCAAGTCTACCATTGCCTTTCTAAGAGAAGATTGCTAGAATATTTGAATTTGAATAAGAGACCCAGGCTCAGTAATAGTGCTGCATAAAGGCAATTTGCTATTTCAGCAAAAACGTTCAAGTATATGCACAGATACATTAAAAATAGCATCATTTTGAATGAAAAAGTAACAACTATTTATTGTCACTTAATAACCCGATTTCTAGACAAAGGAATGGCAGCAAAAATCACTTGCAAGGTGATAAGAAAAGATTTTCTGTGCCTGATTTTACCTGCATAAAAAATGGATAATATTCATTGCTGAGAAAATAATTTAAGGCTTACCTTATATTCATGTCTGAGCAGAATGGAAGACACTACTTTTAACTCTTGATGGAGCTGTAAAACTGTATTAGTCCATGCAGCCTGTCCCTTTCTTTGGGAAGCTGAGTTTGATCCCTAGAATTTCTGTCCAGAAGAGAAGCACAACAAATGGATGTTTTACCCATCTTCTGAAGATTTCCAGGCTAAGTAAATCTAAAGGACAAACACCTGGTAACTTACCACTTTCCTTATGTTCAGACAGAGCAGTGGGCGTGGGTTGAAATTGCTATTTCCCGAGGCAGTTGACACCCTCTCAAACCTTATCCTTACCCAGTGCTGCGTATTCCAAAGCTAATGGGAATTTGGTCAGAGAGGCCCAGAGGTTTCTCAAGCAACCCTACAAGGTGTATAGGTCACTAGGTCCCAGTTATTGTGCACAGAGTTCTGTAATTTTTACGAGTTTATACTTCTGTATTTGGAGTAGTTAGTTCACATTTTGTCCAGATAGTGTAATAGGCTCCATTTAGTGTCTCTCTCTTCATGACTTATAGTCTGTTGGATTTCACACTGCCCTGGTCATAACTGGAGAAATGTTCTCTTCTCCAAATCTTCACAAAGATGGGCCTGCATTACTTGCAAGTAGAAAATATTCTGTGAAGTGAGGCAACATCAGTATTTTTGATGCATTTTTAAGCATAAGTTTTACAAGTCTTTTGTAAATGCACACTATCCATAGAATGACTGCCTTGATTACTGAACAAAATCATCTACAACCTAACTGAAAGACTTTTTCGTCATTAAACTGTCATTATGTAATGTACACTTTCATGTCTCACTGAGTGAAATCTATTTATACTTTCCTGACAGCACAAAAATCAGTGCTTTGCTCATAGGCTTTTAGTTAAGATTGGTGACTTTGAAATTCCCAGAGGCTAATTTGGATAAAGATGTTGGAAAGTTCTCTGTATTGTTTTTATTGGCTCTGATTGTGATGGTAACCATCAGTAAACAAGAATGCAACATGGAGATCCAAGCACCAAACATTGACCAAACACTGTCAGCAACTGCTTACAAGCATTTTGAATTGCGTGATTTGAGACACATAATCCAGGCATATTGTGTGGAAGAAGGAGGGTTAAAACCCAATTTTGTGCATCAATATTTTATAGCCTTACCTTTGACTGACAGATTTTAAGGCCAAAAGAGACCGTTAGATCATCTAGTCACATATGTCCTGAATTTTGCAGGACATTAGATTTCTGTCAGTGACTTGAGACTAAGCACATTTTCTGGAAAGATGCCTAGCTTTGATTTGAGAGCACCAAGTAATGAACAATCTACCATTCTCTTTGGGAGTTTGTTCTAGCTGTTATTCACCTATGCTGTTAAATTTCTTACCTTATTTCTATTTTGAATTTTCCTGCCTTCCATTTCTAACCATTGGTTTCTGTCTTTCCCTGCTAGATTAAAGACTTATCTGGTACATTGTGAGGGAGCTTATAGCAATCAAGCTACCTGCCATCTGGAATTTTTTTTTTTTTGCTAAGATAAACAGACTGATATTTTTAAGTCCTCGTTCACCTGAATTTTCTGCAGCCTGGAATAATTTTGCAGCTTTTTTTCTATATCATCTCCAATTTTTTCAGTGACATTTTAAAAATGAACTGTGTGCAGTATGCAGAACAGGAGGCAGTTTTCCAGTATCAATCTCACCAGTGCTATCTAGAGGCAGAAAATCATCACTGCTTTTCATTACTCCTCCTCCCTGCTTGTTCCTTCTAGGTTTCATTAAACCATATAGTACCTATATTTTACTGAGGGGTTGTTTTTTTTTTTCTGTAATGACCCAGAATTTCTTTTTCAGACTTTCTACTATGAGGAAATGCTTTTTCACTGTGCAACATATACTGAATTTTGGTTTTGGGTGACCTAGAAGGAAAGAATTTCTGTTCCTCTGTAAAATAATTTTTTCCCCATTCCTGATCTGTTCCACTTTGCCTTACCCTTATCTAGTAACTTTGTGTAACCTTCATGGGCTTCTGGGCTACTGTAATACATCTGAATCACACTTAGAAACATGGTGGCTTACACTCTTCACTTCTAGAAACAGCCCCTATTTAATAAGAAATCTTTATTGCCAGTTGTTTTTGCAACTAATCAATTATCTAATTATCCATCCTTTTAATATATGCTTTGTTGTACTGTTTATCATTAATTCACTAATTAAAGGATAAGAGATGCTAAGTCAAAACCCTCAGAAAAATTTTATCTGTGCATTCACCAAGCAAAGTTCTAATCTCACCAAAGACTGAATTTGATTTGATTTACAAGAGTTGTTTTTTTCCATTTAGATTATATCAGTTGACCTGGATTATATTATTTTCATTTTAATTTTGTTTCATGCTAGCTCTTCTGTGTGTCTTGCTCATATGACATAAATATCCACAATTTCCCACTGGAGAAATCTTAAATTTCTAAGCCCTTTAGAATGTCTTTGATTTGCTAATTAATATAATACCAGTAAGAAAAGTCCAGAAAATCCTTCAGCCAATTTATTAAAAAATGTGTGGATAAAGTTACACAGGCCTGTTTATGTAAAACTACATAATTCAAATATATTCTCTTTAACATTGTCCTCAGATAGCAATAGATATTTTTGGATCCCTGTAAAATGTGGTTAGTAAAGCACTCTTTCCTTCCAAACCCAGAGCAGAAGTATTCACTTTATTTTTTTGTGTATCATGATTTGCAATTTACTATACCCTTTGCTGAAGTATTCATGACATCTCTTTATTCCCTGTATACCTTAGAAGCTCATTGATTTTTTCCTTAAGTTGTTTCAGCCACAGCTTTTCCCCCCACATCTTATCTGCTCATGTAAGTATATTTCCCATTTCCTTTCCTCTCCTTATTTTCCACATTTTTCATCTTTCAGTTCTTATCGCTGCTCTTATGAGTTCACTTTTTCCCACTCACTGCAGCACAATCTTAATTCTGTAACAGAAGAAGCCAGGGCTCTAGAGGTCAGCTTTGCTCATTACACAGCTGAATTCAGCAACAGGTCTGATCCCTCTGTGTGCTGATGCAGGATACAGGTAAGTAATGAAAGGGTACGAAAAACTTCATGAAGTTTGCACAGACCATGCTGCTTCTGACTCCCACTTCTCGATAGGAAATGGAGTTTTTCAGTCTGGTTTTATTTTAAGAAAATGCAAATGGAAACAAGCCTCCAAAAATGTGTTCCTGGGGTTGACAGTGACAAAGAAATAAGTCATCAGCAGGATTAGAACCTATTCAGTCTCCAGGACATGCCAGCAGGGCTGTTGGACACTGGAGTGAACTGTGTGTGTCACACCCTACAGCTGAGAGGTAGGAAACACAACTTGACTCTTCATCCATGATTTTTCCATGCTTTTCTCAGGTGCTACTGTCAATATGGTAGTAGTAAAGTGTAAGAACCTAGATGTCTGTTCCAGGACACAGACTTCCATTAGATCTTGGAAAGCGTCCTTCACTGAGTTTGAGCCCTTGTTGACCATTCTAGCTGAACCTGCTTTTCTACTCCTTCTATTTCTTCCCTACACTCTTTTCCCTGTCCTTTACAGCTTCTCATCCTGTTGAAGGCTTCTTATACAAATTTCTTTCTCTGACAGTCAAACCTTTTAACACACTGGTTTTCTTCTTTTCCCCCATTTCTACAATAGCCTTCTACACTGATCTCAGACTTTTTCCTTCACCAGCACCCAAAATTACACTGTTCCCAAATGGTGTTCTTCTTAATATTTATCTCCTCCCTGAATCAATCTCTGGCTTCCTACTCTGTCTTTCTTTGCAGAAGCTTCTCATTATCTCTGATTTAAATTGTAGTTGAGTGGTTTTTTTGCACACTGGCAGGGGCACAGGAGTTGGAGTCCACGAGGATCCCAATAGACAATGGCAGAGGAGATTTTGTGCTTAGATGGGGAATGTTCTGCTTAGAACATGTGATTTTTGACAGTTTTTGAAAAACTCTCACCAGTCTCCACACTCTTAAACATTAATAATTATTTTTTTCCCCTCTGTCAGAGAAAGGGAAGCTGGGAAGCAAAAAGAGTAGAATGAAAGCAGTATACTGGTCCTGCTATATTTCAGATCTTCTCCTCCAACATTCTTGTTGAAAGCATACTAAGACTTTGAAATACTAATGGAAAGAATGAGATATTCCCAGAAATTCTTTATTTGAATAAATGGCCTAAAACAGCCAAAGCTTACCTCTCTGTGTATGGGAATAAACTTGCCATGAGAGTTTCAGTCTTGTTTTAAGTTTGCAAACCACAGCAGCAGATACGAAATGGTTTCTTCAGCCACTGAAATTATTGCCATATAATTCAACTAGAATGTTCTGATTTTATTTAGAACTGATGAATACTGTAAAAACTGACCTTAGAGGACAAATGCCTATTATCTTGTTTATACCAGTGCTCTGCTAGTAGCTTGTAAGTCACTTACTGCGCAGCAGTCTGACATCTGTGTTTCTCTGATAAAAAATTAAAAGGCAACCTAATCTGTAAGGTTGTTGTTTTTTAACAAACTAGAAGTAATAAATTTTAAAATACCTATTTTGGATTAAGAATGAGAATCACAACATCATGTATTATATATTCATGATCTGCGGAGATACACTGTAATTGTGTTTCACTTAGGAAGATTCTCCTTAAAAAACCCTAAGTCTGGGGTTACAAGACTAGATTTCAAAAGCATTTAGCAATCCATAATAGGACTGACAGAAATGCATAAGCATGATAGCTGCCTATTTCACAGCTTATGCTCCAGTTGTACTTTTATACCTCAATACTTTTCAGACTGTGATACATCTTTAGGCATTTAAATATTTCTGAATACCTGGATCACAAACACTTAAACACAACAGGCTGAAATGTCAGATTTTGTGTGAATATGGCTTTCAGGGCTTTAGAAAATCTGTGTTTCACATCTTTAAAAATGGAGCAATTAATAAAAGTACAAATAACTTATGAGTGATTAAAAGAGACCATCGAGGAAAATTAGGAGCTCTACAAACTGTGACAAAATATTTAACACATTAATATATTTTTTAATTAGGTATCAATTTATGAAAAGCATTGGCTTCATGTTATGAAATTATAGAAGTGTTTGTAATTCACATTGGGATATTCAGTGATAATAATGGAGATACAAAGCAGGAAGTGAGTTCACCTGCATACCCATATGCAGGTGGATTTTTGTGAACACACACACGCACATATGTGATGAATTGGGTGTGTCATGAGAGATACAAGATGAATTTTAGTGTCATAATAAGAAGGAAGTAAGTGAGGAATTTAAAGAAAATTCTGACAGATTGCAGGAGGAAAGTTTCTTTTTTTCCCCTTTCAGTCTCAAATTCAATTGTCACCTTTTCCCAAATTCTTTCTTAGTTCCCTTCTATCACGCAGACACCCTCTTTCTTCAGCAGCACTTTTCCTCTGCCTCTTCTACAGTGACTTGGTAATAAGAAAATTGGTAAGACTGAAAGCGATAAAAAATGTGAAAATAAAAGAGTGTCTCGCATTTTTGCCAAGCCAAAGAGAATTCAGCACATATTGCAGCCCTGTTAATAGGTGAAAGAAAGGGTGCATTTGGAGATGGCAGAGGGAGCTCCATCTCCCCTCAAGTAAGGGGGTTACAGGGCTCTTTCCATGGATGCAGCTGAAAACCTCTGTGCTGAAAAGTCTCTGCACTTAGATTGCAGTTCCATTTACCTGCATTTACAATCTTTCCCACTGAAGTATTCAGCTTTCAGGTATTTTAAATGTCATGCAATCCCCTGTAATTTTTATTAGTCTTCTCTGCGACACCAACATTCGATTTCATGTTCTGCAGTGCTTGCAGTTTGCACAGACTAAGATGTGAACCAGATTTCACTCGGTGTAGAAAGTGGCCACAGCTCAGAGAAATGAAGACAGCTTGTACTTTTGTCACAATGATAGATTGTAAGAGATATTAGAACAGTAATGGATAATGCATTGCAGGGTTTGTCCTACCCTTTAAGAAATTGATCTGTTTATTCATCCAGAGTTGCAACATTTTCTATTGTTTATGCTTTGCTTTGTCAACTTCTATTGTTTTCAGTTAAAAAAAAAACACAAAGAAAGAAAGAATCCCAAACCAACCAACCAAACAAAAAACAAACCCAAAAAAACCGCCAACAACTTGCCACATAATAAATTGAAGCCAAATAAAGGTTTAAAAAAATCCAGATTGCTATTCATTCCACATTATTTAGTGGAAAAACAGGGAAATATTTCTTTATGGTTCTCTTAAAAATGCTTGTTTAAACTGTTTAGGTACAAATTAGTGTATTTTGGAAAGCTTATTTCATGTAACCTTTTCTTAGGTACTTTCTGTATAATAAACTTGCCAAACACTGTGATGCAGAATAATGCTTAATTTCCTTGCATTGTTCTGTAAGTACTACTTTTGTCCATACAGCTGTCCAATTTTTATGAAAATTGTCATTAAAAGGTGTAACTCTATTCAAATAAATATTGGAAATACATAATTGCATTCTTGTTATTCCAGCTGAGTTTAATATTAAAAACCATTGTACAACAGAGGAAACAATGCGTATTGTTGCAATTAATCATAACTATGACAGCATTTCGATGAATAAAAAGGCTATAAGGGATTCAAAAGACAAAAAAAGAAAAAGGGAAACAAAGAGAAAAGATAGCTTACCTATAAGTATTTTTGCAACTATGGACCTGGAGTGAATAAAATAAACAAAATAAAGGGGAAAAGTAATTTTAGATACTTGTCTGAAGTGAATGCCTGAATGAGACAGTATCTACGACATTTATTTTCTTTCTTTCCACACAGCAATTTGAACTTCAGACCAGAGACTAGTGCTATCTTAAAGATGCAGGATATCCTCCTGATTTAAAAAAAAGTCACAAAGATGGATGGGCAGAGCAGTCCTCAACACTGCTCCTTTGAAGGCACTAACACAGTGACTGAGGAAATCAGGACAGTGTTTCAGGTTAGAAAAAACTACCTCAGGAGTCTCAGGCAGACAATTATCATCATGATTTTTCTATTCATTCATCTGACCTCTCTCTAATGAAAGCATTATTGCACCAGTGTATATAATCCTCTATATAAGTATGCAACAGAACATAGGCCTCCTCAGAGTTTTTTTCTAGAAATTACAAATAAATATGATTAAGACTGCAATCCAAATGAGGTAGAAAAATAGACTTAACTTTGGCTTTGTTACCTGTGAATCTAAATTTGAGTCAGACATTATCAGTCATCGTCTTTTCAACCTCCCGAAGCATTAGAGGGTGAAGTACTCCCACGAGGAAAATGCAGACGGGAAACTTATTCCACAGTTCCTCATTAGGGCAAGAACCTCAAGGCAATTCCAACATTGCTGCTGTCCCCTGGCATTCATGAGGCAGTGGGTTATGGCCAATTAATCCATCTACTGTTGACACTTTTTGTTCTGCTACCAATCTGCTCCCATCTTGTGAAGTTCCCTCTGCAGCGTTCAGGAAAGCATATATACTTTCCTCTCTTAAAGATTTGTGCTCAGGATGTCTTTGGCTTAAATAGCACCAAGTTCATTGTGAGAACTCCTTATGTTATCTTATGAATCCTCAGCATACTGTCTAGATCTCCCTGTGGATGGTATTTGGAAATTTTATTGTTAGAGTTGTGTGCTTCTTTGATTGAATAAACAAGTTCACCTATCATTTTAATTGCAAGTTTGTCCTGCAGGCTGTTATTTATTCTGAATGGAGAAACCATTCAGATTTGATCAGGCTGAAGCACAAGCTGAGGGCAGTATGTTGTAAACAGCAGAGGAGAAAGCTGGGAGGCAAAGGAACCATTTTCCTGTAGTCACTGATTAGATGCTTTTTTACCTTAATGCATCAGTCTGTGAAATACTAAGTGGAAGTTGACTGGCTGTTCCTATGTCTTTTTAAACCTCACTCATGGCTAGAAAAATTCAAATTTGTAACCTTTTAACCAAACTCCAGTAATGTCAACATAACTGCAGATGCTTTTAAAAAGCTTTAGAAGAGCTGGTTATTTTCTCAGCTGATTGAATTTTGCCACATCACATGTTAATCTCTTGAAAATGTTTTTGGTCTGTTAAATCATAATGCACATTACAGTGACTGAACTGTAGTACATCTCAGAAAGACAGCTGCAAGCCTACAGCTATGTTTTAAAGGGCATTCCACATCCCCTGTGTTATCACAGTTAATTACAGGAAGACTCACCAGTTCGAATTCTGTCTTTAATGTGAACCCATTTGAAATTCTGATTTGGAAGAGGACCCTTTGAGGAAGACAATCTATAAACTCAGAGCCAAGACTTTCACTGCATATAAAATGAGTCCCTTCATTGGCCATGAAACTTAACTGAGTTAGAAAGAAATGACAAACACAGCACGAAAAAGAAAACCCAGTGGCAATCTAACAATATCATTTTATATCTTAGGGTAAATTATGCAGTCTTTTTCTAGGGGAAATCCCTATCTCGTCCAATAAGTTATTAGGAAAATTAGCCCTCTTTCAGTTATTATTGCTAATATTTCAATAACACATTTGAGATATATTTAAGCCTAACTAAAAACCAATGAAAATGTAAACATTTGTATTTATGCATTGCCTTTTACAGAAAATAGCAGTGAGGCAGGCTGAACTGAGAGCTGCTCTGCTCTTCACAGGCTACCACCAGGCTTAGCAGCTTTTTAGTACAGCTACCTGTATGTTCTTTGCTCCTATCAGTCAGTGTGGGGAGCAAGAAGAATCCTGATGCATTTTGACTGACTGTGTTTTATCATCTCTATGAAATCACAATAAAACCGAGCTCCCAGCATTGCGTAGTATGGGAACAGCTCCCACAGTCTCCTTACCCCATCACCAAACTGCAAGCTTTCAGCTGCTACATTCTCTGAAAACTGTGCTCAACATCATGCTCTTGATCATCTGTGACCCTCATAAATAATAAATAAATGATTAGATATACCTAACAATAATAAACCTCAGTGACTTTTCATTGATCAGCTGTTCCTTGACTAAGATGTATTTCCTGCTACCCATGAGTGCCCTATCAGATGTGTGACTTCAGCTAAAACATCTTACAGAGACAATAGCAGCATTGGTGTTTCTTCCTAGAACACTTTGCTCTCTGCACCAGCAAAAACATGCAAAGCTGTTAGGCACCTTCAGTGGCCTTAAAATAGTTCATGAAACTATTCAAAGCCCTGTGTGATATCCCTTTTGGTGTGAACACCACCAGTAAGAAGGAGACATGCAGATGTCCTGGGAACCAAGTGCTCCAGCATGCAGGGCATAGCTACATTTATCTGGCAGTGCAGCTTTAATGAATTCCAGCAGCTTCTAGCTGAGAGCAAGGCAGGCAGCCCATTGCAGCAGAGCTCCCACGTGTCTTAAAATATGCAGTAGCTGAATGTCAAGCACTACGCTTCGTGACCAAACATGCACAGAATAACTGGAAGATTAATCTGAAGCACAGGTAAGTACATACCTGTGAGTCAGTATAAGAAAAATATACATGCTGCAAATACTTACTGCAAATACATCAATGCAAACCTATCAGTCTTCACAATTTGAAGCAACCAAAAAATAATGGTTATGCAGCTGTTATTTGCTGCATTAATCTGACCTGGGACAGTCAATGTATAAAAAATTGAGCAACATTTATCAGAAAAAAACAATTCATTTATTTGGGTCTAGTTCTTCAATTGTGTTAACAGTCACTGGATGCTTTTAGTGCTCTAAGAAATGCACCCTATGAGTTCTGTGTCATTCTTAATTTGACTGTGCCCAGAGGAGGGTGGGGAAGGGGTAGAAGACTGAAAAGGACGTTTGCATGAATGATCTCATTTGTGTACCAGGACACTGCTTGAAATAGTCACCATGCCCATGACAAGTAGATTATATTGATTTTTGGCAATTCTTCCTTTGGTAAAAGTATTTTGACACTTTGAAGATTCATCATCAGCATAGACAAAATTTATCTATAGTTTGTCAGTGTCATGCAAGCAACATTTTAAATTTAAGGCTTAACTTTGTGATGTGTGTGTTACCCTATGAATTAATTTCTGCTAATTGACCCTGATGAACATAGGAAAAGTTATGAGATCAATAATATTTAGATACTTATCTGCCTACCACAATCTGTGCTGAATTTGAGAAGAGAGTATTTTCCAAGACATTTTTTTAACTGGCAAGAAAACTGCCAAAGAAGATAAAGTATCTTTAAATCAGAAAATAACTTCTTTCCTGCTGTCTTATCAAACAACACCATATAGTCTAGAAATGTGTGCTTTTTGAATTACTAATAGGAAAATTTTTATGTATTGGACTAAAAGTTATGACACTTGATTTGGTTAAGCATGTTTAAATAACTTTGCTTCCTAGAACTAAAGTAAAGCATGTGGGAACAAAATATTTAGTCTTATTTTTGCCAGATGAATGGGAAAATATTGGAAAAAATGACTGAAATTCAGGTGTTTTGCTGACAAAATTAGGCAGGGAAGTGTAAAATAAAAACAGAAAATAAAGCTTGGAGGAGACGTGTCATCAGAAGCTTAAACACAGAATTTGAAGCCCAGCCGTGAATATCAGTGAGACGTCTTAAAGGTTAATCAAACATTTGCAGAAAGTTAATCAATATTTCAGCAATGTCGAACTACAGATTATATTGGAGTTAGCTGGGGAGGGGCAACATGGACTGCACGGTTCAGCATGTGACACTGGGAACTGAAAACGCCGCAGGATCACCTCCAAAGAGCTGGAAATGTTGAGTGGATGCATGACACTCAAGGGCTACTAAAGAGCAAAAAGCAGAGGTCATTGTCTGATCACAAAATCAGGCTGTAAAACACTGCTCACACCAAGATACGTTGTCCCTCATGTCCCAGTCCCTCAGCTTTGTCCAGGAACTTTCTGATCCACTGACAGCTGGTACACATGCAAACACAGCTGTGTCTTGAAGGGTTAATAGTATGACTAAACATGGCCCAGCACTGGTATGGAGAGTCCACTATGATGAGCTCCCAGGTGTTATGTTTAAAGAAATAATGATTCAACCGTCTACCACTACTATATTTCCTATATTCCTATATTATAGTTCCTATATTTCTAAAAGGACAAAAAAATATTTTAGGTACAATATTGAATGCTTTTGTTTATTCAGAAATAGAAATATAAACATTATTGCTGCAGTTAACCTTCTAAATATTGTATTCTATCTGAGTTACAAACCAAGGCAGGGATACGACACTGAATTTGTAAAAAAGTGCAGAGTTGTTCAAAAGTCTTGAAGAAATGATGTTTAAGCAATATAAAGATACTTGATCAAATTAAAAAGAAGGTAAATTCTGCCATAAGTATTTTGTAATTCAAGTATGGCACAAAATAAACTATTATCTTTTCCTGTGTTTGTTCATATGTTGATATATAATACGTAATGGATACCTAATGCATTTTTTAAGAGTTGTCTGAATATTTATCTAGTATACAGGTATGATAGCTAATTTGGAAACTTAATGAATTGGTTTTATTGGCTAAAATAAAAAAGTCTTTAGCAAAAGGGCGTATTTTTATCCCAGTAACAACTCTCTGTTCAATGAATGATCTCTTGCTTAACATAAGAAAACTCATACCCTGCAAAACTGCATTATTTAGTACTCTCCATCTTTGAATGTATTATTTAACTTTCAACAACATACCTGAGGACATAATCCAACACAACAGTAGCCAAGCAAACCCATCCTTTTCTGTCTAAAATTCTAGATAAATTATACTCATTATTTGTGGTCTTTATTTTAAGAATAATGAACTATGAAGGCTAGCTTCAGGTAATGAACTGGGTTTATTGCTATAAGCTTATAACAAAGCAAAAGAAAACACAAAAGAATAATATGTTAGCTTTCATTCAGGAATATATTCTGAATGTACATCTCTCTTGCAGATGGTAAGTAAATTCAAACAAAAGTTAAAGAATATGTCTAAACATAATACTTACAATACTTCCAAGCCAATGCAACTTGATTATCAGTACCAATCACTACTTTTGATAGTGGAAAACAACAGGTAAGGTAAAAAAATTAATACAGCTCTAGAATGTATGCTAAACAAGAATAATGCTTAACACATGCTTAAAAATCTGTAATTTGTAATAGCAATGAAAAGAAATTATTTTCCACATAAAAACTTTGCTTACAACATAAAGTAATTTATATAGTTGCCCAAACCATATATACGTACGTGTTCATTTTTCAAAAATGTGATTCCTTTTAGTAAGTTAATTTTTAAGTGATTTAAAAATACAGGGACGAAAGTTACAGGAAAATTTGAATTCAAGTCAGTAAATAACTCCCATACTGTAAGTTATATCATTGATTTTCAAGCATATAGAGTACAAAACCCAGTAAGTATTTATATTCCTGCAGGAAAAATAACCTAATTACATCACAAACTACAGCTATCAGTTTAGCAACAAAAACAATCATTTGCTGAAATTAACATAGCCTGCTTCTTCAGAATGTTATTTTAAAGACATAAATAACTCAGATACAGAGAAATATGGTTTTCACTCAAATTAATATTGACCAGATTACACTCAATTTGATATTTTTAGATAAATTTATAAAATTTTCTTATTTTAAAAATTTTTATGGTTAGGGTAGACTGAGGAGGAACTCTGGGAAATTTTGGAATTTTCCTTCCTGTTCTTTTCCTTCTTTGAATGATTTTATCTCACTTACCTACTGATCACATACTTTAATTAATTCAGGGAAAAAAATCCCTAAATTTTTGCTCAATACAATCATAAGTAGCATTGCAAATATTTCTCACTTTAAAGGCAGGTAATTTACTTCAGTGTTTCTGCTGAGATTGAAAACAATGGTGCAATGAAAAACTCTAAAATCCCTAGTGATAAATGAAAAATCAAAAGCACATCAGACTCGTGTGCAGATGCAGAAATCATTCATGTGTAGCAAAATAAACACCATTATTACTCCTTTCTATTGCTGTATTATTATATTTTCTAAATGTAAGTCAAGGGATTAAACAACTGAATACAGACATGTTGATCATAATGTCAGGTTTACCCTTTGCAGAATAAAAAATACATAAAATTCTGTCTTTATGAACAATCACTACATCATGCAGTAAAGGTTTTACATAGTTTCTGGCCATTTATAATAAAAGAAATATATCACTGAGCAGGGAAAAGCCTCAGCATTTAAACCTCTCATAGTTCACTGGATTCAATTATTTGGTCCCACTAACCATAAGGATTTCTTTTTTTCCCACTCTTTGCCCACAGGATCAAGGAGTTAATTCACATTTATTTTTTACACACACACCTGAATATGTACAAATATATATATGCTGTCTTTAAGACTCCAAAAACCACGTGGATGGGGACCTGTTCTTGCTGCCTTTCTTTGCCTTCTTTTGTCTTATTTACCGCGCTGTGATTGACCCGACATTTTGTATTGGAAATGTGGATTAAGATCTGCAAGACTAGGTTAGTGAATATCAAAAAGACTTATAGAAGCAGTGAGACTTATAGAGAAAAATATTTCACTAGAAAAAGCAATATAATGAGAAAAAGTAGAGACTTTTAGGCATACAAACCCTCTCAAAATCTGAAACAGAAACATTAAAATCATTATTGTCACAGTGGCTGCTGCTACTGTTACACAAAATACTACTTCTGCTACTTGGGAGGTGCTGAACTGCACTACATATAATGTTTTACAATATTATATCTGGGATGATGGTTGTATTACAAAGCAGAGCTTGTATTTCTTTGGGTTTGTTAATAAGAAAAGTCAATTTTCACTGAATAATCAGATCTGTTTCATTAAGTAGGCCCTTAGTTATTATGCATTAACAATTTTTTTCACTGGGAGGGTGAAGAGAGAACATTGGTCATGTTACACAAGGGCAGCATAGCTAGCAAATCAAAGCTAAATATTTTTATGTTATTTTTATTGGATACTTGTATTACGATAGCTGTTATATGCTCAAGTCAGCATTGTTGTCATGCTGAGCCAGCTACCGGTCAAACAGAGCACCCTGCTCTCCTAAGATTAGAAATGTAACAGTAACTAGATAGTCTGAAATAACATTGGGTCATACAGAGTCCAGGTTTCAGTAATTATATGGGAATGGCTTCCTTTCTGCACCAGCATCTTCCTTGCTTCTGGTAGCCTGGAGAGAACCCAGAGCCTGCTGAAGTTAGAATATTGGTTGGGTGATTACTTGGTTTTATTCTATTCTGCTTATTGAACTGCTCAGGTTGAAGGTGAATAATGCTGGATACAGCTTTTCCAGGAGACTCGAGTATGTCACTTTGCCACAAATGAAACTCCTGTTAGTAGCAGAAGAACTGATCCTTACAAGGAACGCTGTGTGCCCTCTCCCTTTGGAGCTAACTAGAATAGACCTGGCAGTGTTTTACAAATGATTGAAAGCCTTTGCTAGCGGGAGCATGGTGACCCAGACAGAGCTCTCCAAGAAGCAGCGGCTGCCCAGGTCTGTGGCTGCAGGGAGTGTTCGAGCCTGGAAGACAATGGAAAAGACACCTCTGTGTAGCGTGAACAGCAGATGATCTGCTCTGCCCAGTGGCAGAGCTTGAAGTGGAGGTGGAGAGACTGAGAAGCATCAGGGAGTGAGAAATAGAGTGGTGAAGTCACACACATCCTTCCATCCCTGAGAGAAATGCAGTGGATGCAAACTCAGCATGGATTGGAAGAGCCCCGACCCCCTTGCCATCAGACTGAAGGAGGAGACGTGAAAGATGGTGGGAAATGAAGACAGGTCCCTACTCAGGGAGGCAGAAGAATCCCCTCCTGGTCTCCCTTGCCTTCCCAGGAGCCTTTGGAAAAGAGATATGAGGCCCTGGAGCTTGAGGGTCAGGCAGATGACAGTGGAGAAGAAGGTCCATCTGAGGTGTCTCCCAGAGGAGCACAGGCAACCAGACAGATTGTTACTACAGGTAACAGGGAAAAAAGGTTGTAGCGGGTGATTCCCTTCTGAGGGGAACTGAGGGCCCTCTGTGCTGACCAGACCCATCCCAAGGGAAAGTCTGCTACCTCCCTGAGTAAGGGATATTACCAGGAGACTCCCTGGAATAATCCAGCTCACTGAATACTTCCCACTGCTGGTTGTGGAGGTCATCTCTGATCAGAGTGATGAGAGAAATATCAGGGTGAAAATAACCCCAGGCCACAACAACCCCATCAGTGCTAAAGGCTGGGGCAGAGTGGCTGGAAAGCTGCCTGGTGGAAAAGGACCTGGGTGTGCTGGGCAGCAGTGTCTGAACACGAGCCAGCTGTCCCCAGGTGGTCAAGAAGGCCGAGGACACCTGGCCTGTGTCAGC
Organism: Oriolus oriolus; assembly: GCA_013400235.1. Taxonomy (NCBI): domain Eukaryota; kingdom Metazoa; phylum Chordata; class Aves; order Passeriformes; family Corvidae; genus Oriolus; species Oriolus oriolus. The sequence continues at coordinate 76,173 of VXBT01014200.1, read as the reverse complement.
AATAGTGGGGCAGCGGGACCAGGGAAGGGATTCTTTCCCTGTACTAAACATCAGTGTGGCTACACCTTGAATCCTGTGTCCAGTGCTGTGTCCCTCAGTTCTGGAAGGATTTGAGGGCTGGAGACAGTCCAGAGAAGGGAACAGAGCTGGAGAAGGGTCTGGAGCACCAGTCTGTTGAGGCAAGGCTGAGGGAGAAAAGGAGGGTCAGGGGCGACCTTATGGTTCTCCAGAACTACCTGGCAGGAGATTGTAGCCAGGTGAGTGTTGATCTCTTCTCCCAGGGGTCTGGAAAGAGGACAAAAGGACATAGTCTCAAACCAGGCCAGGCAAGCTTTAGGTCAGGCATTAGGAGAAATTTCTTCCTGGGAAGGGTGATTAGACATTGGAATGGGCTGCCCAGGGAAGCGGGGAAGTCACTGTCCCCAAAGGTGGTTAAGGGAAGACTGGATGTGGCACTCAACGCCCTGGTCTAGTTGACGTGGTGGTATTTGATCATAGGTGGGACTTGATGACCTCAGGGTTCATTTCCAACATAACAGATTCTGTGATTCTAGTAAAGCATTATACGTTAATGCTCTGAAGTGTCCAGAACAGCAACACTTCTCATTAGTTTTATTTATGTCCTTAATTATTCTGATAATAAATTTAAAAGTTTCATTCCAACATTGCAAAGTAGTTAACAGCAATAAACTAGTCACCATGAAAGAGATTCACACACTGCTGTTGCTTTTTTTGTCATGCATAACTGCCTGGGAAAAGATGAATGAAATTAATAAGAGCTCCTTCTGTTGAAAATTACACTTCCTTGCAGTCATGGGGTGTATCCACTCTTCCTCCTTCCAGACTACTTAAAATGTGAGCATGAAGTTAGCGGGAAGTTGTGACAGAATCAAGCAGATCCACTTACCAAGGTTTGGTAAATATGAAGCAGCATTATTTTTCTTTCGCCGTTAGCATGAACATTACTGACAGTGTTCCAAATGCACAGTTCTTTCCTCTATTTACTGAGAGTTCCTGCTCTTGCAATGTTGCCAAACAGTGGATATTTACTGCAAATGAGTATCTGATCTGTAGGGACATCTCCATTCATTATGGTAGTTCCATCAAAACCCAGCCTCTCAGTCCACTGAGATCCACTCTTCTGGCTAACAGCTTGGTCTCCACTTTGCCTCTTCAGGTATTTCAGGTAGCATTTTGCAAAAAGAAAGAATTTGAAAAAAACTAATTAGAGAAAAAACACTTCCAGTTTACTTTTGTAAAGTTGAAAATGCTAAGAAAAGTTGTGTATTAATTTAAAAAACCCCCAAAACCAGGCTGATTAGGGTTTTTTGAAATGCAGCAGGTTTTTATACTCCTAGATGTTCCATTGATTTGCAGATCTGTTCCAAACATTTACTCTGTGAGACAAACCACAAGTGTTAGAAGTACAGTGAGCAAGTAGAGAATCTGAAAGGACCGAAGATGTTTCAAAGAGGGCCATTAGAGCCTGCCCACCTTCTCTAGAAGGAAATTGGCTAAACCTGTGACCTGTGTTTCTTGAAGTTTAATTTTCAGTTTCAAGGGGGATTCAGAAGAGAAAAATTAGACATTCACCTTAGCGAACAACAGCAACAATTTTACAGTCATATTTTTTATTTCTAGTATAATGACACCTAGATGTGAGAATCAGATTGGGATCCCTTGTAGTTGCTGGGCATATGTATCACTAAAGCAAACCTTAGAGTTGTGAAGCACTTAATGTCTCAGTAAAAGTAATGATAGTATTATACCTAACTGCTAGCCAGGGAAGACAAATCGAACAGTGATTATTTATGAGCATAATTTGTAGCTAACTTTTCACTTATCTTAATTCTACTTTTATTAGTAACAGTAATGAACAATTCAAAAAATTACAGGCAAAAAGAAAAGCAACTGGCCGCAGTCAAATTGAGGGCCCATCCTGCAATTTATCCTGTTTCAGAGAGCAGGCAGTTACTTATGAATGGGGAAAAGTATAAGGAATAAGTGTAAAAACGCTTACCCAGAGTATTTTTCTGGTCTTCAGCAATTTCCAAATGTGGTGTCATGGTGTTAACAGGCTGTGTGGATTATACTTTCATAAAATTGACAGGGTTTTTTTTGGGCACACATAAGCTTGTAGCACCCAAACCATTCTGAAACAAGGAATTCCACAGAGGTGCTACCTGTCCTGCATAGTGAAAGGACCTGTTGTTACAAAGAGACTTGAAAGAGGGTAAGGTGGTGTGTTGGAGAGGGGTGTGAAGCAGGCAAATAAGTGGGAAGACTGGCCACGGTCTTTAATGGCATAGCAGCTTCTGAGATAATCAGACTATAAGGAGGTGGTAACAAAACAAGCACTTGCACTGACTGACTGCAAAGCTTTGTAGATCTCTAGGTTTTTCTAGTGGGGTTCAATTCAAGCTCTTTGTGTTGCTTCTGTATATGGCATTGCTGCAAAATGAGGAGGAAGCACAGAAAGCGTGCTGCAGTTCCGGTGATTGCCCCTGGTGCTGTCTTTTCTTTGCACGCCCCTCTCTGGAGTTTGTAATTTCAGATTTAGTTTGGCTGACTCAGTCACTTTGCAACCTGGCAACTCTCAGGCAGAAAGAACCTGTGGAGAAACTTGTGAGAGGGCAATTTCCCTCCGGCAAATATAAACTTCTACTTCTGTCACCCCTGCTGGTCTTGTTGTAGCTGACAACAATTCTTCTAGGCTTCAAGGGCAGAAGGGCAAGTGGAAATACCTCCTAGGGTCAGACTCCTTTCTGTTTACACTCTTCACCAAGCTGGAGTGTACACGTGTGATTTTTTCCACAGGTCTGTTTAAAGCACATAGAATGTTTAAAATGGGTGCACAGTGATTTAGTTCTACAAGAACTGAAGTCAGTCAAAAAATAAAGCAAGAACAAGATAGCAAGATGGAAGTCTTTCCTGACAGCTGTAAAAACAACCTGTAGTCTCTCCTTGTTCCACTTTAGAGCACTATCCAATATTGTCTGCATCATTGTCATGGCTGGGATGTGACAACCTTTTTCTCCTAAAGGACTTAATTTGTGATCTGAAACATTCCTAATAAGCTTCATGCACATTCCAAGGGAACGTGAGACAGCAGGCTTAATGCTGTATGATGCTTCTCACACACTGCAGGAATTGAGAGCTCTCAGCACGGTTTATGACCAAGGTCAGTGAATGCAAGTAAACTCATTAAAGCATTTAGGGGGAGCCTGGATAGATTAGATGCCCTTACTGACCTCTGCAATATACTTCCATTTCTCTGCAGATAAATAAATAAAAAGCTTTCACTGGAACCAGATATTTTCGGAGCGAGTATGGTTATTAACATAATTATTACAAAGCTTCATACCTTAGATCTTATATTTTGTATGCTTTGTGTCTTATTTAGAAAACACACATTTATTGCTTTTGAAAATGTATCTGCAGAATGTAAACACAGTCTTGTGTTTCATAAATCCAGTGACACCTATGGTCTTGATACCTCAAACTTCATTTTAAGTATGTCTAGCAGACACACTTTTATCCATTTTTCTTGAATAAACCCACATGGTGGCAGAGGATAAGGCTTTTGGTTGATGGTTGGTGGTTGTTTTTCTTTTTCTAAATTTTGTCTTCTTTCTGTTAATTTTAACTTCATTATTAAGATGAATTGTAATGATGTTTAAAACCCTAGAGGCAAACTGGTTTAATTTGATTTCTTCTGATAGATGAGAGAAAAAAATGTTAGGAGTTGCAATCTTGTATTCCATACTCCTGGGCTTACATTTTTAATGTGTCTTTCAAACTAAAATTGACTTTTCTCTTTCTTTTAAAATAAAAAAAATGCATATTTTATGATAAAACGAATACCTTTGATATTTTTTTGAATTGACTGATAAGCATTCACATCTAGGATGATGAGAAGAGCAGCTTTTTTCTTAACTATGGATAAAACTCTACAGTATTGCACACTTAATTTTATTTCTTTTAAAAAGAAGATAGAATGAACAAACATCTGTGTAAAAACTTTCAGAGCTAATTATTATTTTAAGGGTTAAATTTCTAAGTTGCTCTCTGCTTCATGTAATGGAAACTGCAATTTCTGGTGTAGTCCAAGCTACAAGTTTGAACGTTATAAAGTCCACTGAAGTAAATGCAAAAAGTTCGCTTGAAGGTGATGGAGACAAACTGAGATCTTCAGATCTAACTTTATACAGTTAGAGTAAAAAATATTTTATGACTGTCTCAATTATATAATCATGAAATATGCTGATCCATCAGGATCATTGAGTCCAGTTTCTGGCCCTGCACAGCACCATCCCCAAGAGTCACACCATGTGCCTGAGAGCATTGTCCAAACACTTCTTGAGCTCTGTTGGGCTGGTGCTGTGACCACTGCCCTGGGGAGCCTGTTCCAGGGCCCAAACTCCCTCCGGGTGAAAAAAACATTTTCCTGACACCCAACCTAAACCTCCCCAGACACAACTACAGGCCATTCCCTCCGGTCCTGTCACTGGGCACCACAGAGAAGAGATCAATGCCTGCCCCTCCTCTTCCCCTCACGAGGAATTTGCAGACCCAGTGAGGTCTCCCCTCAATCTCCTCCAGGCTGAACAGACCAAGTGTCCTCAGCCACTCCTCATATGGCTTCTCCTCAAGGCCCTTCACCATCATCATGGCCACCTTTGGACAGTCTCTGACAGCTTAATGTTTTTTTTATATTTTGGCACCCAAAACTGCACCCAGGACTCGATATGAGGTTACCCAAGCCCAGAGCAGAGCAGGCCCTCCCTGGCCCAGCTGGCAATGCCTTGCTTGATGCCCCCAGGGCATGGCTGGCCCTCCTG
>VXBT01014200.1:47985-71280 GCA_013400235.1 Oriolus oriolus | reverse complement strand
CATGGCTGGCCCTCCTGGCTGCCAAGGCACATTGTTGATTCAAACAGTATTGCTGTCTATAATCTCTTTTTGGAATATTTGTGTGAACCTATAAATACTTGAACTTCTGGCTTTCTGTGATAATTTCATAAAGTAACTACCACAGTTGTGTGTATTTTGCATCAAGGAGGGATATAGGCTGAGAGAATTGGGATTGCTCAGCCTGGAACAGAGAAAGCTTTGTTGTGACCTAATTGTGGCCTTCCAGTCCCTGAAGGAATTCTACATGAAAGACGGAGAGAGACTTTTTACAAGGGCATGTAGCGACAGGACAAGGGGGAATGGCTTCACTCTGAAAGAGAGCAGGTTTAGATTAGATATTAGGAAGAAACTCTTCCCTTGGAGGGTGGTGAGGCCCTGGCACAGTTTTCCCAGAGAAGCTGCAGATAGCCCGTCCCTGGAGGTGTTCAAGGCCAGGCTGGATGGGGCTTGGAGCAACCTGGTCTAGTGGCAGGTGTCCCTGGCCATGGCAGGCATGCTNAGGTGTTCAAGGCCAGGCTGGATGGGGCTTGGAGCAACCTGGTCTAGTGGAAGGTGTCCCTGCCCATGGCAGGCATGCTAGAACTGGATGATCTTTATAGTCCCTTCCAACTCAAACCATTCCATGATACTAATTGTTCCTTTTTCATCCGTGTTAAACTGGAACTTGTGAAGCTTGAATATCTACTTCTCCCCCACTTCTGTTTAAAATCTCAGCTCTTCTCTTGCTAGTCTAATTATTAGCAAATTGTTAATAAGAATTGCAGAATAAGCAGAAAAAGGGGCTAAGGCAGTAGAAGTCTGAAACCTTGCTGGTCAAACACACACTTCAATCAACGAAAAATGCTGGAGAAGCCAAACAAAATGCTTGTAGTAAGTTAGCTTGGGACAGCCCTGAGTGTGTTAGGAAAAGGCACTCTGGTACTTTTTACAGACTGCAGCTCTTCCCTCAGCAACAAAAATTACCAAAACTATTGTCCAAGTTGGGAGGGGGCAGAGAAACTGAGCAGTCTTCCCCAGTTGAGCCAAAACCTTAAGATTAGTACCCCTGCTTTGAGAAGAGTACTTTTCAAATGGCAAAAGAAAGTAGAACTCTGAATTATTTTTCTGGAGGTTTCAAGATACTATCTCCAGATACACTTTTGTCTTGGCCTCCTTTATTTTATGTATTTACTATGAAAAGAAATTGCCATGACTATTCAGCAGTGAGATTTTGTGTTTACTTCAACTGCAATGTGTGTAACTAAACACAACTAGCAGTGTTAATCCATAGTGACCAAAAAAACCATGTGCATTTCAGCAGTGTGCAGTAAAAGTCACAGGTGTGTTCATAGACATCAGCTTGCATCAGGAGTCCCTAGCCTCTGAAAGCACAGGATTTGAACTGGAAGCTTCAGCCCGTTTCAAGCAGCTCCAAGTACTTTTGCAATAATGGGTCAGTGTCAAGGACTGAAAGATATTTTTTGACTGCTTTTTCTGGGCCTGCTGAAAGCCTGACTCTATGGCTGTCAGGCTATAAAAGCCTGTTATTTTTCAAAAGGGTTTTCAGAGACCCATTTGAATAAACATATGAATATGTATATGAATATATGTACATGAATGTAAATATTGGAATAAACAAATACTTATAAACATGAGTCCCTGGGACAGCATCGTTACCATGTTGTTCTCATTAATGCCACCTGTAAACCTGGCTTCATTTTTTTCCCCTCCTCTACAAACCATGTTTTCAGTATGCCTTCCAAGTAGGCATTTAACAAGAAGAATTGTGTACTAAATGTTTTTATATTTCCTTAAGGTTGTCTATAAATTATAAAGGAATACCTGATAAAGGAAATCCAGATTTGTATCTTGCCAACATGATTTTATCTTCCTCTTCCGCTGAAATATGTCTTTGGCTAGCAAGGCACATATTTTGCAATCTACCTTAATAACAGGTTCTTAACTTAATTGAAACATCAAAAATTCCTATTTCTGAAATTAGTTTCTGATTTGGATAAAATTTATCAAAGCAATTACTTCACTATGAAACCATTGTCATGAACTGGTAATTTGTTGATCAAATAGTAAAAAGAAACTTCTTGACTTCTTCATTTAGAATAATACTCACTTACTGTTATGCCATTCTTAGAGATAAAATTCTTCCCATGTCAATCACAGCTACTGTGAATGTAACAGCCACTGAGCAATAAATATCATCAGTTAATAGTTTTCAGATGTAGTCTCTGTACTCTTTAGCATACAGAAGAGTAAGTATTCATTGTTCATGCATTACCAGTCATCTAATTCACACTGGCTTTCCTTGATAGACTGAAACTTTTGCAAATAAGACCACAACAGAGAGGTGGGTTAGGTATTCAGATGAAGACTTACTGTTCCAGGATCCAGGCACATCCATCTTTGTCTAGACTTCCACAAGTAAGGTATAACATCAATCAACATATAAAATAATTTTACTCTAAGACCTATTATTGCTCAGTGAAATCTTGACAGATTTAATTTTAATCCATGTGTCAGAAGGTGTAGAAAGTAAGGAGATCCCTATGAATTTGTTTGAAAACAGAAAAATGAATGGCTCCTGATGCCAAATTTCTAACAGGAAGACACAGTTACCTCCTAAGCTCACATGCGCATGCAGGCTGTGCTTTGAACCTGTCTTACAATTCCCCTTCTCATGCTTCAATTGTGTGCAAATGCAGTTAGGTTGTGGAGGCTAAAGTGGAGCTTCAGTGAGGCTTGTCAAACTCACCACCCTGGCTGCACACTCAAGACTGTTCAGTACCACCTCCTGCAGCTTGGACTGAGGCAGTTCACGTCCTTAAATCACCTGTTTAGTGCACACATGCAGAGGACATTGTGTGGAGGCACATTTGCCTTGCACAACCACTCACACTACTTCTGTTTTGTCATCAGCATGACTAGCAAATGGAAATTTGCTTTTTCACCTCTAGCACAATTTTGGAAGTTACCACGAATGAATGCAAAATCATAGCTGCCTGGAGGTTTACACTTCAGCCAAAAAGATACCCCTAACTTTAAGAATCCTGTTCCAGGGTCTTTCCCATGCTAGCTTTACCTCTATCAAACAATGTATGAGCGAGGATTTTCCAGCAGGATATGATGTGTGGGACAATGTACTGAGGCTGCAAAGAAAAATTACAAAGCTAAATAAATGTAGGCAAGGGTCACCGTGTTCGGTCACCTTGTAAAATTACTTTACTACATTTAGAGGAATTAATATAGCCCTGAAAAACATTGTGTAGGACTTGTGAATTGGAGAGAAGCCTGCTTCTGAGGCAGTTGAGATTTTGCTGCAGGGGAAATCAAACTGGGATGAGTTTTAAGGCACAAAATAAATATTTCCAGGCTGCTTGTTTGCACTGGCATGTTGGGAGCTGAGTTAAACAAGGGAAACCAGTGTTACTGTGGAGGTGCTGATCTCTTCTCCCAGGGATCCAGTGACAGGACATGAAGGAACTGTTCTAAGCTGCACTAAGGAAGGCTCAGACTTGACACTGGGAAGCGCTTCTTTACCCGTAAGGTGGTGAATCACTGGAACAGGCTTCCTAGAGAGGTGGTCAATGCCCAGTGTCCGTCAGTGTCTAAGAGGCATTTGGACAATGCCCTTAATAACATACCTTAAATTTTGATGAGTCTCGAATCATTCCGATGGTTGTAATAGATGATTGTTGTTGGTCACTTTAAATTGAAATATTCCAGTCTATTCAAATCTAGTCCATTTCTTTCCATTCTGTTCTATCTATATTCAGAAAGAGAGGCTTTTTTCCAATTGAGAACATGATTTTTGCACAGTTACAGACATCCAGCTTAATAAAGAATTGTTGGCATTTTTCATTTTTTAAAATAATTTACCAGCAGTGATCTTCACACAAACAGCAACACTTCCTAGCATATTTATCATGTGTGTGCTTTGCCTGCAAGGACTTCGGAGTGTCTCCACATTACAAAACTCTTGCTTTACTTTTCTTTTAGCTAAGAGCCTTTGGCTGTGGATAATATTTTATGTTTTGGATGGCAGTCTACTGTGTCCATGGATTATGTGTGTTGCTTTTATCGTAATCCTGTAATCAACACACACAGGTGTTTTATTATATCCTCTCATGGTTGCTATATTAGTAGTGTACAAATATAAATATGCTGATGAAGAGTAGTTAATTTCAGATAAGATTAAATTAACACATATATGCAAGAAAAACTTAGTTTGTTTAATTTGGACTCTACAGATATCTAGGTGCTCAAGAATTACATTAAGTGAGAGATTCTTCTCTATTTAATATTACAGGCAAAAAATTCTTCAAATATTCTTCACCAGAATCAAATCCAAGTTCATTCAGAGGCTGAATTCAGAGAAGGTGACATTTATTAGAAACAAAACTATTTAGAAGGATACACCCTGGCAGCAACTCCTAGCTCTGCCCATGGGTAGTTACATCCCTGGCTCACTGGACACAGAAACAATTGACACAGATGAGTTGATCGGGGGTTGTATCCCCCTCTTTGGAATCTCTAAAAGCTGTAGATCTTTCCTACTCTGAGGCACCCAAAACTGTCCCCAAGACTCAAGTGAGGTTGCCCCAGTGCGGAACAGGATAGGACAATCCCCTCCCTGGCCCGGCTGGCGATGCTGTGCCTGATGCCCCCCAGGACACAGTTGGCCCCCTGGCTGCCAGGGCACTGCTGACTGATGTTCAACTTGCCACTGACCAGGACACTCAGCTCCCTTTCTGTGGCACTGCTTTCCAGCATCTCGTTCCCCAGTCTGTCCGTACATCCAGGGTTGCCCCACCCCAGGTACAGAGTCCAGGACTTTCCCTAGAAGTCCATGCAGTTGGTGATTGCCCAGCTCTCCAGTTTGCTGAGGTCTCCCTGCCTTAGAGGGAGTCAGCGTTTCCTCCTTGTTTACTATCATTGCCAAGCTCAGTGTACCTTTGAGGAAGGAGAGAGGATAGGAAAATTAGTCTATGGGACCCCTGCGTGTGTGTGAATCTCCAGTGAGCCCAGGGCCATTACTGTTCAATATCAAAGGAGATTAACTGCCCAAGACTTTTCCTTACTCTGTGGTTTCCATTCCTTCCCTGTGTATTGACCCTGGAGGAAGTTCACATCCTGTGCTCTTACAGGAACATCAGAATGACTTTTAATGACATTTGCAGCAATGGCCTTTATGTAGATTAAGAGCTGTCATAATGCAGCATACCCTAAATACCCTATCTTCTGCTCTTAGTCCCACTTAAAGAGTAGAGAAAACCCTTCAGAGTAGAGACAACACTTCAGCCATACTTAAATTATCACCAAACATGCTGCAAGCAGAGCAATGTTTAATCTATACCTTTTGATTTGGTTTGTCTTGCCTCTCAAATGTGTAAAGTTTGGTATATCTCCTAAGAACTGTGATCTAAAATTATTTTGGTTGGAGTTAGAACTCTTGCTAAGTAAGGAAAAGCCTTTCACCATAATTTTTGTTTTGCTTTACTCTCATTTAATTCTTAAAACATTAATCTTTTCTGTACAGAGACTGTGAACCTGAAACACATCAGTCTATAAATTGGGAAATATTATGTTTGTTGAGGATGTGGAACTCTCCATATTTATACAATATTGTCCCAGATATATCAAAAGGTCACAGACCTAAAATCTCTAAACGTTCACATCTTTCATGAAAGGGCTGCAACTAGTGAATTTTTGGTGGAGGGAACCAAGCTGAATTCAGGATCTGTGCGGATACATTCTTTTCCTTTGACAAAGATGTCTCATTTTGTCATTCCAAAAATACATTTTTATTACAAATACTCCTCAGGAACAGCTTTGAGCATCTAATAAATATCAAACCATTTAACCCCTGATATTTTGTGTCTATACATTCTTTATGGCACCTCTAGGACAAATTAAAATTTGCCACCTTTTGAACAGCAGTTTGAATGAAACATGTCATCTTATCTTTGATATACAGTAGGGGAAATGTATGTAAAACCAGGAGTCAGAGAGCTTGTTAAGCCTACTACTTCTCTGAACTTTTTCTTAATCTTATTGCTGAGCTTGTAGCCATAGTGGGCTTTTAATACTCTAAGCTGCAACAAACTGAAGTGTGAGGTTTCCAGTAAAAATAAATGAGTTGGGTTTCTCCCAGAGACAGCAGCTTTTCAAATCTTGCTTTATCATCCGTTCTGCTGGTATTTTTATCTGACCAGGGATGACATACCTGTGCAGGCTTTGCTTTTTATCCTCTCTTATATTTCAATTTTTTTTCTGTCTCACACTTGTCACTGACAATCCTTTTGTGTTTTCCTCGGTGCCTCAGAGGTTTAACGTTTGAGCACAGCAGCCGAACCTTTAGAAATTTCTTCCGTACCTCTGCAGAGACTGCTTCAGTGAGGTCCACAGAGCTGTCACCATGAAAAGTGAGAGACCCCTGTGGTTAAACTGTCTCTAGTGTTTTTGTTTCTGAAAATGACAGCAGAATGGGTAAATGGATTTCTTTCAACCACACAGTTGCCTTATAGATGCACAGATGGGGTGAAGATGCACTAGGAAGTTGGCCAATTCCTCTTATTTTGCTACTGGTGATATGTTTGATGAAGAGCTTCATAGTTAACAACTTGAAAAAAATCAATCATTGGCAAGCCTATTAATGTTAAATACTTAAACATCTCATAGAAGCATGCAATTTAAACACAATTAAACATTTACTAAGTGTCAAATATCAGTGAATGATTGATGGAGCACTCACTAATTGAGTAGAAATCTTGGGGCTACCGTGATGACCACAGTGAATTGGAAATTCACTACAAATAAAATGGTTGGGGATTTTGAGGCATTTTAAAGGCAATTTTCCACATAGCTTCCTGTGAATGAAATAGTGTTATTTTGAAATTAATATAGGGCCTGCTACTGCAAATATTCCTTTGAACAGTCTGCTAAATGTAATGGGACTATTAAAAAAAATGTGCTCCTTGCAAGAGCAGCTTTGCAAGTAATGGACATTCATCATCTTGAAATTTAATAACGACTTTATTTTATATGACTACCACTTTCCTTCAGTCATGTGATCACAGCAAATTTCTAAGCTCTGAGAAAGATTTTTGATTTTTTTCTCCTTACATGTCATTAAGTTGCAATATTTCTTTTGTCATTTTGGAGAAGCCTGTTTTGTCTAAGCCTAGCTGTTGATGATTTCACATCATTTGTTGTTCATTTATAATAATTTAATTTTGTTTTAGAGGGACTTTTTTTATAATGTGACTTCCAATCTTAAAAGATACCAATTGTACATAACAGGTATAAGGGGATTTTTTGGTAATAGTGTAAAAAGTCTCCTGTTTTGTGTGTTTTCACTTGTCACCCTGCTAACACATAAAAGTTTTCTTAGAAACTGAACAGTGGACACACATGTCACAGGTTATGTAAGATGAGGACAGTCTGCAATTTTGAAAGAGGTGGTATTTTAATGTTCTTTGGATGAAGATCAAATTAATTCTAATTATCTAGCCTAACCCTTAATTTTCTCCAACAAGAAAAAGATGAATGTTCTGTAAGAAGGTGGTGGGTGCATTAAAAATATGGAGGTGAAAAAATAATTTTTTGCAACTGCAAACTAGGGTGTGAGAATTTTTCTGTCTCAGTCCTGACTGGAGATTTCTACCAGGTAGCAGCCCTACTAGAGCTTTGAGACAAGCTGTATCATTTTCCTGATGCTTTTTACCTGATGTGTGCTGAAAGTTGCCCACGGGAATTAGCCCCATCTATAACAACTTCTGTGCACTGTTTTTGCAGTGTCCTGTCCAAAGAGGAAGGAAATCACTCTTATTTCTGGTAGTGGGCAGATCAAATGGAAACCTCAGCTTCTCGGTAAAATCTGATATACTGGATCTCTGCTTAGAAATTACTTCCTGTCCTTTCTGTCTCTCTCAGCAAATTTAAGAACAGTTTCTAAGCTCTTTACCTTGATATTTGTTCTCTAAACTGATCAAGCAAGTTGGAAGGACTTGGAGGACAAGGCTGTGCGTGAGAAGAGTGAGGGCATCTGGATTCTTCTCTCAGTGGCGGTGCTGGCCCTACAGAGGTACTGATGGAAAATAATGAGAAATAAATGATGGAAGAATTTCTTCATCGTGTCTGCAAGCTGGGGACACAACTGATAAGAGTGAAGTGTTATCATGTTCAGCAGATTTGCAGACTGAGTCATGCAGGTTGATATTATGCCTCTTGAAAACCTGCACAGTAACAGGCATCGGTAGAGACAAGCCAAGGTTTCTGAGACTCATTTGAACACTGAGCAGCAAACAATGTTCTGCATGTAAGGACTACAAATAACTATAATCTCCACAGAAACAGTGAACACTGAGGCATTTGACAGACAGGTAGCTGTGTACATTCAGAGGCACACAGGACTGTCAGAAGGGGAAAGACAAGATTTTGACAGATTTGGTGAGCGTCCTGTATTGATTGCAGCTGATGTGTCTGGCCCTTAAGAATCATTTCATGTTTTGTCTGAACAGCTTGACAAACCTACAACATTGGAGGCATCTTTTTTTTGTTCTTTTATTGTCATTTGAAAATTGCTGTCATACCTTTGGGATCCAAACCATGTGTTGTAAAGCAGCTGAAGTGTGAAATCATATAAGGAAAGCTGGTGAAGCAGACCTTCTATTTTTCTGCCCACTCCAAAATGTTGTTGAGGGTTTTTGAAAGTGCATGCTGTTGGCAATACACCTGAGAGGAGGCTGCATGGTTTAACTGGCTGGTGTGGCTTCTTGTTGGTGAACTGGCCACAGAAGAAGCCATAGGACTAGTAAGGTGGTAAGGTTTTACTCAAGCTGTTGTTTAGGATATTTCAGACTGGAAATTAATTAAATACCTAACCCCTGCTTATGTCTCTGATCTGACAAATAGTGGTAAAAGATGTTTTAGACCAAAATTTTGAAAGGTAGCTCCCTGGTATTTAAAAACCATCCTGCATACACTTTTCTTGAGCAGTGATAATGGCAGGCCAATGCAATTTGGCTTTGTCCACACAAAACCTGTAACAGGAAAATGATACTGCTAGGAAAGTGCAGTGTACAATCTTATGTGTGTTGAGAAAGTGGGACCTTTCAGAATGTAATCCAGAGTGACACTTTGATCAAAATAAGTTCATGTGTCTTGAAGTTCCTTTTTTTTAAAAATTTTTTCTTTTTTTTTTCTTTTTTTTTTTTTTTGTGGTTTTATGTATTTCCAATAGCAAAAAAGCTTTTGTTACTAGCATAGCTTTGAAAACTCTTGGGCTCAAGGGAAGTTTATCAGGAAGCTGTACTCAGTCAATGAAGTGCTTACAATAATGTCTGTCTCCTTCAAAAAACAAAAATAAAAGAAAAAATTGTTTTGGGGGACAAATGTGAAGAAACACAAAAAAAGCAATAAAAAACCCCCAACCTTTTTTTTTAAACACACTGGGACTAGGAAATAGAGTAGATACTCTGTATAGCCAAAGGCAGATAAAATATACGAGAAAGACCAGGCCAGAGCAAAGAAGCGAAATTAACTTTTTACACCCCAGTTTCATCTTGAAAGACCTGAGTTTCTGCACCAGAACTCTTTCTTTTGCAGATATACTGGGGCATCAAATGTTTTCAAATTGAATTGTTATGAGAACCAGCATAGAATAAGTCGCCAAAACGAGTAGCAGAAAATCATGCAAATTCATTGAGAGTTTAAGGGGTCTCAAAACAGAAGTAGCTAAGCTAGTAAGCTGTAATATGTAGTTGCATGATTAAAGCTGCATTAGTGTCACAGAATTAGAAGATGGCTAATGCAATGTTAGCTTCTAAGGGAGGTTCCAGGAGACATCATGGTAATGACAGACTACTTGTACAACGAATATTGCTCGCCGTTCTTCCTTAAAAAAAATACTATTCATATGAATAAATACTAGACACTAAGCAAGAGTTTAGCAGATTTTGCTCTGGAAAATCTATTGTAGTTCTTTGAAGAAGATTGTAAGCACATACACAGGGGACCTGCAGTTGATATGCTCTGCTTGGATTTCTAGAAGCTATTTGACAAGATCCCTTCTCAAAGGGTCTTAGAGCAATTCAGCTGTCATGGCATAAGGGGGAAGGCCATCATATTTTAAATAACTGGCTTAGAAGATGGAAAGCAGAGAGTTGTAGTAACTCTTCAGTATTCTCAGAAAGGAAAGGTGTGCAGTAGGGCCTCGCAGTATATGTGTTGGGCCAACTTTGTCCATAAATAACCAGGGAAAAGGGATGAACTTGAAGGGGACAAAGTTTACTGATGACAGTAAATGAATCAGTAAAGTTAACACAAAGGCTGACTTTGAAGACATATGCAGGCGATGGGTAATTGTGGCAGGCTTAGGAGAAATTCAGAGATGCAGCAGCTAGCGAGTCCAGCGAGAGAATGAATGCTTTATTATCTTTTACAATACCAAATATAAGTAAATATAGTAGGTGTGAGATTATTTACAAAGACCTATCTTACTGTTTACATAGCTTGCATAGCAAAGCAAAATTTCCCACAGAACAAAGTTCTCCAGTTGCAAGGAGATGGGAAATTGCCACAGCTTTTCAGTATCCACAGGTAATAAAATGGCAAATTACATTTCTAAATGATAAACAGAGGAGGGCAAACTGTGAGTAGGGAATTATTAGGAAAAGATAGGTAGATCATTGTCAAATGAGGTTATAAATCTGTTACATTTATGTCTTGAAAACTGTCTACAGTATTTGTTCCCTCTTCTAAGGAGTGATAAATAATAAATTAGAAGAACTACACAAAGATTTTATGGAAGACCCAAAGATATGGAGTTGCTCCTGTATGGGAAGTGATAAGAATAGGGTAAGGATTCTCCTTTGGAAGAAGAAGGAAAAGCGTACCTAAGGATATTTTAAAACAAACCCATTATATCATAAGTGGAATTGTGGCAAACAGAGGTGCATTATGATTTGGGGACTTCTGTTTACTCACTTTTTTTACAAGAACCTGCCAAAAACAGGTGACTTTATCATGCACAAGATTTAAAACAGGAAGAAGTGGATGTCTACACGCTGCATAGTTAATCTGTGGAGATGCATATGTGGGCTCCAGGGAAAACTGGACAAGTTTGTCAAAGATAAATTAATAATTCATTATTAATAGAGGGACACTCTTCTTATTGACAAATGACCTAAACAGATTTTTAGGGTGTTAGGAAAACTAGCTCATGTCTGCTCTCTTCTGGAAATATTCTATGGCTGGACATTTAGCACATTCAAGAAACTCTCACTGGTGGAATTCTTCCCTTTTTTCTTAACTTATCATTTGAAAACAGAGGAGCCAGTTGATGAAGTTTACTGTGGTAGTTAATCAGTCTTTTGCTTAAGTTAGTCTCTCAGCAGAACAATCGATCTTACAATGAAACTCCCTTTGAAGTCTGGGAAGAAAAATAGCAGAAGAGCTAGGTGAAGCCTTTAAATACCTTAACAGAGTGTGTCATGCAAACAGAAAAAAAAGAAAACATCCACAGAAGCTTAGAGGACAAGAAGCTTCCCACGTGCCAGAAAGCCAGGAAGGGGCAGCAGTACTAGTGCAGCTTGCTTCCATGCTGTCCCTTCAATTTCCTAAAGGCATGGTGGTATGTAATCTGCAATTTATCTACCTAAAAATTATACATGGAACACATTAGACATCCTCTGGGACTGCTGAGAAAGGATTCTGGCCCAGTCATCATAGTTATTCATGCAAACAGAAGCTGTCATACACGATTAGATTATCTGTCAGAAGGGTCTGATGAATTACCATGTTTGCATCTTACTCAGAGCACTGCTTACCTATGTAATAAATACTGGGAGCATTCTATTTGTTGTGTATGAAATAGGTACAAATGAATCAGTATCATGTAATTACTTGCTAAAAACATTCTTAATATTGTTTTAAATTTGAAATAACTTCCTGTTCGGTCACATGCAAAAATAGCTTCTTAATGAACACTGACATTTGAATTACTGAGCTACCGCATGGAAATTTACAGTTAGGTCTGACTGGAAAATAGTCTATAATTCCCCTTCACTTTTTTGAGAGAGAAACTTTCCAATATTTACACATTACTGACATAAATATTTGCATCTTTTCCTCAAAACATGAGAAAATAAATTTTGGTATTATTTTAATGTTAGAAATTTTAAAATGAGAGTGGGCTGAGTGAATTTTTTTAGCCCTAAAAATTTTCAGTGTTGTGTTTTTGAACATCACTTCTTACTGCTTATTTCCTGTGAACAAGCATTGATTCAGTCAGTGCCAACTCTTCTGTAACAAGAAAACAAGAATTTATAGTGCAGAAAAATGTGAACCAGATAGGAAGGACATGGCCCAGTTTTCCTAAAATTAGCCTACCTATCAAATATCTATCTATCTGTCTGTGTGTGTATGTGTGTGCATGAGTATCTAATTTCAAGAAAATTAAAGGGAAACTTATGTTTTCCTAATTCTGAACATCAAAAGCAAGTTTTATAGCTTATGGGTACCAAAGGCCCATTTTACTGGGATATAGTGGATCTTGCAACACGATTAAGCTCCCCACATTTTTTTATAGGAGTGGCATTTATACAAACAAACTGAAGAATTATGTGTTATCTGATCTCTTTGTACATCCATGTTCCTAAACTGAATATAGACATTTGTCCACAGACCAGAAATATCTGCTCTGCCAGATTCATGGATTCAATATGTCTGCATGAAGCTTTGCTGTACAGGAGAAAAGCATTTGCCTTATGATTATTTATTTTACTCATATATGTCTCATGAATGGTTCAGGCTGACTCTGTGGTGTGTCTGCCTAGAGAGAGTACAAACAGAGAGAGACTATTTGGAGAGATATGTTCATCGCTTTTTAAAGGAATGGGGACTGTTGCGACTTAGAATACTCTTGCTGCAGCTCAGATGAGGAGGTCTGCCTGTGCTTGTCATGGTGTAACATCTTATTCCCTGAATGTCAGACTATCTCTGGAGGGTGGCATTTCAAAGCTTTGAATTTCCCTCTCAAGGGAAGTTTAACACCATAAGAAAGCTTGAGTATTGACTCAGGAAAAAAAAAGAAAAGACACTTTGAATTTTCCCACAGAAGGGACTATTCTGGCTTCATTTTCAGGGAAACGACACTGAACAACACAAAAAAATGCAGTCCCATTAGCTGGCAGACCTTTAAATGAATGTGTCTTCCAGGGACTCTACAAGTGTAAAATAGCCACCAGAGTGTGTGGTGGGGTGGTAGAAAGCCCTGAGAGAACTTCTCAAATGTCAGCTTTCACAACTGCAGATTCCTTTCCTTCTTCTGCCAAAGCAGTCATCTGAAATAAACACTTCAGACAGAGATGGAGGCTCTTGGGGCTCTTGACTTTGGGAGTCTGGGCTCCCTGGAGAGCCCAGCTGGGAGCTCATTTGCATGGTCAGGCTTCTTTGCAGCCCAGTAACTGAGATGGCACAAAGCAAGCAAGCATCTTGTGGAAGTTTGTTGAAAATAAAGTGCCTCTGTGAAACCTCCTGGGTTCAGTGTTTCTATATTTTTCAGGGAAAAACTTTTCACTTGGAAATTTCTTGACCAGCTTTGTCTGGGGGCTGTGGTTTGAGTGAATTAGATACGTACCATGAGAAATGACAACAGATCACACGGCTGGAATGGGGAAAGGAAAACTGCTGATGGCAGAACCACTGTAACAAGGAATTCGAATAATATTTTCCATGTTTTGGTTTGTTTTAGGGTTTTTTTAATGGTGTAGTTTACATTCATTTTTGTATTTTCGTGCTTGCAATCCTAAATCGCAGTTCATTGCTGCAAAGCAGACAAGCCATGTGAGTTATATTCTGTGTCATGGCTTATTCTGGGCTTTTTTGCAGTCAGGCAAGATTTTGGGTTGGATAGTACGTGTTTGCAGAACATTAGCTGTTTATATTTTTAAAAATGCATTAAAGGAAAATATACTTCAGAAATAATACCAAATTACAATCAAGTATTTATAAGCAATTTATAAGCAAGTATGTATAAAAGTAGAAGCATGATTAGAAAACCTTATTAGAAGGCTGAATAGAGAGCCAGCTGCATAACTCCTTTGGGGGTTTGTGACAGAATTTCCTTTGAAAACACTGGCCTGCATGTTTTGATATCAGCTGACCTGAATACTTTCTCAATAATGTGGTAGGAGTCATAGACACTCAGGAAAAAAAAAAGAGAAATCTGGGCACCTAGACAGACAGCTCTATTTGAAAATTAACAGTTAGGAAAGTCATCTACTTAAAAGCTCAAGCTTTGAATCTGTGCACACTAATTACAACAATTTTGAAGGAGAAATAAGTTTAAGCTGTCTTGCTTGGATAAAAATTTAGAGTAGTTGAAAGAGTAATTACCTCAAAATGGTTAATCTATTGCAGGTGTGCATGTACTTGCGCATATTCAGTTTACTCAGCAGAGCTGATCCAGCTTATAAGCACTGTTGGCTCACAGCTTGGAGGCTCCAGCTCTAACATGGGTTAACAGCATGGATTTTATTACAAGCTTTCTTGGCAGCAAGCAGGTAAAAGCAAAACTTCAAAACCATTTTCCTTTGTTGGGAGAACCCCCTGAAGGAATTCAGAGGAAATGGTGCTGTCCGTCTGACACAGTTACAGTCAGCCAGCAGTCTAGCATCTCAGCAAGTAGCGCTGCAGTCACTCAGTAATTTGTGCTTCATGTCTTGAGGGCTATGAAATAATCTGTATGATATACAGCAATAGCTGAGTGGTTAAACAAAAGGACTGAATGCACTTAATGCATGCAGGGGTTCATGTGGATTGTGTGTCACTCACGCAGCATCTATGAAACAGGAAATGTAAAGCAGATGCTTCTGTAAGGAGAGGCTTGGATTGTTTTTCCATTAAATCTTCTACAACATCTATGTTTATAAAATATACTGCAATACAGAGTCCGGTTAAGTTCCAACTAATAGTATATAAGTAAATTCTTATCTTTAAAGTCTTAAATTTAAAGAAACCCAAAACTCTTTATGACTACATCTCTAAGTGTCATCTGACCTACATATTTTAAGGTGCTTCAGGGCTGAAAGAAAATGAGCTGTTAAAGGCATTATGTCCGGCAGAAGGACCAGTCCCACCCAGTTCTATTGCCAGCCCAAAAAATAGTGGCCTGGCTGTAGTGACAGAAATTCCTAGCAATGCTGAATACGCTGTGCGGCTGGGCACACTTGGCGTTTACCTTGGTAATGAAATACAACCCCAGCTGACCAGAGCTGCCTTCAGCAGCCTCTGGTGGCAGGGCTTCTCCGAGAGCTCAATTTACTTTGCAGCTGCTCTTTTCTCAGCAGAGTCTTCATGAGAGGAAGACAGCAGAGTGCTGTTTCTCCAGTAGACAATCCTTTAGGGGGATGACCTTAAGCAACAAGAAAAACAAAAAACCAAAACACACTTGCTTTTCATGTGTTGGGATTCTCCCCAGATACTGGAAGGGTTCACTCTACTGCATTGTACTACTTTCTGCACCATTATAAAGGGCTTATTTGTAGTTGTCAGTGCCTTTTGTGCAGTGATGGGTTCCTCTGAAAATTCATAACTATGTAACTGTTTCTCTAGACTGATTTTTACAAAACATAGCCCTGAAAAATACAGGCTCTAAGGTATAAAAGGGGGGGGGAAAGCCTTTTTACTTTCCTAATAATGCCACACAAATATTACATATAGCATAGAGTCTGGACTGCATAAAGCTTCTTGAGAATATTCATGTCAGAAGCAAAACACTGTTAGAGAGAAATACGGAACTTTTTACTATTCTCAGAGTGTCTGTGTGCCCATGTGTTCCTTATTTCTTCTATCTTTTTTTCCTTGATATAATGCTCAATCTTGTCTCGTGATTTCTACTGAATTTCTGAAAATCCATTGAAGTTATTATCCTCTTTTGTTCATGCAAGGCTAACCCAAAGACACAAGAATTCATGCCTAACTGGCAGTTTATTGTCATTTGTTTCACCAAACATCTAAGGTTCTGTCTAGAGGCCAGAGTCTGAAGGTCTTTACTCACTGTAGAAGTTCACAGAGGACTGTACTCATCCAGCTACATTTGACTGCTTGTAGACATAGCTTTACTCTGAATAAAGTGATGTCAGAAGATGAATAGCTCCATTAGAGGAAAGTTCTCCTGCATTTAATTAACTTTTCTGAAGCCAAAGTAAAGTGCTGAACTAGTGTGACCTCAAGACCTCTGAATGCAGAGAGGCTTGTTCTGAGCTAACCTGGTTATCTTCACACCACACCAGGTACTCAGCCAGACAAATTAATCTAGCATGGATTGAAGTACAACTGGGATACAGATTCTTAACATTTTTTAGCTGATGACTTGCTTGTAAAATGAGAGGCATTTTTTGATTCTCTTTACCTTAGACCTCTCTTCCTTCTCCGACTATGACTGAAGAGCTTGCTCATATTTTTCTGAGCATATTTTTCTAATCTAAAATATTATTATTTAACTAATAATCTTTTAGAAGTGAACTTTTCAAATTTAAAAATCAAAAATTAAGGTTTTCAGAAGAGGGAAATAAAATACCCTGTTCTGTATGATCTTCACCCTTGTGAAAAAGAATACTGAGGAATTTTGAAAATCTAGCCACTTAGTTACCTAAATATAAACAACTGAAATTTTTTTATTCTTCTTAAAAAAGAGACCAGTCTACTTTTACTCACTAGTTGATGCTTTACATACAGTTGTCTTGAAAGAGTTCTCACACTGATTAGAACAAAGAAGATTTACATATTAAATGAGAAGTTGTATTGATAATTCAATTTGCTCTCAATAAAATCTCAGAGAAGTAATATATGTTTTAGAGTCCCCATGACAAAATCTGGAAGGAACCTTCTAAGATTTCCAGATTTCTCCCACTAAACCAGACACTGTTCTTGAAAAAATTAGTTAAATCTGCTGAGATGGAAAACCATGAAATAAAAAAAAAAAAATCAGTTACATTTGTGGAGGATGGATAACATCTTTGTCTGGTTTAGAAAGGACAAAAAAATTAGGCAGGACACTTGAAAAGTTCTTTCAGTTTGAAAATTCCAAGTTAAAACTTCTAGGGGTTTCCAAAAGGAAAATATTTTTTAATCCCTTTTTTTTCTTCTCTGAACTTTTCTTCAAATACAGAAAATGTTAACCTTTTGCATAATTTCCTGTGCCAGCTTGAGCTACCCTCCATGGATGCCAGTTACACAGAACACTTTCATAAGTGTTACCTGTCTAATGTTCATGCAAGTGTTACCTTTCTAATGCATTTCTGGCAGTTCAGAAACCCACAGATTTTAAAGCAAAAGTATATGAAAATGTCACTGGAGATCACATTTTTACATGGAAAATAAATTTGGGATGAGCATGTGATGAAAAGGATTCTAAAAAGAGAAGCAATAAAAAGAAAGTTGAGCAGTGGCAGGTTGGAATATGAGAAGCAGGAAGAAACTGTCAGATGCGGGAGCTGAAGCTTGTTTTGAAACAAGGAGAATAAGAAAAAAGTGACTTCTGGCAAAGCTTGTTTGTATGAATGAATCTGCCCAATCTGGCAAGCAGATTAAAGCAGTTTTGCAGAGCTCAAGTATTTGCATTGGCTGCTTGAACCCTCTTCTAACAACGACATTTGAAGGGGCAAAATTTTGAAAAAGAATCCATACATAAAGTTTATAATATAAAGTCCTTAGTGTTACTGGTTTGGATTGTTTTCTGCTCTGTTTTGAAAATTTATATCATGATATTTTCAATCATCAAAGAAGGTCTTGCTCTCACTATTCCAGGAAGTTGTGAGGATGTTGATCTCATCACTATAGTCTTGTTTATGATAATGGAGTTTAAAATGTTCAAATATGTCCTAGGGTCTGAGAGGAGCAATGGTAGTGCTTAGCACCTTCATGTGCCAAGCCTAATTTTCTCCACATATTTCATGGCGTTGTAATAGCATAATCCTTAGGAGACCCAGAAATCACCACGGGACTTATGTCATCTCCATTACAAGGGCCAAGTGTAGTAACAGAAAAGCTAATATCTGACTTTGAAAGACTTTGTACTTGTTTGGTTTTGGGCTTTTTAAAATATCTATGAGGTCAGCTGTTTGCAATAAGCTGTCTGAACAAACTGGAGTGTTCTGGTTTCATAAATCCTTGTCTGACTGTAAAATTTTTCTTATTTAATAAATTGTGCCTCCTTTCCTATGCAAGGAAGAACGTGCCCATATGGACGATGTAAGAGCATGTGATGAGTAAACCTCTGCAATCTATACAAAATGCACCTGGGTTTGGAGAACGTGGGAAATAGTGAATGGGAGTCAACTGTGCCACTGGCATTTCTCTTACACATGAAAATCAGTTGCAATGAAGGCAACTTTTAAAAGCTGAGCATGTCACCATGGCGGCCACTGCCAGTTTCATCAGTGTTTCTGGACTTGTGATAAAGCATTTATTTCTTTCAGAGGAGGAAAAAAGATGTCAGCTCCATGACTGAGATGCTCATATTACAGTGATTTTTGACTGTGATTTTTCTCTAGATATTTTTTTCCCTAAAATCTAAGGGGCTGATATCCAGTCTAAATTAATACAGCCTGTTGGGGACTCATAGTGAAATTCAACCTCAAATCAGAGCAAGGACATAATGCTGTGGCACAGCCTCACTGTTGTCTTCTCCTAAATGTCTTGGGTGACATCCTGAGGCAAGAGATCAATGGAATCAGGAGACACGTCCAGCCTTCCAAGGACTGTGGAAGCAGTTGGACCATTTTTCTGTGCTGAGACCAAATGTAAACAGATGGATTTTAAAAACTGTCAGACTGTTAGTGTGATAATTTTCAGCCTGCAG
Organism: Oriolus oriolus; assembly: GCA_013400235.1. Classification (NCBI taxonomy): domain Eukaryota; kingdom Metazoa; phylum Chordata; class Aves; order Passeriformes; family Corvidae; genus Oriolus; species Oriolus oriolus. The sequence goes on along the minus strand of VXBT01014200.1, from coordinate 52,400 downwards.
TCAGCAAATCCTGTAGTGAAGGTAGAGCAAGTAAAAGTGTACTGAGCAGGAGGTGCAGGACTTTTGCTGAGCTCTGTAGGAACCCACAATTAACCTTAGCTTCTGAAAATGTCTGCCGAGATTTGTCTCCACATAGTTCCTTTCTCCATATGCACAGGTCTAAGAAGGGACCTTTCCTCCTTTGAAGAATACTTTGACAGTTTAAGGCTTTTTCATGAATGTTCCTTTACATAAGAGCAAGAACTCCCAGCTTTAATTTATAATGAAATAGATTCTTCCATAATGAATCAGTGCTTGCTTAGAACTAATGCCAAAGCTTATTGATTTTGTCTTCAAGCATTCCCAGGCACATTGCTCTTACTGAGGTAAAGCAAATTCTGAAGTATTTTCTAATTTCTCTGGTCTCTGTAACAGGGAGAGTGTCATTCCCTTTTCTGCTTAGCCTCCAACTTTCTTAATTTCAGTCTGCCTGAAGTGTATGAGTGTGAGAAGTCCCTTTTGACCTTGGAGGCATTTTCACTTTATGTGGAATGCAATTTGCTACTTTCAGTCTCAGGGGGAAATATGTTTTTACGAGTACCTTTTGTAGGCCCTGATTCTCGGCTTGGCATATCATCTAGAAAATGTCATACAAAATGTTTTGAGCTAAATGAGGAGCATCTGCAGCTCTGAAACAAGGGATGGATGTGTGGGTTATAAAATTAAAACTGGTTACCAATGATACGCAAATTGCAAATTGTTCATAGCTTGCTTTGAATTTTAGTAAAGCACTTGAGTACTTCTCTGAAGTCTCTTCAAATATATTCAAATACTTTTGGCCTATAATGGCAAGATTGTCATGGCTTTATATGGACCTTGGATAGAATGCTACTCCACAGATGATCTAAATGATGTAAAAAATCAAGGTGAACACAATATGGTTCTTAAATTCAAAGACTCTTCAGAAGATCTCTAGAATATTTTTGAAAGTATGCAACAATTTTTTTACATATATTGGGGGGAGTATTCTATAGAAAACGTGAAAAATGTAACTCCATTATGTGGTCAACCAGCTGACATACAGTAATAACATTAATACAGCATCATATTGAAGGATTATCCTTGCTTGTACAGCTTCTTACAATGGATCTGAGATGATCCTGACACTTAGAGACCAACTGCATTACTACACCTTACCACCTCATCTTCCTGGAAGAATCTATTATTACTATAAAAAGTCAAAGTTTAACACTCCTAACCTGTAGATTATGTACCTCATCTGTTCAAGTGTTTCCATATTTTTTGGTTTCTGTTTTAACTCACAAGTATTCTCCTCTTTTCCTGTCATTACTATTTTGTAGACAAATTGTTTTGAGAAAGCTGTCCCTCTGTTGAATGTTGTGCTTTGAAAGATTTCAGTAGCTGTTCAGCTCTCCAGCAATGCACAGACTCCCAAATTCTTATTAATTAAATAATGAGTAGAAAGATTAAATGAATGGACAAGGAGAAGATATAGAATTTGAAAAAGAGGTCAGATATAAAAAGGAGCAAGTTTAGAGGAGATTCCCTGGTAGACAGAATGTGTGGATGTCTTTACAATCATGTGTGTGGTACTATTCCTGTTTTTTTCCACTTTAAAGCAACTTCTAATTGTGGAAAATTACCCCTTTGTTCAGTTTCCCCTGCTACACTGAAGACAGGGGAAGACATTCTTGAAATATTCAACAAAATGCATGACAACTGAAGCTGCATTACCCGGTGCGTGCTTGCTTTGAGTTCATTACTATTAAAGGGAAAAACATTTCCTTATCCTGTTGTAATTTTATATGAAAGCTAATTGGTTTTGACCTATAAGGAAAAGAAGTTTTCAGATTACTTCTTTCCCTGTTGAAAAAAAATAGAGTTAATTATAGATTTGATATTGTCACTCAGCAGAAGATAAAACTAAATCTGTCATCTTGTATGACTGCTTTCCTATCACACATGAAAGCAAGCAAGAGAGAAAAAGAGCTGTTTGCTCAGCTGTAGTCCATTTGAGAAGTAAAAAGAAGAACTCAGCTTCAGTAAAGGTATGTCAAACAGCAACACCAGGAGGCATTTTCAAGCATCCCAAATGAAAGAAAAGGGAGACCCCAAACTGATGTAGGCAACATTGCCATAAGCACAATTAGTACAGTTGAATCAATACTAGAGAAATATACCTTCAGGCCTTGGTTGCTCAAAAGGTTTGAACCATGAGAAAGGTTCTCTACTGGGAACAAAAACACGGCTTATCAAAATTTCAGTATGACAATATAAGTGCTACAGTCAGGGCTTTCCATTCCTTGTACTTTCAATTTCTGCTACTCTCACAAGAAGATTTCTTTTCATATTGACCTTAACTGAGAAATCCAGCTGCGAATCAAAATATATATAGCCATGTCCCCACCTCCCACAGCCCACTCTATTTTTGACTCAGATCTGTCAATGAATGGGAACATCTTTATTTGTAGTTAATGCATGGTCTACTCACCATGACAACACCTTCAGCAAAAATTAATTCTTATTTCATACTAAATATGTTCATTATTTTGAGATTTTATTGGAAAAAAACCCTCTGAGGTTTAAATAGATAAAGGTGTAAAATTTTTTTGTTTCTTCCATAAAAAGGTAAATATTTTTGGGAATTAATTTTTTTTTCCCCTAAGCATGAACAGAATAGGTCATACCATGCAACAGACTAATCTGTGCTCATCAAGGATATATTAGTGCCTTGCTTTTGTGATTTATGTTTCTTGAAGAGATTGTGCAGAGCAATATTCATTGCTTAGAAGTTGCAAGAGAATGGAAAGCTCATCTTGGGGAAAACTGCCCTGTGGAAAGATCTTGAATACCTGTCTCAGTCTGAGCAATTCTGAAGACAAAGGCAAAAAAGTGGCCCCACAAAATATTTTTTGAATCTGCAAATAAAAGTTGCCTTTTATAAAGTTACTTAGAACTCTTGCAGAGGTATAAGAGAAATTTGAAGGTTGTCAGCTGAAAATGACTTGTGGAAAATGTGTATTTGGGGAATGTATATTCATGGAAACACTGAATATATATTTATGCTGTAAAATTATTTCTATGTGTGGAAAACCAACATTTTCCTTAGAGAGACAAATCTATTTTCATATAAGATAATAGAAATTAAAGGTGAAAAATACTTCATTAGATCATTATATCTGTGCCATTCCAATGAAATTATTTTATAAGGTTGTAGACTGAGTTTTCTGAAAGACACTAATTTCCGTGTTTACAGTGATTTTCCCTAAAAATTGAATCTTATATTAACAATGGCACTTTAAGAAGTAGTGTCTTTCTGCAAAATAATAACTTCCTTCAATCTTTCTAGGTGACGGCAATCACTAACCTTTCACACAGATAATTTTTTGTACATTCTGCATATACGTGGGTAACATGTGGAAGACAAGTCTAAAAGTACAGTCCAGTGTCCTTTCTTGTTCTGACTTCTGTGAATCTGGTTTTCTGATGCAAGAAGCCCAAACATCTATGTATAAGCAGAAAGAAGCTGTGGTACCTCTGCCGTATTCTAAAAAAAATTATTTAGTCAAAGGTACTGTAAAATTGTAAATGGTATAGGAACACTGTTCCTGCCATTGGTCTTACAGCAAGCTGAACAGTTAGTTAAGGTATGGATAATAACTCTGCCTAATTTTTTTGTCTGTGTGTATTTTTCTCTATTTGCTTGTTAAAAAGTGGGCTTCTGTTCTTCAACATGCAAGTTCATCACAAAAAAATAAAATAGAAACCCACCAAAGAACCAGTTAACCAAAAAACATACGAAAAAAACCAAACCAAACCAAACCAGAACACTACTAGTCAAGTGAGGAAGTAAATCCAAAGTTGTGTAAAATTATCTTATTGTGCCTGAAGGGCTTTCTGTGTCCACTTGTGACACCCTCAGCACAGTGTGTTATTGTCATTTCTTCTTTGGGAGCCTGAGTACATTATGCTTAAAGACATTCAGCAAAAGCAGAGTAGGTACTATAATTTGAGTTGGTTTTGTGATACAATTCCTAACCTAAGTATTTAACAGGGTGCATACATTTTTAGGGCACAAAATCTATCTTTTTTTGCTTCATTTTATACTTGTTTCACTGTAGGGGTTAAGGATTTCCTCTAAAAGGGGTTGTGTGTTTTAGGCTATTTCTCCCCCAGAACTATGGTTTAATGTGTTATTTGCGAAGCATGTAACTATTCAACCTTTACAGTACCATTAAATCAGGTGTGCATGTAGGCTGGGAGCAGTAGCAAGCAACAAAAGAAGAAAAGGTTTTTTGTGTGCTATTAAAACACCTTTGTGAGTTTAACACCCCACACCCCTTTTTAGTCTTGATATTGAAAATTGTTTCTAGGAGAAAAAATAGAAGATTTTGATAACATTTCCCTCTCTAACC
>VXBT01014200.1:195-47572 GCA_013400235.1 Oriolus oriolus | reverse complement strand
GGCTGGGGATGAACAGATCGAGAGCAGCCCTGCCCAGAAGGGCTTGGGGGTGCTGGGGGTGAGAGCTGGGCATGAGCCGGCCATGGGCACTCCCAGCCCAGAAAGCCAAGTGTGTCCTGGGCTGCACCCAAAGCCCCGTGGGCAGCAGGGGAGGGAGGGGATTCTGCCCCTCTGCCCCGCTCTGGTGAGACCCCACCTGCAGAGCTGCCTCCAGCTCTGGGGTCCCAGCACAGGAAGGACTTGGAGCTGTTGGAGAGAGTCCAGAGGAGGCACCAAGGTGATCAGAGGGATGGAGCACCTCTGGTATGAGGAAAGGCTGAGAGAATTGGGATTGTTCAGCCTGGAGAAGAGAAGGCTTTGGGGTGACCTAATTGTGGCCTTCCAGTCCCTGAAGGGACCCCACAAGAAAATGGAGAGGGACTTTTTACAAGAGCATGGAGTGACAGGACAAGGAGAAACACTTCAAACTGACAGAGCGTAGGTTTGGATCAGATATTAGGAGGAAATTCTTTTCTGTGAGGGTGGTGAGGTGCTGGAACAGGCTGCCCAGAGAAGTTGTGGATGCCCCATCCCTGGCATAATTCAGTGCTAGGCTGGATGGATCTCTGAGCAATCTGATCTAGTGCAAGGTGTCACTGCCCAACAGCAGGGGTGCTGGAACTGAATCTTTCAGGTCCCTTCTAATCCAGGCCATTCTACGTTTCTATGACTGACACTAAGACACTCAGCACGGGGGGAGCCAGTCCAAGGCCCTCTCCTGGCACATACCAATTTGTGTTGTCTCTTCTGACATTTGCAGCATTATTCTAACTTTATGCTATTAAAAAAGAAAAAGTAGTCTCTCAAACTTCAAAGACAAAAGTCCTTGTCAAAATGGATTTTGAGGTAGTGCATAATTACTATGTACTAAAGCCTGAGTAATCTCATAGTTTAATGACTCTCTTTATGCCATGTGAACTAGCACAATGATACAATCCATATCAGGATTTAACATTTGGTTTGATAGGGAAGATTTTGCTGTCGGAATTACATTAGAGCCAAACATTTTCCTTCTAGAGTTAAAATGCAGGAGAGAAACAAAGGCTGACTGCTTTCATTCATCCATAATGAAACTAGAGTTCTCACAGAGTAAACAGAATCTAATTTGAAGCTTATTTCTTTGCTTCATGTTGAAAAGTAGTAGGTTGGCTTTATGGCCTGAGTAATTTTATTTTGTGTTATTAAAGTGATGTTAGTATAGTCAGCTAGTAGTCACTCAGCTATAGAGATGTTTCTCCATGCCATTATGTTTGGATTTAGCCCTTCTGACCTTTATAGGCTATATAACAGAGAGAGAAAGCTTGAGAGACATATCTTATTGTGTCAGACAATATATACAGTAAAGACAAGCTGCAAAGAGCCATGGTTTCATAGCATAAATCTCTTTTGCCTCAACCAGGTTGGAAATGCTCAATAATTCACAGGAGCAACCTTTAATTTACTGTTTTCCCTGGATACCACTGAGGGCTGGTAGGAGGGAAAAAACTCATTACAAAGAGCATCTTTCCTCTATTGGAGAAAAAAGATGAGAGCCAAAAGATGCCAAGGATTGGTTATCACTTCTCAATTGCTTATCTCTTGAAAACTGATCTTAAATATCTTTGTAAATTATTGTATAAGGATATGCTAGCAATTTCTTTAATTTTATAGTAGGAAGAAAACAAAATTGGAGACATGGTTAAATTAATTTAAACTGCTACTGCTTGTTTTAATAGCAGTAAGCTCCAAGGATATACTTCTTCCCTTCCAGATAAAATGTCTCATTCTGCTCAGGTTCTGAGGTCCCTCCATAAGCCACAAATAAAATTTCTCAGGATAAAAGATAATTTGCAAGGCTTTGTCACAAGTCTTGGGAAATTTGTTTGTTTTCTTTGCACACTGGAAGATTTGCCTGTATTTCTCAAGTGGAAAGAAGGAACAGAAAGCATAAAAATGTCAAATATGGGAAAAATGAAAGGAATAGAAACTGCTGTGTCTTTTCTGTCAAGCAAAAAATATTATATATTTTATATTTACTTCCTCTCCTGCTATGGTAAGTTTCTTGCTTTTAGTGACATCAGGTGCATTTGACATTATTTAGGAGATGGAGGCATGATTGCCAGTGCCAAAACCCTGTGTTTTTCAGTGCTGCTAGGCAATGAACATCTGTAGTGTTCAGGGTTACTTCAGTTACTGCAGGTTCCATGGGCTTTATTGAAAAAAAAACACACACAGCCGAAACAGAGAAATTTGCACAGTGTGAAGAGAGACAGCAGCAGGGGAAAGCGTACTGCTTCAGACCATGGCTTCTGATTTCTCAGAGGGTCATTCACAACACTGTGCACTTCCTTGAATAGAAAGTCACGTCTCAGTTCTTAAGGAGAAAGGTTCTTCCTAAAGAAATGCTTGGCATGATATTTCAGAGACATTCTGGGAGTTCCCAGAGTGTTTCAGGTAACAGACACTTGAAGAAAAGCATCAAATAGTGTATTTGTAATCCCTAAGTCATCTGAAAGGACATTAGAACTGGACTGGAGTGTACAGAACAGACAGAGGCGAGCAATATCTGAGACAGTCTTGCTCTGATCATCCTCTTTCATGTAAGAAGTGTAACCTCAAAATCATCATATTTTTTCTGTTATCAAAGGAGTTTCCTTTTTATTAAAAACTATAGAGACAATTCACTGAACACTTTAGTAGGGAAAGGCTTTTCTGAAAAACTCTAATCTGAAGATCTGAAATAGAAACATTTGAAATTGTCTCCTTAGGTTAGTAATGGGTTAGGATTTCACTAGTACTGTACATACACTGTTCACAGTTATCAGAGTTAATGAAGCTTTCGTTTTACACATTTTTGGTGATATTTTTATTTCAGTAGTTGACAATTCCATTCTATGTTTTTAGTACATGTAATCAGTTTTATTTGGAAACGTTTAAATTTGGTTCATTTGGATATTATTTAATTTTAACATTCAGTCTTTCAATTATTGCTAATGCTGGAAGGAGTTGTTGAACACCCAGTCTGCTTCTTAGTTCTCTGGCCTTTGTGAAAATTTCATTAATATGGCCTTGCTACCACATTTAACACTATTGTCATTATAACTATCACTAGATGTACTGGAGGGGAAATTAAGTCCTATTTCACTTCGTCTTCGACATTTCAAAGATTCATATGGTAATTTGCTTTGTCTACACTTGCATGAAAACAGGGAAGTCCTCATGGTGTGAACAATAGTTTTAGGTTGTCACACATGTGTTAACTGACGAATGGGTGCTGAGGCAATGATTTCAAAATTAGGGTGCTTATACTTTTTCATAAACAGAAAGTATAAGGTATTTAATTACCAAACCATAGTTGTTGTTGCTGTTATTATTGCTATTATTGTTGCTGTTGTTGTTGCTATTTTGAAGATTTTTGCACAATGAGTGAAATTACTGTTCTACCACTGTTTACCCGGCCCTGAATTTTTACTCTGAGGGGAGTTCCAGTGATATGAGTGATATGATGTGCAGGCCTCACAGAAGTACTGCCTGACTTTCTAAGTACTTTTTTCCGACTGATTCAAAAATTTAGGACTAGACGGTGCATCACACAAACTGACTTTCTTCAAAGGACTTGGAGGTAATAATATGTTATCTTGAGTTGTGCTTGGAAAAGCTGCTGCCGGCAGTCATCATAGAATCATTGAATCAATAGCTGGAAAAAACTTTTAAGACCATTGAGTCCAGCTGTTAACTGAATACTTCCAAATCCATCACTAAACCATGTCCCCAGCACTGCATCTCTGGGTCTTTAAATACCCGCAGGAACAGTGACTCAACCACTTCCCTGGCCAGCCTGTTCCAGTGCTTGACAACCATTTTGGTGAAGAAATTTTTCCTAATATGCAACCTAAACCTTCCCTGTCACTCAAGCAGGTTTAATAAACACCTTCCCTGCTGCTGTCACTGGCATAGGGATTCAGAGGGGGTATTCCGGCCATGTTGCTGTCCTGAGGAAGAGTAGGCAGTCTGCCTAAATGATGTGCTAGCTCTTTGAGCTGCCTGTGTATTTTATACCTCACAGTGATAGGACATAAAGTTCCTTCTTGCTTCTGAAGTGCATTACTGCTTTTCTGGCATGCTTTTTTATTGAGAGCAGTGTTATCTGAGCAGGTTTTGAGCAGAGCTTTTCATTTTCCCATATGAGTTGGTAGGCATTTATAAAGGAGTGGTAGAACCAGGAGAGAGGACTGTTTTGAAGCATCATAGTGCAGGGAAGATTTGCATTTGTCTGGCAAATGTCATCTTTAAGCAGCTGTGTGTCAGCATGAGTGTGCTGGGCTGTGTCAGCACAATGCCACAGTGTCATCGTGTCTTGTATCACGTGGCAACTTTTTATAATAATATATTTATGTAAGTGGAGAAAATTAGGGCTGCCATTAGTAACAACTTGGGATTGCCTAGATTTGCATTTTTAAATCTTCATTGTAATATGTCATGCAGTTTGTTATTCCTCCTACATACGACATTAAAAGTAATGGATAAAATTTTAATACCAGCAATGTAATGTTATGTTGCTTTACATTATAGCAGTTATGTTGTTGCAATACTGAAAAGAGTTATTTTAAAAAGTAAAATTCTATTGCTACATTTTAAAATCATAGTAAGCGTATCTATACAAAAACGTGGCATTTCTTAAAGAGAAAGCATCATATGAATTAATGTCATTTCTTGTTTACTTCTGTTATAAAAACATCCTTAAATTTGTTTTAATAATAAGGACCTAGAACTGTAGAGATTCCAGATGCTACTACCCTTCATTAAAATTATGTATACATAAGTAGTGAATACTGATAAATGAAAGAAGACTTTAAGGTATCATTTTTTAAGATGAGAGAGATACCTAGGTAGGAAAAAGACAAAGTCTATAACTTGGTCAGTATCTTAAAGTCTCATGTGCTGTAATGTCCCACCATTCTGTTGTGAGAACAAATGTCCCTTGAGACATTTGGTCCCTTGAGACATATGGTAGGCACACACCTGTGTCACTGAAGCTATGGCCTCAGATTCACTGCACATGTGAGGTTAGACGTGTGGGAAATGGAGTTACAGAGGGTTCGCAGGTGCTGACAGAGAACATAAACAGCATTGTGCTTCAAGAGATAGAAATGAATACATGTTTCGATCTGAGGCCTTGGCGAAGGCTGCCTGAGTTAGAACAGTGAGCTTTTATATTTTAAAATAAGAATGTAGTTTTATACATGTAGTTTTATATATGTGAAGTTTTAAGAGAAATATGTTTTATAAAAGTAAGAAATATATTATAAGAGTAGAAACGTATTTTAGTAAGTAATGACAATATAATAGGTAAGAAAAATTAATGATAAGTAATGAAGTAAAGAACTTTTAAGTTTAACAATAAGCCCTTCAGTAGAGACGTTAGAAAGTTAAGATGTAACAATTTAAGCCCGTGCAATAGGCCTTAATGACAATATGATGATTGGTCAAGAAAATGCGCATTGCGGTAAACTTTGTACGGCGATGATTGGTACAAGTATGGTAGCATGATTTGTGGCACTTGTTTATTGGTTCAGAAGAATATGCACGATGTTGTGACTATAAGTAGAGGCTTTTTTCTGTTTAAGGAGCTTTTTCCTTTAGGCTTCTGCAGCTTCAGCTCACGCATGCACCTGCTGCAGCTTCTATTGCAATGGATACTGTTATAGCCTTATAGTTGAGATGTTGCTCACAGCATCTCCTCTGTCTCACCCTTCAAATAAAATGAGACTGATTTAGCTACATACACATCTCTGTGTTATCTCTCGGTTGCCCCGACACCATTAATCCCGACATAGACGCAGATCCATCACAGCTTCAGTGTACACCCCAGTGGAAAATATACACAGCTGGATGCAGCATTTCCCAGCACAGCTCCCCTCTTGTCCTGAGTCCTTGTGTGCCAGACTCATCTGGCTGCTGGATCTATTGTCCTTTGACTCGCTTTCTCTGCTCTGCTGGGTCCAAGCATATTAAGTGAGTTTTGACACATCTGAATCTATGGTAAGGAAAGGAATGTAAATCTTTACAATGTAATCCCCATCCTGTTCCTTAGCCAAAAGTCCTTTTTTGCTGTTCTTCACTGCTTGTGGGTTTGATGCATGCAGATATTTTAAAAGTGTGCAGGCATATCTGAGTGTGGTACATGAGTCTGCAGCTAATGGCCATGTAGATTGTGATGGAAATTTTCCATGGGATATCTGGTCAAATGAATGTTATCACATTCACTGTATGTTTCTTTTGTGAAAGAGAAATGTCTATTTTCACTATTTTTTATCTGATGATACCTATTTCTCCTCCTTTACACTGTTGTTGGTTTTAGAGGCTTAGACAAAAAATGAGTTAAAAATTCAAATTTGCATCCCTATAGAGAGTCCATATTACCCATGGAGATCTGCAATGGGAGCTTGTGGGGTGAAGCCTGATCCTCAAGACAAAAGATTCTCTCCTGATCTTTCCTTAAAATCTAACTTGAGTCAATTGGCAGATTGTGTTACATTAGAGATAACTCTTGGCAAAGCCTCAGAACCGCTACAGTAACTGCATTGTGACTGCAGAGGCAGGAGCAGCAAGCCTTCAGTTTGTGACACTGCATGTTCTTCTCTGCAGCATTTAATTGCATTCACATATTTCTGATCTACAGTTTTCCAGGCCACATTTTCAGTGTGGGAAATACCTAGCATAGTACTAAACACTTTGTTTTGTTGGTTGATTTTTCAGACTGCTCCTCATTCTGCTCAAACACACTGATAACTGGGCTCTACACCTGGCTGAGCCTCGCTTCTGCACGTGATGTATAAGTAAAACATGTTACAACATTAACTGCAATTGCAAAATTTGCAGATTTTTAATTTAGATTTAATGAACAGATAACTCAGAATTAAGTGCCACCGCAAGACCAACACTTGTACAAAATAAGTTGGTGGCCTCAGATACGCTAGCCCTGAGCAGTGTTGTCTAAGATCCCAAGCTGGCCTAGACAGGATTGATTTAGGACTGATTTCCCTGTTTTTCACGGTGCATTACTAAGACCTCTCTGTGTTAGGCTCCACTGAATTCTAAGGATATGCCTTTAGTGCTTGCACTCATGCAAGTGCACTGTTACTGCTCTGAGTAACCTCAGGAAGAAACCTGCAGAGAGTGATAGCACCCCCACCATCCATGGTGAAGAAAATGAACTCTACCCCAGCAAAAACCAGCACAGTGACAAAGCCATTTGTGGAAGTCTGAAGTCAAACATGAAAAAATCTGGCAATATTAGCAGCCCTCTTCTTAGGAACACCCAGAACATCAAGTACATAGGGATGAAGGATTTCACCAGAACATCAGAAGATGCAGTTGAAATTATTTAATTCATTTTTGGTTACGTAAAACTGACTTGTATATTACAGCCTGTATTTTCTGTTTTCCCTTTGGTTTAATTTAAGAAACATTCCATTAGTGAGCAAAGTTTGCAAAAGTCAGTCTTTCATAGATTTTTTCATTTCTGTGAAGGGCAAATTAAATCTCTTCTGAGAAGTGAGTCTGTGTTTTAAAAAAGAGGTTTTGACACCGTAAGCATACTTTAAATGCAATATGACTGATTTCCTTATGTTAAAGTGGTATTACATAACTACGCAAGAAAATATTTCTAAATAACTGAGAACATGTACACCGTACTAAGTATATGTGGACAGTCATTGAGATTTTGGATATAGAGGTTTCAAATAAATTATTTTTATGTAAACAGTACAGTCCTATTCTAACAACAAAAACCCAGTTAGATTGCAACTTACATTATTAATGCAATTGAGACAGTTAAAAGAAATACCCATTCAAACTTGACAGTAGATATAAAAATCACCGCATTATTTGAAAGTCTAATGTTATCCTCTATAGGTTTTGTGTATGTATGAATGCTAATGTTAACTTATATTCAAAAAGATAGCACTGAGTGTCTCATAAATATGCCAGCTCATTTAATTGTTGTTTTAAACCACTGCCGTCCAAAATCTCTAGTATATTTTAACTTTTATTTCTGTGATCAAAGCCATAAAGAAAGACAAGCACACAAAAAAATCAGCTACAAGTACCTTGCTGCCACTGTTACCTGTGGTATAAAATTCTTCCATGTTGAAAAGAATATATTTAGAGTTTTCAGTAGTCTGAACTCATCAGAGATTAACCATGGCTTTTGTCATATTCTTTGGCTGTTCATAATTGTTAGAAAAATGGATGTAGGAAACGTTTGCTTGTAATAAAATTCACACAGATGAAGGTCAGGCAAAAATTTGAAATGTATTTTGGTATACCTCACACTTCCTTCGTGACTTTTGCTACACGCAGGGATATGTACTGAGTTTGAAAATATATGGTTAGAATTTCAGATATTGCTGCAACCTTCCCAAAATCCTCTAGTGCATTAAAAATAAGAAGGTATTTTGAAGTGGTTGGTTGCCGGGTGTAATTGAAACATCTGGGCTGATTTGCTGTAAGCAGAGATATGTGTAAGAGGAGGAACTACTGGTGAGGTTTTGAAGGGTGTGAACCGTGGCAGGACTGATGACAATGATGAAGAACACACTAAAAGTTCTGCAGCGGCCATTAGTGCTGCACTGTCAGCAGAACTCCATATATTCTCAAAACCTACAGAGAATTTCATTGCTAATATCTAATTAATTCTCTCTTTCATCAGCTATTTGTCACTGGTCACATAGATCTTGAATCTAAAATCCATTCTGGTCATCTCCTGCATTTCTGTCTTTTTTTTTCAGGCTCCGTGGCTTCCCTAGCTACTCAAGTGGTAGAGTTTTCCCCCAAAGCTAGAGCCTCTGTTGCAAGTTCTGTGAAGAAAAATTTCAACTGTAGAGCCAAATATTCAGATTTTTGTAGATGTATTCCTCACAAATATTTCTCAGTGTTTGAAGTGGCAAAGGATGAGATATGGAAGGCTCTATTGCTGTCTGCAGTTGCTGGTGCTGCTTCAAGATGGGATTGATGGTTTCTCCTGAAACAGAGACTCAGAACTAAGACACTCACTGCAGTGAAAGTCAAATAGCTGTCTGCAGGGTTGGTTATGACCCTAAACTGTAGCCATGAGAGCACGACAAAGCTGTTTTACTTGCGCAAGCCATTTATTTCACCCTAGGACAAACAGAAATTTTGGAATAGAAAAATAACTTTGGATATGGAAATAGTTTTTTGTTTCAATTGGTAAGTCCCATGCAATTTTGACAGTGAGGGCAATGGCACCAAAATAAGGCGTGTTTTGGCAAAAATGAAGTTAAGCAGTATGCTTAGGGAAAACCACTACATTCAAGGAAACATAAGAAAAGTTAAACCTTCAACTAGGTTTATAAACTATGGTTTATTATTATGATGTTTTCCACAGGATGACCATCCTTCAGACACTCATGGTTTGCTTTTAAATTTCATGTATTGTTTTCTGTTATATTTTTCCAAAAGGATGAACAGCAAGGTTTCTTTTCTTGGCCTCTGGCTACCAGGACCTGGAATTACTCAGAAGCATTTTCTCTATTGCTGGAAGCTCTAGCCTGGAAATTAATGAATCATGATTTCTATCTAGAAAGTAAGAAAGCATTCTGTGAGGGGAAGAAATTCAGAGTGCATAATCTAGGAGAGGAACCTTGGCTATTGGCTATGGCTAATGTGTTATTTAAGTAAGAAAACTAAGTAGGAGAAGTCTGAACTACATGCAGAATGATAATCCCAGCAGCTCACTCTGTTTTCTCTGTTTTCTTTCTTTAAGCCATCTAGAGGACTGATACGCGCAAGGAAAGAGAAAACCATCCCAGGTATCTTTTTCTGTATTTCCCCAGGGAAGAACTGAAATTATAATCTTTGATACTGAGACAAAAACGCCAATGCTGTATTCAAATTCATCCTGTGTTGGTGTGAAAGTATGTGAGTTTCAGTTTAGTTCCTCAGATAATCCATTCCCGTCTGGAGGAACTCATCCTAAAAAATGGATTGCCAACTACCTTCACCTGGGCAGCACTCAGCAGAGGCAGTTTTTAGAACCTATAATTCTCTGCAAAATATATTGAATGAATGCATCAATTTGTTTCACTGTCAAGCAGAGACAATTTCCTGGAATCTGTTTGTGCTTTTAAATTTTCACATCCCCTCTTTAGGCACTTAATAATTTTTGGCCTGCAAGTATGGTTTGTAGTAATTGAAAGTAATATGAAACTGTACTGAGTCTTGCTATTCATTATGACGGCATTAGGTGGGTTATTCAGTTAGATCTTTGAAAAAAGTTTAAAATTAATGTGAGGTAGATAGCATCCTTCCTGTTCTCCTCTTGTGTTCAATAATAATGTTCCTTAAACATAGACTCATGATGAAACAGCTACATTTTTTTGTCAGATTCTTGCCTCACAAGAAAACAAGATGCAGACAACTAACTATGTATGGAATATTCAGCAGAGAGCAAGACAATGCTGGGGTGGGGAGAGAATTTCTGTGGTTTCATTTGGGAAGGCTGTGCTCCTGCTAAAACAAAATAAACTTTCACAAAACTAGCATGTGGAAGTTTGAGCAAAATAAGCTTTTCAAACTCACCAGCTAGTAGGAAGGAAAAAAAATCAGAAAGCCTGTGCTATTTACCACTCCCTTTGGAGGGGAAACTTGCATCCAGTGTACCAATTCATACCAGGAGGATGAGTAACCTTAGTCTTCCAGCAGTGTTTTATCAACACATAATGTAATATCCTGATAGCTGCTGTGAACTGGACTCCCAAATCCTTGGAATGCAGTTCATGACAGCTGTAACCAGGTTTTTTTTCTTCTACATGATTTGACATTCTCGGAAAGCCTCGACCTCACCCCTACTGTACACATTACCTATGGCCACTGCAGCACTCAAATTATGTGTTTGAAGGCAGCGCTTCCCAAATTTTCTTGCACTTCACTTTTTCACTCAGATTCTGCTGTCAGTGGGGGAATGAAAACTCAGCTATTGATTTCAAGTGCCTTGCTCCCTCTTATAGTAGAAAATGCATAAAATAAAAGACCATTTTTTAAAACCTATCTGTAGTGGTTTTAGTACTTACACACTATCCTTTGACAATTTTTTTGGTTGTTTGGGTTTTTTTATAAAGTATGCACTCTCTGGCAAAAACTAAATGAAAGATTTTATGGATTTTTTTAACAATTCCCAATTTTTATTTAAACCTTCCCTTGCAGAGGAAGCAAGGTGTGCGTGGTGTGAGTAATTAAGGTGATGATACTTGCCTTTTCTCTTTTGCTCCAGTATGCTTAAAAGCTTTAGCTGCATAAATCCAAATTGCTACTTTGAAAGGAAACTTTATGAATGCCATGACTTCGGACTGGGGTTTTAGAAAAATATGTTCCCTTTTTGTGTGTGTGTGTGTTTTCATTTTCTGAACTCCAGAATTATATTACAATTTTTAACTCCTACTTATTTCTGTGAACTTTCCTCTCCCTTTCTCTTTGTTTTTTGCAGTATAAGCTAGAAGTTTGTTGCTTCTCACCCCCAGCATTTCTGCCTTCAAGTTCACATGTTTTAGTTTTAGTTTATTTTCAGACTGTAGGTGAGACACACTAGAGGAGATGAGGAAAACAGATCTAATATAGTTCACATGGTTTAGGCTTTCAGGTTTTTTTATCAGAAACATGTTTTGCTTGATTTGCTATAACAATGGCTCCCTAGCTGTAGTGATGGACATCTCCATAGACCAAAGTTTGCCCTCACACTCCTCAGTACTCATCTGAAGTACTACCGTACTACTGGCAGTCAGAAAAATGCTTATAATTTATAATGCTTAAATAACTGAATGTAGTGATTATTTATTCTCTACCTGTGAGTCATTATTTAGTGGCAATTGTTGTGATAATTCAGGAGAAATACAACGTGGTCATTCTTAGATTCATTTTTTTTGTTATATTTATGACCATTGCAGTTTTCTCTTATCTTTTCTACTTTCTGGAATATTGACTCTGCTCACACTATACCCATGTACATCATCCTCTGACCCTGTCAGCTTTCTTGCTTGAAGTGAGAAAGCAAGATCTGATTGGAGATACACATTTGATGATAAAAAATGAATTCCTGTCTCTTGATTTCTTTATAAGATGCAGTGTGCAAGTGAAAGGACTAGTGTGAAAACAAGGGCATTGAATTTTCTTGCAGCAGAAGTTACACATTTTTCTGTAATGTATCATGAAGTTTCTTAGCAAAATGCTTAAATCCATCTTCATCTTTAGTCACTGTCTTCATGAATGGAATGTTTAGGCTTATTTCACAAGTTAACTATTAAGATCATCTCTCTGTGTCACAATATTTCTGTCAGGCACCCTTCAGCAAGATAATGAAGCTTTAGCTATTAGAGCATTCACTGTTCATATATGCATTCTTACATCTCACATTCCTATACCAGTACAGTCTTTCAATGTGGAAAATATAGCATTTTTATTGGTAGCCTTTCTAAATACATGAAAGATGGGACAGCAGCAATACATCACGCACAAGTTGAAATAAGCTGCTCTGTTGCTGGCTAGGGAGCCATGAGACTTTGATTACACGTGCATAAAAGCTGCGACTGAAGTGTCACATTCTTAGGCACACAACGGAAGTTAAAAATGAAGTGTGTTTATTCTACACATAATTAAAATTCTTAGATGTTTTTCTATAAGTTTATACATACCCATTAGTAGGTAAATGTAAAAATGCAGTGCTATGGGGGAAAAACTCCTCAGCAGTGTATTTCAGGCTCATGCATCTAGTCCAGCAAGACATGGTGTGTTGTAAGAGCCAAGGCCTTGAGTACTCAAATTTCTTTCCAATGTCATGTATCTCAGTCCTATAAAGTGACCTTAAATATTTACTTTTTCTTTTATAATAACTGTAGTATGTAGCTGGTTTCTTTTGTTTGGGTGAAATTCAATAGCTAATATTTTTGGGGGTAAGATTCTCCATTGTCTTCTTTGTATAGCCTGGCTTCACCCTTGGAAAGTTTAATTTAGTTATTCCAGCAAAATCTTTGCAGCTGGAAAAGCTCTTCCTTAGCTTTGATTCCACCAGACCTCAGCTCCACCTATCCCAGTACACTAGCTTGCCTTCCGGCTCACCTTAGGGTGGTCTTTGATGTCTGCACATCAGTTCCTTGTGCACCTGCAGACTGAAGAAAGTGTGCACAGTCACCTCTTCTGCTTAATGTTTTGCAAAAATTGCCACAGATAAGCTGTAACACTGGTTAGATAACTGTGAGAGAATTTAAAAACCTCTTTGGTAGAGGTAGTTCAGGAAATTTAATCATTGACTGTGGGTATAAGGCAAAGCCACCTCATCATTGACTTCAGAGTCCTGTTTTCCTGATGCATGATATCATCACTAGGCTGTAATATCTCTACTGTAGACGACCATTATGCAGCTAGAAATAGTTACTACTGAACTAAGGATTTTTTCTACACATGGGAGACAGGGTCTATCAATATTTAATTTGCGTATATAAAAAGCTCAACTTTGAAAGCACCTCAGATTTAGAAGAACCTTTTAGCATTAATTTTCTTTGGCAAGAAAAGGTTATTAAATGTGCACATTTTTGTGACTTAGGAATGTACCTCTCTGTATGTGTAACCATCAAAACTTATGTTAATGTGGGTTCATGCCAGTGAGTGCTTTGCCCCTGATTTTCTTTAAATCTGATTCCAGGATTCTGGTCCATATCTTCTGTTCATGTTCACATACACAAACATAGAAAAATGCCTCAAAATCCCAGTTCTTCATCTCTTCCTACAGTTCATCTGGCTTTGAGGCTGATCAGCATGAACTCTCCAATTGTGTGGATCACTCCATTAACAATTATATTGAAATTTCAAAAATAAATTTCCATCCTTCTCTAGGGATCTAATATTTAGAACATAACACTTCATGCAAGCAAGGGCTGAAGGTTACACAGCTGGCCTTGTGCCTGAAAGATATTCCCAGAGGTTTGCCAAGATGTTTACTATCTCATAATAACAATTTTACATGCAGAGTATATTTCTGTGTGTCTCAATCAATCAGGCAAGAGCTTTTGGTGTGTGACTTGTGCCTTGTCCAAATAAAATGAGATTCCATCAGGTTTCATGGCTGGATGAAGTTCTTAGGCTCTGATGAATTTAGAGCTGTGATTTTTGCACTGAATCATTTCACTTTTGGGGCGTAAAATGTCAGTAAAATAAAGATGTATACAGACTGCTGCCACAGGTATTGTCAATAGAGAAAAGAGAAGACATTCACTATTCTTGTAACTGTGCTTCCACACCTGCATGTTATGGAAAAGTGTAAGATTGCTTCTGGTTTCATAAACCCTGCTAGAAATGAGAATTCCAATGAGAATGAAAGAGTATGCCCACAAAAGAGACCTCCTCGAAGTTCAGCAATGGGGTAACAAATGCAGTGTAGCAGAACAGGAAAATCTTGATGTATCTTTCGAAAGAGAATGGCTCTTTACCTCCAGGAGGTAATGTCATTCCAGCTTATCCATTTTACTGTTAGAAGATGATATAATTGTGTCTTATCTCCAAATGACTTTCAAAAAATGTGTTTATGACCTATGCCTGGCCTATGTCTCTAGCTGTATATGCTGAATAGATATCACTGTATTTGTAAAATGTTCACAATAACATTCAGAAACCTCACATTTCTGTTTCGATGAACTTACTTAAGGAAACTTTATCCATCAGTGTTAGAATCACACACACGCACACAGAATTCCTCAGCTCAGAGCTTAAAACATTGTTATTGTGATGTTATCTGTTTTTACAGTTCTCCTTTATCCTGTCTGCAAATAACATCAGCCTCCCTGAGGCCCTGAAATCATATCATAGAAGGCAGTACATGTGATGGAGTATCCACCGTTGAGAGATGGGTTTGGTTAGACAGCTCTGAGCAGTGGTTTCATACAGATCAGAGCTCTGTTGGCCAGAATCTGGCTGATTGTTTGAGGTGAAATAGCTGAAAGAGATCAAAGAATAAACTTTATATTACACTGTGGTGTGGAAGTGCTGCTTCTGACACACTGGGACAGACAACTCTGTTCTTCAGATGATCATGTTTTATTCTGAATGCACAGCAGATAAATGCTTATTACCTGGCAGCCCCATGGAAGCTTTCATACAGCTGAAGCAGTGCTTCAGGGGAGGATTTCTCCCTCATGAGAAACACAACCAATCCAACCCTAATTTTTCAAGTTTCCTGATAAAATTTGTTTTCATGAGAGCCACGAGACTGTGTCCAGTAAATACTTGGAGGGGGTGTTTTTTCCTGCATTTTGGTGGTCAGTAAAATTCTGAGTGCTTTATTTAGTGTTTAAAAGCAGCACTTTATTTATGCAGATGTTAGATCCTTCCATCATTGTTGAACTGATCCAACACAATTTGAATCAGCTTGCACCATGAGACAGTATAACCCTTAAGATGAGCAGGTATCCCCTTAGGATTCTTCAAAAACCTAATTACCATTCCATATGAATCTGTTTATCAAGTAATCCTGTTTCCTGGGGACTGGCTGTTGAACATACTTGCACAGAAATAGGCTTCTTGTGAGAATGTTCATTTCTACTGTTTCGATTCTAACTACAAAGACAAGCACAGAAAATCCCATCTATTTAAATCATCTGCTGCTTTTTGAAATAATTTGCTGCAATTTTCTCTAAATGTGCCTTTTAAACCAGGTGTTGTACATGCTTTTGGATATTAGAGTCATTTGGTTCTGAGGAAATTTATCCATGAATGTATTCACTTACTCCTAGTGAGAGCAACAGGAATAAATCTGCAAGCACTCAGTGGGTCCTGAGTGAGAAGAAGAGGATGAACCGCAGTACTCAGCGTACCTTGTTCTTTGACCTAACATGTTCCTTCACATGGGCGTCTCCCATCACCACCACAATGAGGAGGCAGAGGAAACATCGGTGCTGTACAGGTGAAGTTACACGGAATTTGATCCTGCCACTTCTCTGCTCCCTGTTCCTAATCCAAAGCATTCGGATCATTTTATGCTTTCACTTTTTCACATATTGCCTCCAGTAATTGTACTAAAATGGCAACTCAGAGGGAAAAGGGAAAAAAATCAAACATTCCATGTGCCTGTACTTAATCTTAAACACCTCAGATTGTATCCACTGAACCTAAAATAAACTTTCTAGTTATGACATATGGCTTTCAACCTAAGTGGGTGTTTTTCCTTTGCCTGAAATAAATAAAGATTAATTTAGTTGATCAAAGTCCTTTGGCGCCCTTGTCTGGAAGAATACCAAATATATTCAGGGGCTTTTTCTACCAATTACTTTTAAAAAACAGGAGATTTTTAAGGGCAAGAAGGCAAACTAATAAATAGTATAGCTGCCACAGAAGATGATGTGACAGATTGTCCCCAGCCAAAGGCATGGGAAGCATGGGAAAAGTATCAAGGAGCAGCTGGATTTCATGCCCTCTGGTCATTTCCTTTCGCAGAACAGGCTGGAGACTGTGCTCCCTCATATCACTAACGGTGTGACCAAGGCAGCATGGATGTGTTGGCCATATCAGGGATACACTTTAGGGGGCACAGCATCGCTTCGCTGCTGTGTGCTCTGGTGAGGCTGTTCTGGTGCGTAGTCTGCCCAGTACCACTGGGTTTGGTAACTTCAGGGAGGCACTTGAACTGTAGGCCACTCAGCATTATGATACTTTTAAGTTTGATTTCTTCCCCAGTCTTTAGGACCTCTTATACCTCAGTGGAGGTATAACGCTTCATGGATTTTTTTATTGAAAGGGCCGTTGTTTTTCTGACAATATGTCAATTAACAGGACTCAAAAACCTTCACTATTATTTTTTCCCAACGTTGATGAGCACACTCTATCTTGCCCCCCTATTCTTCCAGTATTTATGGTTTGTATGAAAAAGTCATGGCCCATAGTTGGAGGTTACTTTGGGCTGGAAACAGGAAAGAGCTGGCCAGCTGCAGTGTGGGGAGGGATACACGTGAGGGAAAGTTACTTGCAGCAGCGATGGTTCCATTTAGATTTCTTTCAGACTAAAAAGGGAAAAGCTTTGTGAGTAAGTGTCTTAACCACCCAGTACAGCCACCTGCCTGCCATACTGAGGTCAATAGCCTCAGTTTCAGAGAATGAGAAAGGTAGTTTTCGAGCACAATGAACGAGTGAAGCTGGTTGTTAACTGCTTTGTTTTCGCATTGCTGGGGCTGACTGAATGGCATTCAAAGCCATTATCTTGGAAAAATGACTTGTTTGGCTGGATGGATTTCCATTTATTTATTTTAGTAGTATCTCACACATAATTTGTAAACATAACTAAAAGTGAGCTCAGCAATTTTCTTAGTTCTTTTGTGCTTCCCATCCTTATCAATGAAGGCATTCGTTAAAATTCTGATCCCCTTTATGGCAAATATAAATAAAATCTGACAAAATTTTAAGCAAATCTTTTAGCGCTGGAAGATGACAGAATAGGGCAAAAATTAATTTTATGCGTGAAAAATCTCATTAAGCAGATCCTTGGAATTAAAGCAATTGGCATGAGAGCCCATGGTGTATGTTGTTCATTGTTTTGTCATCACAGCCACTCAGCCCGGTCTGTTCATGCTGCTTATGTGAACCATGTTCTCCTTTGCAGGATCTATGTTAGTCTACCCAGACAGCACAAAGGTCAGAGGGATCTCAGGGAAAAATGCCCTTCTTTTCTCATGTGTGATCAGAAAGTTAATACAGATCAGCTGAAACAGAGTGGTGTTCTGAACCATTTTTTCCCCCAGTATATAGCAGTGACCCGTAGAAGCTACACAAGTCAGACAAGACCCAGAAAGGTCATTCAGGACTCATAAAACCCATTAACTAAAGTGCACGAAGCATTGCTTATGTATAAATTGTGTTTCACAAAATAAGCAAACACACAGTCTTTCAAGATGCAATTGCAAGGCATTGGCTCTTCTTCTCAGAACATTCGAGTTTCTAATATTAACAGCAGGGAATGTCCTCCAGGTATGAAGGGGAGATGATCAAATGAAGTGGGAGATTTGAAAAGGCCAGAAGAAACACTTGCTAATTCCCCCACATTAAGTGTGGAGGAGCTTTTATAGCTTTGTAGAAATACAGATATTGCTGCTTTTTCTTTCGGGCCAGAGACTGGTAATTTTGATTAAAAGCCGACTAGGACTAAGGACGTCTAACCAGTGCATCTTCTGAGTATGACTCTGATAATTTTAACATCAGCAAACCCTTCAGAGTTACCTTCTTTTTTTAAAAAAAGTAAATTATATCTTATCATGGAAAGGGATTTAATCTCCTGCTTAATCTATATTATGAAGTTCTATCAGTTTTGTTTTTATGTGATATGCCAGCTATGATTAATATTTTATCAAGGAGTAGTTGTGTCCCCTGTAATCATTTATATAAGTATGTATCTGACTAGCTTAGTAATAAGAATCTTCAATTTTTAATGAAGTAGAAGTTAGTAATACAAGTAAAGAGACGTAATTGTCATAGTAAGAATTTAATAATTCTTTTTTGCTGATAAATACACACTATATTCACATATGCACAATGAGTGGTACCACATTATGGTTTCAGAAAGGTAAAAAAACATCTCACTCATGGCTCTGACTCTAAAGCAAGAACAATACAACTTGGTAGAACTCTGAAAATATTGCCTCCACCTGTTCTCTCCACCTGCAGGGTCAGACATCTGAGACGTTTGTGCAGGTGTTCCTGAAGCACTGTCGTTAACAGGATAGTGTTTTAACATAAAGTGGTGCTTCATCCTAAAGAGATGTGGTGCAAACTCTCTCCTGGTGCTCGGCTGAGTTATTGGTGGCTCAGCAGTCACAGTATGGAGGCCGAGACAGGTGACTGGCAGTAACCTGAGCACCCATTTGAAACTACGTCATCTCTGAGACATGGCCCTAGTCACGTTATTTGATGGATGAAATCCAAAGAAAAGTGTAAGGCTTGTTTTTTTCTCTTTTGCAGCAGCTCAGAAATCCTCAGTTATCTCTAGGTATGAGAAAATAATTAGAACAGTGATAAACTGAAGTCCTTTCACCATATCTCTGACTATCACTTTTAATATCTCTTTATCCAGATTGGGATACCCTTTGGATTTCGTTATCTCCTTCTTCTTAATGATAATCCCTTTTTGAATCATGCAGCTCCCTTATTGCTTGGGCCATGTGTTAATCCTGCTGCTGGGTTTGCCCTTTGTTTTGTGTAAGGCTAGAAGAGATAATCTCCTGGCTATTAACACCTCATTTGGGTCTGTCGGGAAACATCTAACTAGCTATTATCCATAGAACTCATTAGGGAATTAGCTACTTATGTATTAGTGAAGAGATTTTTGTTATGTCATAAAATCTAAAAATCCAGTAATATGGGGTGCAGTCTGTTCTTGAAAATAAATTTCTGACAATACAGCCGAAAGACAAATATGAAAATGCTGCTCATGCAGTTTGAGGAATTCACACTGTACGTTATTTGCTGTTTTGGCACCTCAGTAAGGTAATTCCTCCACTCCATTCAAATAACCACACCAGATGAGGAAAGCATGCCAGGAGTTTAACATCCTTAATTAAGGAGTATTAGGCTGAGCTTCCTGTATTTTATCACATGATTTGAGCTAGAAATTGCACGTTTATCAGTTAGTGGAAAGTGATTGGCCAGCTGCAAAACTGATTTAAAATTTGCCTACAAAAGAGTTTCAGAATGAATCCTCATTCTCTGTGTATGGCTATTTTTGCTTGAAAATGACTAATATAACATACCCTGTAATTAAGGGAAAGAGCATTAGACATTGACTATGCATTCTGCAAAATGCATTACTAAAAAAATTCTAAGGGCTTCCATGGCTTTTTCTAGATGCATTTGATAGGAAGTTTTCTACATGTTCAAGCTGCAGAGTCGGGGAAAGGTCCTGTAGGCAGACATTATGAATCCATTAGTTCTATTCTTTTTCCCCACTTTGCATAAATTCAGTTCTAACGATTTGACAGAAAGGAAGAAAGTGTATGAACCTGACAAAATACGTTCTTTTTATTATTATTTGCAATCTAAAGCCATCAGGATCATTTAGCCAGAGCCTGCTCAGGATAAAAGGCTCATTAAAAGCTTCAAGTATGAAAACTCTACTGTGTGAGACTCAGTCCTGCTGAGAAAAACCTAGTGTAACTCCTAATAGTTCTGCTGTGCTGTCAGACACTTCTCTTTTACTCAATGTGCTCCGTGGCCTCTTGCAGCCCCTGGGGACCCCAATTTGTGTTCCATCTCTGAAGATGTGGTTGTCACACTTGCAGCAAGTGCAGCCACAGAAAGTGGGACTGCAGTAATTGCTTAAGTCAGCCCAGAGTGTATATTCTCTTGTCAGCAGACACTACCAGCCCAGCATTTAAGTAACAGCACAAAGATATATATTAATCTTTTATTTGCTTAGTCATCATGGTTTTATTAATTAACATGTGCAGCAGACTCCACCAGCTGTCACCGGAGTTTGCCATCACAGTAATTTCCCCACTGGAAAAATATGACTGTAAAGTTTCTACGGTTTGGCTTCATCCTGTTGCAAATACAGTTCTTAAGTATTTCTGGTAGCAAACTTTGCATCCAAATACCCTTATGTCCTAGGCGGTAGAAACAGCAAGAATTTCAAGATAATATCTCCATGACAAGTCATGGGAGTGGAAGCTGAAACAAACGTTCTTTCCAAATTTTTGCTCTTTCACTGTAGTGCATTGTGTGGGCAATGTCTATTTAATTCAGCTTACAGCCACTGGTCATGCCCTCCTCAGACCTGGGAACTCATCACATTCAGAGGTAAAAGGGACGTATATCAATTTTGAGCAAGGGTAAAAGAGGAGAAGTACTAATTTGGTTACTAGGATCTTCATCTGACCACAGGAGGGCAGGATTTAGGAGAAAACTTTGTGGTGTCTTAAGATCAAAGATGAAATGAGAAAATATTCTGTTGCTACACTGCGATTCAAATATTATTTTGACTGAAATATTGCAAAATATTGCAATACAAACATTTTCATATATCCCCAGTATGTCTGCCTGATCTCATCAGTCCTCATTAAACTGTGAAGTTCAACACCCCAACATTAGAGAACACTCAGGAGCAGAGTAATGCTGTACTTGGCAGCACGTTACACAGATTACTGTCGTTATCAGGGCTCTGTGTATGTCCCAAGACTGATCTTCTCGTTCCCGCCATTTCAAGGTAAAGGAAATTATGCAAGAATTCTTGTTTTCTAAATTTAAATCTCCAAATGGGTTAATCAGAGCTGGTGTGATCATTTCTACTCCTTTTCAGATGAACTAGACAACACTTTTATCTTCAATGTGAGAAGAAAGATCAGCCACCTCCCACCTAAGAGTAGTGACCTGATTGCATAAGTGCTCCTCATTTATTATCCTTTACAGCAATGTTGAAAAAACCATTTTAGCCACTGACTTAAGGTCATCCATGTATTCCATCACTGATACCGACTGAAGCTGGCAAGCACAGCTTCTCACCTGTCACATCCTAGGTGGGAGCAGTGGTTCCGTGTCTCTCCTGTACTAAAAAAGAGGCACAGAAGCTGACACCCCTCAGACCCGATGGGATGTGAGTACTCCTTCTTCTTTTAGGTCTCTGTGAAGAAATGAACAGCTCAGCTTAAAGCCACAGTGTTTTGGTCTGACACAGAGGAAAGAACTCAGGCCTCTGCACGGCTTAGGGGCTGCGATTAACAGCAGCAAAGCTGTGTTGTGCTCCAGTACAGCACGAAGTTCATTTGAAGTCAACGACTCCGAATTTGTGCTGAAAGGGAGGGAAGCAGAAGGAGCAGCACTCACAGTGGGAGTCAGCTGAGAGGCAGTTTAAGAAACTATTTCTGCTCAGTTATAGCTGGTTGTATCCTGGCTCCTGACACGGGTGCCTGGCTGCAGCAGCATGGAAGGGAGTTAGCAGGTGCTCACACCTCGGGTTGAATTTGGAGTGCTCACAGGTGAGCTGTGGTTAAGCTGGAGATTGTGACCTCAGCTGCCTTCCTGGGCTCCTGCATCTCCTGACTCTCCGTATCACAGCCTCCTCGAGCACGCAGTGCTGCTCGGGACTGAACTTCCTCCCAGCTCAAGCACGTGCTTGATGGATGTTGCTGCTCTCTTCTGAAGGAGAACTGCAAGAGGGGGGTGAAAAATATAAAGTGACAAAAATGTGAGGGTCTGGATAAAGACCTATCATCTGAAAGTCTACCTGAGCTGTGAACAGCTTTCTTAGGAGGAAGGGAGAAGATCTTATTAATGACCGGAAAGTATTCTCTACAGCAGAGAGACGAAAAAGGAACATCGCAGTTGTTTTGACTCGTTCTTTTTTATGTTTTAGCACTGAACCAGGAGTCAGACGAGTTATCTTCTGCCAGCTTCTGAGATTTAAACAAAAACCCAGATTCAAACCTAAGTAATAGCCTATGGACTATCTGACAGTTTCCTGCCTCTAAATATATATCTGTGAATTTAAGACATAAATTAGAAACTAAACATTTCTAGATTTCTCATGGTGAACTAAGGATACAGCAAAAGGTCTGGACAAAAAAGACAACTTTGAAGTGAGAGTGTGATATTATTAAATGGCTAATGGTTACTGCAGACTCCGGCAGTATTTTGACATTTAGATTTTTGCAATATTTGTACCACTTTGAGAGCTTGAAAACCATACTCTAATGAAGAGTCTGGTGAAATAATCAACTGGTATACATTGCCAAAATGCACAGACAGATTGACCTGAAGCTTTTCAAGCATTGCAGCAAACTAATATATGGTATGTAAACGACTTGGAAATGGAATCTTGCTGTGAACACTCAGCCCACAGTAGCTTTGCCAAAAACCTAAAGAGATTTTAGAACTGGTGGTTAGTGCAGAGCTGAAGAAGTAACTCTCCAAACTGAGTAGAAAAATATGAAAGTGAAAGGGGCAAAATATTTTTTAAAGTCTTGCAAAGCAACTGTGCAATTACAGTTTGGACATAAAGACAAAGGAGACAGATAGAATCATAGAGTTGCAGACACATTTGGGTTGGGAAAGACCCTTAAGATCTAAGACCCTAAATCCAGGTGTAAACCTAAACCTTAACAAAACTGACCCAGGTGCAAGGCCTGGCAACTTGGCCCTGCTGAACTTCACGGGGTTCACACAGGCCCCTCTCAGGCCTGACAAGGTCCCTCTGGGTGACATCCCCTCCCTGCAGTGTGCCCACCACACCACACAGCTTGTATAACAAACTTGTTAGAATTGTGCTTACCCTTTCCACGCAGATACACGAATGTCCCAGCATTCAGCTGTCACTGTATCACAGCTGAGAGCACCAGCCTCACAGTAAAGCTGTTCTGACTGTTGAAATCACTAATGCTACTGAAGAAAGTTGCAAAAACGAAATAAAATGTATGACCGGTCACCTCTGAATTAAGAGTCAGTTTCACAGAATGTCTTGTCGTAATGCTTGATGTGAAGATGTGGCCTCTAGTCCCAAAAATATCACAGTCAGCAAAGAAGAGAGAAATAACCAAGAAAAATGAATCAGTCAAGGGTCAAAGCCTATAACAACTGATAAGCTAAGCCTCTGAAATCTAAAAACTTGGTAGTTTAAAAGCATCAATTGTCTACAATGTAAAAATAAGACACCAGGCACTGTAAGGCAAAAGAGCACTCCTTTTAACGGAAAGAGGAAAATGAATTTATTTCCAAGCTAGTTAAGATGTATCTAATTACATTAAACCAAAAACATAAATGTAATGATAGAATCTGAAGTACATGTGTAAATTGTGATAATCATACTGAATTTTGTTATCTTGTTTGAATTTTGTTATCTTGTGAAAATGTGATAGAAGGCAACTGAAGAGTAATAGCTTTTCAGGTGAGGTAAATACCAGGACTGGAATGAAAAGCAGGTTTACAGATCACTAGCTAGAAATGGTATCCCAGGACCGGGGAATAATAGGTTCAATGTTGCACTGCTAGGGCTTGCACTTCCCTTTAATGCTTATATGTTGAATAAGGTGACTCCTTTTTGCAGGAGGTCAGATTTTTACCTCAATCAATCAGAAATTTTCACTTTCTATTGAAAAGCTAAAAAAGGAGTGTAGTGTAATTTACTGTATAGAAAATGACAACTCTAGAGCCAACAATTGCACCATAGGGGAACACGGGGCGAAAATGTTACTGCTAAGTGTAGAAAGCTTACTGAAGACAAAAACGCGATTTTTGCAGGATGTAGTCTTTTACTGAGTGTTTTCCAAGTATCAGGTAAGTTACGTTAAAGTTTTCTTTCCTGAGGTTTCTGACCTTTCTTGCAGGAGGTGACATCACATAATCTCCCTTCTCTTCCTCAATGTAGCTTACTGAATGCATGTATTAAGCAATATGTCTCAGCATGCTTATCAACTACTAGCTGTAAAGTAGCT
This sequence comes from Oriolus oriolus, assembly GCA_013400235.1. Classification (NCBI taxonomy): domain Eukaryota; kingdom Metazoa; phylum Chordata; class Aves; order Passeriformes; family Corvidae; genus Oriolus; species Oriolus oriolus. The sequence goes on along the minus strand of VXBT01014200.1, from coordinate 23,087 downwards.
CAAGACAAGTGGTTGACAGGATGCCCAAGCAAGCAGCAGGTGCTTGCTAATAACTTTCTTCTGCATATTTCAAAAAAACTGCTAAGAAAAACAAAAGCCTGAGGGCCCTACGAGCAGGGCCTCTTTATTATTGTTTTTTTAATAAAATATTTTATGTCTTTATATTGACAAGCTCCCCTATCTTATTGCAATTCACGCCAAAACACAAAAAATTTTACATTTGCACCAAATGAAGCCTGACACTATGATGCTTTTGTGCTGGTTCTTCATATTGAGGGGGAATCTTTTACCCACAGATGATGACTTTTAAGAGTGTAAATATACTTCACTGCTGAAAATCATCTGAGACAGAAATCTGTTTGTGGTTTCTCACAGGGAGAATTCTTATATTGTCCCAGGTGATGCTCCAAATACTCTCTCCTGGTTCTTTCTAAATACGCTTCTTTGATATATTTGGACTTGAAACAGGGAGTATGTCTGCATAACTGTGTATTTGAAATTTTTTCCCATTGCAAAGTAGTATTACACACTTAGAAGCTTGGATACAGAGCTATTCTTCCAATAATTTTCTGCTCTATGAGTATTGGGCAGACAACAGATTTAGTGATAAGCACGACCTACTTCGTCTGTGATAGGAACCATATAATTCAGAAATTATAAATAAACTAATTCTACAGAGTTTATTATAAAATTATCACTTCATAAGGGCTGAGTCAACACTGCATTAATGGCAGAGACACCACTAAGATAATTTCAGTCCACGTTCCCTGCCACTTTTCACTTTTTTAATCCATCTCTCTGAAGACAATCCTGGCAGCTAGTAATGTCTCCTAGGGATTAGCACCAACAACACAGCAGGAAGTTCTTGGTGTTAAGATATCAGTACTTTGCTTTTATTTAAAACCATCACTTAGGCATCATAGTGGAAAATACTCAGAATTTCATTTCCATGTGAATTCTAACTCTCTTCAAAGAAACCTGCATAATTTTGTGAGTTTTAATATGGTGAATACTTCACACTGAAGTGCAAATATATAAATGGCCAGGAATCAGAATTTTCTTAGAGGAGCTATTAGTGGACAGCTCTATTTAAATTTCGAGATTATACTCTGTTTAATACACCAAATCCACTCCTCAATTCTTATCCTGAAATGAGAGCTAGCCATCCACATCTGTATGCCCACTGGCTTAATCCAGCTAATTCTTACCCATCTTCAATGATCAGCTGGAGAGGAACAGAAATAAACCTCACGTCCTTCAGTGTATCTGGTCTCCAGTGAACATGGTGACAGCAGCGCCATTCAGAATAACAAGGCAAAGCACAGGCAGTAGACAACTTTCATGACTGCTGTTGTGAGATTTGCAGCCAGATCATTCACAAAAGATGCTGTTTTCTCCAGGAAAGTCAGGAAGCCGTTTTTTAGCTCTATAGCATCCTTCTCCTGGAAGGCAAAAGTGGAAATAATATCCTGAGCAGTTGGTTCAGTTGTAGAGAAGAAGTCACAGGGAGGGAGGACATTGTTCTTAAAGGTAAACTCTCTCAGATCAATAAAGTTACTCCCTCTGCATTTAATCAATACGAGATACACATTCTTTGTACAAATGGTAAACAAGCTTAGCCTGCTTTCATGGAAACTGTAAGATTTTTATCAGAGTTACAGATTAATCACAGCCTGTAAGCTGGGGCAGTCCCACAGCGGTTTCATTTGCTGGCAGGAGCCAGGTCCACCACATCCAAGCAGATTAAACAACACTTGCCTGGTGGCTACAGAAATTAAAACATTTTTTTAGTGTAAATTTTGTAGATAATGATTTTGCCTCATTGGTGGCTTCTCATATGCTGCTTTGGTCTGGTGAGTCATGAAAGCATCCAAACATCCCAGTGCATCTGATAGAGAGAACGAACATCTGAGTGCTGCACATCTAAAAAATTCAATTTTTTCACAGTTGTGGTGAATGTTTACACTTTAAAGAGAAATTTCCAATGTAGGCAAGAAACACGTAATCCTTCTGCTTGCTTGTTACACAGTATACTGATAAACACCTTGCAACAACAAGAAATGTTGACCATTAGATGAATTTTAATTTGTCACATGGTTATGACTCCTAAATTTTGGCACATTTGCTTTTTATTTCTATTTTATGTTTATGTATTTTCATTCTGGTATTAATATATTTTGTAGTTACTGCTTGATGAGGCTACACAAAAATTAAGAGTAATGATGAGTGTAAATTTGCCTGCTCAATACTGCAAAATTTGGGCTACACCTGCATTTCTCCCATCCTTTATGGGGTCTGAATAGTCATCTCATGACACTTTAATTAAATTATATTGCTGTTATAAAATATGTATCATGTAGGATAACTCATACATGTTTTATCAAAGTTTTAGGTTGCCTAAAATGAAAGCTGAACCTTTCAGTATTGTGCGGAAAATAATAGGTGACTTTAACACCACTTTTTATGTCTGTTTTTCATGTCATTCTCTCTGGTCCTATTATTATTTTTTAACACACTACAAACAGATATCTGCTGACGAGTAGCAGCTTCCAAATCACCAGGAGTTTCACATCTATTCAATAATTTGCTGAGATTCTGAACTGAAACGGCTTGGTTTTGTGCAATCTCCTGCCCCAATATACTCCAAATCAACCACTGTCCCTACTTACCTGAGGACAGCCCGGGGCTCAAGCTCAGAAATGTTCTGCTGATTCGGTGGGATTCCATCTCTCTGTGGAAAGAGAACAAGGAGACAAAAAAAGTCTCTAAAAGTACCTTATCTGCTCACTGCATTCAGAACAATCTCTTGCATGCAGGGTTCTGGGTATCAAGTAGAGCAGTCATCATCACTTTCACAGCTGGAAGAGGAGGCTGGTTTCTTCTGATTTTACTGTAATAACCTAGCTCAAGCCCGCAGGTAGGAAGCCTGTCTCTCTCTAGTCTTCATGCAGGAGGATTAGGAAGGAATTTTCCTCCAGATTTCTGAGTCTCTGCAATACTTTGAGCACCAGTCTCAGGGCTGGATGACTTCCATTACGTGAAGGCACTCAACAGAAAGGAGTACATGAATCGTGGGACTCAGTGGAAAAAGAGCAAAAATTCCTGACCCTCCTCTCTTTGCCAGAGAGGAGTCCTCTGGCACTGGATGTCTGGGATTTGGCACACAATGTCCCTGCTATTTACTTAAGATTTTGTAAAAAATCTGTGAGATTTTCCCCAAAAGAGAATGGAGTCTCTGTTACTCTCTGCACCAGGCTACAACATCAGATGCTTTCCTACCTCACCCCATGCCTATTGCAGTACCACCTTTTCCCCAGCAAGTCTAAAGAGACTCGTTGCCTGAATATATTTAGGGAGCCTTACCTTGCCCTGCATCATTTCAGTGCCAAAGTATCATCAACTTTCTATATGTTGCCCAAATGTTAACTCGGTTTTTAAAGCTTTATTTGAATTATGTTTAATCTGAATGAACCATTTATTGATATATGAGAGAACAGAGAGAAAAGACATGAATAAAAAGGGTTATAAATTCCTACCATACCTAACTGAGTAATGTGAAAAGAAAGCGTTTACAGATTGACATAACCTCGAATTAATGGAATTTCTCCTTGAAATCTTACCTATTTTATCTGAAAATAGGCTGTGTTTGCTTATGGGCTCAATGTCAAGAGGCTCTCCAAACTAGATACAGTTTTAGCATAAGCATCCTCAAAGAAATTATCTGAAACACATCCAATTTAGTGTCTCAAGAAAGAACTTATCTCTGCATGGATGCTTACTGGCAATTTCATGACAAAGTTTACATTAATTACGTTAGCGTGCTGTCACTCACAAAGTTCACATTTTGCCATATACAAAATATACACGTATTTTAAAATATGACCATCTTTTCCTGATAGCAATGCATGAAGTAAAGCAATAATATGTTGTCTCCCAAATACCCAGACTTGAGAGACAGATTGAGTAATCTTTAATAGTAAAGGGCAATATGATGCCTCACTGCACCAAGCCATTTCAGAGAAATATTGTGTCTTGTTAGGTATCTGTGGTGTGGTTTGGGTAGAAGAGACCTTTAAAGGTCATCAGCTTCAACTAGATCAGATTGCTCAGCATCTCCATCCTGTCTGACCTTGAATGCTTCCAGGGGTGGGGCATCTGCCAGCTCTCTGGGCATCCTGTGGTAGTGTTTCACCTCATAGTACAAAAAAATGTCTTCCTTACATCTAGTCTCAATCTACCCACTTGTAACTTAAAAGCATTACTTCTTGTTATGGCAGGTTCTGCTGAAGAGTTTGTCCCCATCTTTCTTGCAGCACCCTTTTGTACTAAAAGGAAGTCCGCTATGCAGTGTGTAGAGCAGTGTCCAGACACTGGACAATCTGCTTCACTCTCCACTCTCCAGGCAGTTCCAAATGGGGAGAAGGGATAGGCCCCTTTATAATCCTGTCCTGCTCCTGTGCTGATTGCCCAGTGAATGCTAGAGGAGTTTTGATAGAAATAGTAGCAGTCCTTTTTAAAAGAAGCTTATGAATCTTCCACTCCCCTCCAAAACCGCATTGACTGGTGATAAAGCCAGGTGTAATCCAGCCATCAATTTTCACATTCACTCTCTTGCTCTCTGGGCAAGACTATACATTTCTGTTGGTATATGCCTTTTATGCTATAATTTCATTTTTCATCACCCTTAGTAGCTTTGACTAATTCAGTTAAGGACCATTGTCCCAGAAAAAAGAAATACTGTTTCATAAAATATTATGGTTTCTCCCTGAACAAAGCTAATAAATCCATGTTGGTGTTCAGTGGAAGTCTAGGTCTTTAAACAGGCTAATTCCAAATTCACCCCAAAGATCTATTTTCAGATGAAGATTTCAGGTTTGAAATTAAATTAGAGGCACATTGAAATTACAGGAATAAGATATTCAGCTGAAGTCAACTAATGCTATTCACTTCTCAGTGCTGTTCAGAAGTTTGCTTGTGAGCTTCTGGCTCTGCCTTTGTTGTCCTGATTTTCTTTCCGATAGCGTAAAAAGATGTCAAAAACTGAACAGCCAATGGAAACTGAATTTATGGAGAAATCTTGTAAACACTCAGATGGCATTTTTTGCCTTAATCTCAAGGAAGATTTCTTGTCACTTTCACCAGTAGTATGTGGAAGATAGGACACTGAATTATAAAAAGTCATCTTATTGTTCCATTTTCTCACAGATAAATATGGCCACAGAAGAGAGAAGAAAATCTGCAGAAGAAAATAACTTTCTCTTTCTTCATATAATTACTGATGCAGAAAGATTAATAAAAGATTAACAGCCACACATATTTGTAGGTAGGAGCTAAAAGTGAAGAAGAGCTAGTGCATTTAAGTGACGTTCAAACCATCTTCTAATGCTCTAGGATTTTTCATACTGCAAACATACACAACAGTGTTCTTGCATTTATCATTTGAGGGGGATTTGCTCCTCCCTTCCCCTCTCCCCAGGAAAAACCTTCTCAGACAAGTTTTACCTCTTTGGGAGAAGCTTCTACTGCCCCTGTGAAACGTAGATATATTCAGTTCTATATACATGGCATAAGAATTCATAACATCACGTTTCCAAAGACTTTGTCTCAGGAAATAATTTGGGAGCTATTGTGATATTTCCACAAGGCAACCTTTTCATGAAATAGACTCCCCTGTTACTGATTTTGACTTTCATCTAAGAGAAGTACACTGTAAATATAAAATATGAATATGTTGTGTGGAGAAATGATGGGTCCCATCTGGAGATATTAAATTATTGCTGCACAGCTTTTATCTTTAAACCAAATAGGTTAGCTAGTAGCTTTTTCTTTTTAAACCTCTTGACAATTCTTCTCACAGATTAGCCTCTAGTTTCTACCAATTATGCATGAATTTTTACGTATTTTCTTATTTTAATTCCCTTAAAAAATGAGTGTGGGATTCAGATGATTTCTTCCCTTCAAATCTCAGTAGCCAAAATATTCAGACCTCTAGGTGCTCCAAATACGTGAACTTGCTCAGTGTTTCAGCTTGTAACTTTATAGCAAATAAGGAGGAAAAACATCCTCTCATTTTTAGAAGTTCTGTAGAAAAACAACAGAAAAAAAATATTATGAATCAGAAGCCATTCTCTATATTCTAAGGGGAAAAAAAAAAGCTCAGAAAAGCAAAATATCCTTAATGTCCAATTTTAACTGTGAGACAAAATTTAATAAAATGGGATTGGAAGACATTAGTAGTTTACTTTAGATGTAAACCATAAATTCATCTTGAATGTACTCAAAATCATTACCATACCAACAGGGCTTGATTTCATCTGAGTGGTGATAGCACCTGATATCACAATCATCTAAAGGATGGTGTGGCTGTGGTGTAAAGTTGTTGAAATGTAGACTTTCTTGGATCTGTGTTTTCCCAAGGTACAAACTCCAGAAGAAGGTAGCAGTGGTTGAACAGGAAACATGGCCTGACTGGCTGAATCCAGTGCTTTTTATGGGCAGGTTCTGGCATCTAACTTTGAAGAGAAAGCTGTTCCTGTGTGTAAGAAATCTCTCAAATCTAATACTGCTTTTACTTGATAAATGCCAGGGAAGTAAATGAACCCTATATACACAGCCACGGTAGAGCACATCCAGGCTCCCAAACATCAATGACATACAGTTCATACACAATGTGTCTACTGTAATGACTTCTAATTAGGTACTATATCTTTTTTCACTGTTAGGTTTCATGAATCTCTGCATGGTATCAAGACTGGGAAAATTCCAATATCCTCTGCCAAGTTTCTTCTGGATGAATCTATTGCATTAAATTATCAAGCTTTCGTAAGAGCATAGTAAAATTTCTTTTTTGCTAATACATTTTTAAAGTCTTGCTGCATCAGTAGCTTTCCTATATAATGTTAATAAGAGATGATGAAAAGTTGCTAAAAAAACTGACAACAAATTGAAATCACCTTGTCAAATTGATTTGTAAAATTAGTATTAATATTTTGATCTGAAATAGTGGTTGTATAACATAAAGGATTTCCTGCCAGGAGTGCTCGATACTGTTGGTCTCTTCCAGAGTTACCCCTTAAAGACAACAAGAGAAATGTTTCCATTCTCCTCTGCTCCTACTTCTGCAAATCCAAATTCTGACAAGATTCACATGGTGTGCAGTATTATCTGATTTCATTTAGGGTTGGAGTAGAATTTGTACTGTGGCAGGTCTTAGATGTCTATTTACAGAAGATATTATCCTGCTTTCTACATTTCTTGACTCTAGATCAAGTATGTTTCTCATTTGATGTTTTCCCTGGGTATCTGAATGGATATGTTGTTACCTGTGGCATCATTACCACTGTTCTGCTGTCTACAGAAGAGATTAAATAGAATTCAGAGTCTCACAGCCCAGAGACTTCTGGAGTTCAGGAAGTACAGCCAGATTTAACCTAAAGAATTAATGGCTCAGTCTTAGGACTCCCATGCACTCGGGGACAGTATGTACAGAATAATGTTACATTTTTGTATTTAGTTTTCAGATGCATTAAACCTATAGTTTATACTGTTAATAGTACTTAAGGTATTTAATCTTGATTGTTTCACGTAAAGCTAAAACCCGTGAATACTTTAAAAAAAATTTTTGAGCTTTTTCAACAGGAGTAAAATCTCATGGTGGTGGTTACTAAAAATAAAAAGCTGACGATTCAATATTTATGATGAGACTTTGTATAGCAAATACAAATGAATGCTTTCTATTTTTTCTTTTAACGAATTGATTAGCTATTAGCTACAGGGCATTTTGCTTCTGTGTTTAATTTTCAGTGAAAACAAACCCCAGGTTTTTCACAGAATGACAGTTATTCCTCCACACTCACTGTAAGGAAAAAGTGTTTAACACCCTTCCAGCTTTCCATCAGAGAACAGAACTCTCCTCATTAGCTCATGAAAACAAAGAATAACCATTATCTGAGAAAGTGGTTCAAGATCAGGCATAACTATATTCCTCCATGTTTCTTTTTCATGAGCTGTTAACAAGACAAATATTCCTCTTCTTCCTCTGTTTCCAGATTTGGGACTTTGAAACTATTTGAATTTCGTGTCCTCTCTTGCCGAGACTGCATTTTCACAGCCTGCTTAAGTGCAGCTAGTGGGGGAAGCCATCTGTCAGACAGTCACAGCACAAGTGCTGACAATGGGAACTTCACATCTTCTTCTGCCAGGGCGGTCAGGTGAACTCACTATTCAGAGGAACAAAACCTATTTGTCTCTGTGCCTGTATCTGTACAACAAATCCAAAAATCAATCTCTAGAAAGGCTTAAATAATGTTTTAGCATATTGTTTTATAATTGTTTCTGTGGACAGTGCAGTTGCCTTAGTTTTCATTTATCATTTTATTACAGGTTGATAATCTACTGCATGACATGAAAACTATTTTATTTAAAGTATCTCAAACTCAGATATTCTCAGAACTACTTCCCATTTTGTGGCATTTGATACTCTTACTTGGTATTCTCCTGTGATCTTTTGCATGTCTGCTGAGTTCCTCGCCTGAGACTTTTTTCTGGGGCCAGGTGTTACTCAGTAAGCTCTAAGTGCCAAGGAGTGAAAAAGATGGCAATCTTTTCCAGTGTGTGTTAACCACTCAGGATTCAGTGACACAAGCTTCACTGGAATGTAATAGCCAAGTTCCAGCTAAACTCCTGAAGAAGTTTTCCAGGAAAATTGACTGCCAGCATTGCACACTGAACAGACAGTCCCTAAACTCCACTCTGCTGTAGAAGTTCATGTGCACTTGCACTTAAATTTTAAAATTAAATATAGTGATCCCTGCTCCGGTATTGCTGATGCTTTTCATACAAATATTGCAGGATTTAAGCACAAATAATTTGTAGTTGAACTGTTGAACTCTCTTTCTGAATTCCTGTGAGACTTCCCAGCTCCAGGGGTAAGAAGTCAGGGTGGTTTGAGGTGTGATATTTTGGTTAAGATGTGACAAATATAGTAAGTAGATGAATGCTAATTCAGGCCATCATATTTAATTAGGGCATCAAGACTGGAATGAAACCTTCACTCTGAAAATGAGCTCTCATGATCAAAGTAGTGCTACCTTATTTGAATAATTTAAACGAAGATCAATTTTAATGAAATTTGATATTGAGTATTGCACATGAAACTTACTAATTTTTTTGCTTTCAGTTTTCATGCTACCATGTAAATGAGCAATTCCCTTGTTTAGAGATACGTGGCATCTGGTTGGTAATATTTCTTTAGAGTGGAAAATTTGAATTAATATCTGCCTAAGGCTGACTGCATAGCTAACCCTCTCCATGTGAGAAGTCAGAAATCTGTCTTTCTGTTTTCCCAGGTTTATATTCTGTTCAGTTTAAAATATTATCTGCTTCCAAATGTTTTTGTTTTTTTCTGTTACTGAGTCTAACAATTATATATTTAGAGAAGTTAGAGGATAACAATGTGGTCAAATTATTTGCTTTCGAGAGGATAGATATTCATATGGGTAAATTATATGTGTGGTGTAATTTTTTTTTTTAGCTTCAGTGAGGAAAAAAATTTAATCACAGATCTGTTAATGTGCAAACCTGAAAGAGCTCATGGGTATATGTACATGGAGATATGCACTCATATGCAGATATTTACATACCCAGAAGCACACCTGAGATCACAAAATGAATGCAAAAAGAAAAAAAGGAGATGCATGCAGAAACACACACACATTTTTACTGGAGTCACTGATGACACCTACCACAGCCATGGAAATGTTTCTAGTGAACAGATTCATGCTGGGTCACGCCTGTAGGATTAAAGCTGTAAACCTTAGAGGATCAAAGTGTGGTTTTGCTCTGTTCATCCATCAGGAAATCCTCATCCATGAATTTGACTTCTTGCTGTGTCAACACAAGAGAAGAAACCTGAGCTGACCTGTTCAGCTGGTTGTAAGCCACCATGCTGTCTCACAGGTGGAATGGAGTCCCAAACGGCGTCATTGACAACTTCTTCCATTGTTTCTTTTAACCTTCACGTTGCACTCTAGTTCACTCTCTGGACATTTAATACCTCAAATGGTTGAAAGTTTCTGAAGGCTACTGAATTATTTTCTCCAACATGCCGTAGTTATGAATATTCAGGCAAAATTTCCAGTTCACCTCACTACAGACTCTGGAAAAGAACTATTGCACCTAACAACATGATGTGTGATCCATTCCTTTCTGCTTCATCCAGCCACTGAAGGGTGGCTTTCATGGAATGACACACAGCTTTCCACATCTCCATTTTTATTCTTAGTTTTATAATTTTCGAAACGTGAGACTTTCTTAATGAGCAAAATTATTCCTTTTGATCACTCTTACCATTTCAGCAAAAGATTTTGTCTTGTGTCAAGCATCAAGCATACAAAACTGAGCCTGTTTGTACACTCAGTAATTGCTGCCTCTAACTGATCCATTTGTACTAACAGTGGTTGGTTCTCCTCAGCTCAGAGGTAAATACCCTGTTGCTTCATTTCTCCCATCTCTTGCTAACACAGAGTCAAGCACCAGCTGGAATAATCCTTGCTATTGAGTCTTAAGAGATGTGCGCTTGCAGAATGGAGGCCCAAATGTTGAATTGCTAGGACTGAAACCTGAGAAATAGCCTGGTGTATCCTTCAGGTTCCTAAAGGTTCAGTGCAGGAAAAATAAGTTGTCTTTTTATTTTGGAAAGTTATTTTTTCCATAAAAAAGTAGTAGTAATAATACAAGCATTTGTTTATATATATATACATATGTGTATATATGTAATTTATATTGTGAAAACCTCAGACTGCTTGTCATGTCAAACATACTCATTGTGACCATAACACTGTTTTTATTGTATAGAGAATATTCTTGCTTATGGTGTCTCAACCCTTACAGAGTTTAGCTAGCAAAAGCCTGTTTTAGCAGTTTCTCATTCTAAATCATTTCTTAGTAAAACTATAGACATCATTTTGTATTAATCAGGTGCTCAAAGTCCACCCAGCAAAATAGATGAGCTACATTTATCACATAACTCTATATTCAATAGCAAACAAACAAACCAAAAGATAGCCCCTATCAGTCCTGAAGATTAAGAATTGCCACCATGCTTCAGGTGATAATAGTGGACAGCAGAATTAACCTTGAGTTTAATACTCAGATATTGCAATTTCATATTAATCTACAATGTTGCCCTCACTGAGAGGAAGAAATGATTCTTCATGACAGAAGATTGCATACTGTTGTCTTAGCTTTATGTAAGTAAACCATCACAATACTGTTAATATTTCAAAATCAGTCCTAATAAGAGGTAATGAAAGTAAAGAATGCCCTCCTTCAAACGTGAACACAAATAAGCAACATCCTCCCACGACCTGGCATTTTTAAAGAGGCAATAAAATATGCCTTTATAAGGAGAAGACATAATGGGAAAATGTGGGAAAACATGGCCACAAGGTCAAAGCTAAGCAGTATATGCCTTTTCTTGTTTCATGTGGACAGTGTGAATTTCTTCAGGGCTGAGCAGAAGTCCCCACCTAATTTTCATGTAGAGACTCACAGCAAAAATGAAGTAACCAATTTGCTTCCTAACCCCTCACATTTTGAGAGTGATTGAGACATTTTTTGCTGCTTGTGACAGTCATGAGTCCTCACACAATTTCTCAGTGTATTTAGATGCACAGTAGGAAGGTTCACACATCTGACTAGGTACAAAGAATCAATTTGCAGCAAAAGGAAACATCAGATATTGGCACTTAAGCACCACAGCAGTAGATAACTTGGAAATACCTCAAGTAAATTGGAAAGACCTAATGCTTAAAACAGCGGATGAAAAAGAATATAACTTCTGAGGTAATGTGCTTTTGGTTTTGACTGGTACTTGAGTAAATTTTAATCATATATTAGACTGAGACTAAAAATATATATTTACATGGCTCCTTTCCTGCAGCATTTGTGTGTTTTAAAAGAGCTGATCAAAAACTACTGGTCAGAAAGTTTTCCTAACTGCACATAAGATGTTTTTATAGCAATGCTAACATGAAGGGGTTCTGCTACAGAATTTTGAAAGTACTGAGTTTATTTTCCTCTTTTCTCTCTTATGTTCTGTTGTCTGCAATGTAAGTCTATGTCTTCCTCAGGTTTTGTATTTCATAAATTTTTTGCTCTCTTTACCTTCTTAATCATTCCTCTGTACTTTGACATCATGGAAAAATTAATAAATTGAATGCATCCTGAAAATAAAAAGACCAGTACAATCCTCTATAAAGTTGATTTTAATTTTTTGCTCTGATGTTAAAGCTAAATTTTCCTTAAAACTTGCTACAAAATTGATTGTTTGTAAAAGAACAAGTGTAGTTTCTTTAAAGCCTGGAAACCTGTTTTCCCTTTTCTATGAGCTCTTCAGGAATATAATATATAGAGCTGCACTGAGAAGCATGCAGAAAAGGTTTATACAGCAGACTTATCCTTTTATGTGAACCCACTAAAAGCATGGAGTATGGCTCACCAAATATCCCTGAAATTGCCTGGGTATGAGTAAAATATCATTTCACTGCAGGATAAAGTGTTCCATTTAAAGTGCAAGTCCGGGCTCTAGGGTAATATTGACAAAGTGGAGTTATTATGAACTAAAATCTCTTTCTAGAAAACTGGAAAGATATACCAGTAATCCTAAGAGCAGTACCTGCTTCCATCATGGCAGAAATAGTGCATATCAGAGAATTCATTATTTGTGCATAACAAGGTCTGTAAATGCATTTTATAAAAGCAAACCATAAAATACTGAGTATAACAGTGCGGGATTTAGAAACAAACTTGTCTCCCAGATGTATTTTCTGGTGCCATGGACAGCATAAAATGGACATAATTCTTCACTGGGAATGTCCTCTTTCCAGCAGGGCTCTTCAGCTCAGGAGGGCTTCAGTAACCAGCTTCCAGATTAGGGGGACTGCCTGCATGAAGAGGAGACAGAGAGCTGTGGCTGCAGTGCCCTCAGCTGCGGTCACTTTATTCTTCACAGAGCAGGCAGTAGACAAAGTGTCCTTTGTTTCTGAGGTGAGAAATCTCAAAGGAAGAATGGAGCACGATGTCAGAATGAATGTCGGCGTTTTCTTTATTAGAAAGGGAGAATCAGCTGCAGTATTTTGCAAAACATATTGTGTTTAAAAGATATGGTCTAATGGTAAACCATTACAGGCATCCTCTCAATTCTTGTTAATTTACCTTGAGGGAAGCAGCTTCCTGATGCGGACATCCACCACCCTCTGCCTGGAGAGAATCCACCGATGGATTTAAGCCTATGTGGGATGAAGATCAGTGTGTGTAGACCTATTGAATCCAGCTTGTGACAACACAGAAGAAAAAAGGACCCTTTAAAAAAAAGAATCAACTGACAACATAAAAGTAAGGGAAAATTAATACACTGGGTTACCCGCAGAGATATCTGGTGAAAGGTGAGCCAGCAGTGATAAGCTTCTTAAAAATACATGACAAATATACCTGATTAAGCAAAGATGCACATTTTAGCATTCCTCAGATCTCACAATTGCCAAGCATGGCTCTGATTTCTTGCTTTGTGTTTCTGATCATACAAATTTCTGATTCGTGCCTCCTGCATAGGGAAGTGGTCTTGTGATAGACCACTGCCTGGGGACAGGTTTTTAGAGGAACCAGACAGGCTTTTATTTCTCAGTGGTGGCCTCCTATGGTCATCTGCCACCTTTTCAGAATTGCTTTTTTTAATTATGTGAACTGGAACTGATGTCACCTTTCAAAGCCTTGTCAAAGTAGGTGCTGAAGGATCTCCATGGAGGAGTTAGAGGCTGTACACATGACTCTGTACCTTTCTTCAATACCACACTGGATCTATCTGCATGTGTTGGACATCTAACAGCTGCTAGACTTTGATTTTCTCCCCTCAATGTATCATGAATATTAAAACCTAATAATTTTAAGCTCAATGCAGCATCCATTCAGATCAAAGCATCCAGGCAGGCATTACCATTGGCTTGAGCCTGGCAGTAAGCTCATTTGGGTAGATGTTGTTTCCCCTGAGTGTTATAATCCACCTTCTGCCTCTTACATGGTGAATGCATGTCCAAGTGATCTTTGTGAACTCAGTGATATGCTCTAAATTCAAACACCAGCTTGCCTCAAGGTAACCACATCATGTGATCATGAACATGGCTTTTGAATTTATTTTCACAGAATTTATCTCTTCGTGTGCCCTATGAAATTTATTGATACGAGGCAATTTATTATATATATTCTTTAATGTAAATAAATTACACATTTATACACATACACAAAGTCTGTAATAAAGACTTTTGCAATGTTGTTAGTTATAATAATGGAGTGAAGAGCTGACAAACTGAAGGATAATTATTAAGTAAAGCTATCAATTTTACCATCTTCTTATCTGAAGAATAGATAACAGGTTTCTCACACCCACCTTACCTAGAATGAACATTTTTTGTTCTTTAGGCTGTTCTCCTGTAAAGCAGACTTTGTTGCTGTTCAGCACTGGTTTTTTTGCTGGTATTCCTCTCTTAAGTAGTGAATTTTGAAGGATTAATCATGGCAGAAGGTTACATGAAATCATGCACTTTTTCCCTGTCATTTCACCTCTTTAGCATTCCTACTATTAATTTGTTCCATGCTGCCATGGAGAGGCAATGGTGATTGTCCTGTGGAATGGGGATGGTGAAAAGGAAAGTCCTAGTGGAAACTTTCGTAGTGAGAAAAAAATGTACCTGAAGTGAGACTGGGAGAGGCAGGAGGAGCAGAATGCATGGAGGGAACACAGAACTGATGGCTGCTGAAAGGGCCTGTGTCTTCCCAGAGGTACTCCCCATGTATTTGCACCACTTCCATTTCAGCCTCTTCTGCCTCATAGGTCTAAGTTTCATATAAATATCTCATTGCTTTGAATCTGTAAAATAAACTTCTGGAATGTCCTCAGTCCCCTTCATTTACTGACATAAATTGGCACTCACTGATCTTTTACAACTACATAAAATACAAATGGCATTCTGTATGTCTGGAGAAGCAGCCATAAGGTAATTCC
This sequence comes from Oriolus oriolus, assembly GCA_013400235.1. NCBI lineage: Eukaryota > Metazoa > Chordata > Aves > Passeriformes > Corvidae > Oriolus > Oriolus oriolus. Next base: position 8,029 of record VXBT01014200.1, on the reverse strand, counting down.
GGTAATTTAGCCAGTATTTTAGGATATTAATTGCAGACACCTGGAATAGACAGATATGCTATTATTGCAGAATATTTGGGAGATATTCATGGTTACTTTGTCACTGAAGTTCCTGCACAGAAGTGTGAGAATGCAGTGGCACTACCAAGTATTAGCCAGGGTATTTGAGGGCTTCTAGTCTTCTTTAAGCCCAGAGGCCAAGCACCATGTGGCAGCACCCTTCTGAACAAAACCCAGTTAATTTCAAAACAATGCATTGCTGGATATGTTTAATTTTGAATTTTCAGTTATGCTTACAAGGAAAAGGTTAGAAAATCAGTCAGAGGGGTATACACAAAGCTGTCTACTAAAACATCTAGTGCCTGAGCATTCAGATCTCTAAAGTTTCGCCTTTGCTTATCTTTCTATAACATAAACAGTAGAATCATAGAATGGTTTAGGTAGGAAGAGACCCTAGAGATCATCTGCCCAGGAGAATGGACACCTTCTACAAGATCAGGTAGAAAACAGTACCATGAAGTACAACATTCTAACATTTAAAAAAATACACATAAGCAAAAGAATGTAGGAGGCATCCGCTGAATTTTATGATCATATATTGGGATTTTTTATCCCCTGAATACCCCCTGAAAATATCCCCTGAAAGTGAAATTTTACTCAGCTCTAAGAAAATGTGTGGGCTTAATTGCTTTTCCCACATTATTTCTGTATCAAAGGATATTTTATTTTAAAATCCAGTCAAACAAGCTGGCTGTCAGCTTGGTAAAAGTACCAAGCGCTGCTGCTCTTGCATCCTTGCCACAGTGAAACTTGTCCTGTTGTTTTCATCGGGGAGGCAGCATGGCTGGTTATCCTAAGAGGTATTCTCCCTGCGCAGAACCTCAGTCTCCAGCTGCTGGAGCTTTTGCCACGGAGCCCTTAGCTGTGTTTTCAGCACAGGTGTGAGCAATGCCTTGGAGTGTCCTTGTGCTGTGTCTCTCGGGCTGGCATCTGGAAGCAGGTAATAGCAGAGCCCCACTGCCTTAGGCAACACAGAGGTTGACACAGAGGCTGCACTCGCAGAGCTACACAGCTCAAAAGAAACAGTAGCAGCATTAGAAACAGCGTTTTAAAAACTGTACCAAGGGTGTGTCAGTTTTCAGTTGCATTTTTCTTCACTTAGATCGTCCTAAGCCGTTTCTTTTTCTCCCCCCCTGCAATCACAAAATTAATTTGCTTTCATAGTGATTCACCTCAGAAAAATAGCAAAATATTATTATGGAGGAAAAAAGCAGGTAAGTGGTCCTTCTTGTGACCTGACAACAGTGGCCTTGGAATCTGTTCTAATAAACTCTTCAGAGAAGAAGGGGAGAAGTTCCCCAGGACTCTCAGCTGCATCACGATTATGAATCAAGAACTGAGCACTGAGAATTTGTGACAGTCTCACCCTTCTACAGCTAGATAAAGTTGCAGAACCATATCTTCTCACAAGAAGAATGAATCAGAAATTCTTTCATTCATGTCAGTGGAATTGCATTCAGGGAACTTGGCACAGGTTCAGGGCCTGTGAAGAAGTGCTGTTGAATCTTCAACCACATCACTTACACATTCTAATAATTTAGAATAACATTTTGGTCTTACCTCAGTTTTTATCTAACCAGTGCAAATAGGAATGGAAGTTTTGAGAGGTTTATATTTTGAGCACACTGCACCTCACTCCTTCAGTCCAGATTTCTTCTAGTAAAAGATTTTCACAGGGAAATTTAGGGTGAAATAGATACGCAAAATACAACTGAAAATTCAGCCACACTCAATATGTGGTGAAACTGCTGACACTAAGCCAAATTTCTTTTGTCTTATAATTTATACAGAGTAAAAATAAGGACTATCAAGTTTTTTCATTTATGATTGCTTTTATCTTGAATCTGAATTCTCAAAAGTTTCTGAACTAGATGCAGTAGTACCAGAAAGAAAGGCTGTGGTACACCATGCCAGCACAGAAAGGCAAGATGAGATGCAGGACGCCAAAAAGCAGAAGCAGGAGCATTTGAGCTGTCTCTGCAGGATTATGAAGCTGCCCGGCCTCTTCTGCCTGTCAACAATAATGGAATTGAGTTCCACACTGAAGATAATTGCCTGAAGTCATTCTTCAGCCACAGGGAAGGTAAGATTAATAAAGAGCATTTGTTATAATGCTGCAACCAATTTATATAATGGAACACATAATAAATAACCACATCTAGCACAAGCATTTATCATAGCCAATTTATGCATCCATTTGTTCAATGTGTGTTAAACCAACCATTTGTATGAATAAAATTGGTTCTCTTTGTGTCCCTTTTTCTCTGTTAAATTAAAAATTATTTTTATTGAGGGGTTTGTTGTTGCTGTTGTTGAGCTTTTCTTTTTTGGGGTGTTTTCTTTTAGATACCAAAATGGCAGTGACAGATGCAAACTTCCCAGCAACTGAAATACAGCATAAAGTTTTCCACAGAGCCTGTATTGCTGCCTTTTGCAACTGGGAGATTATTTGAACGAGATAACCACAAGGATTAAAGCCCTCTTGCAATTATACTGTATGTATCCCCAAACAACATAGTTAGATTTGAAAGAAAACAGCACTGTCACACTAGAGACAGAAACTACTGTGTCCTGAAAATCTGATCTGGAGATATCTTCTTAAAAAGAGGGTCTGCTCTGGAGGGCCAGAAGTCTTCTAAGTGCTACAGAAAGTGATCAGCTGGATATGGTGAAATACCAAAACAAAGGATTCATTTCTGAATAGCCAAAAAGTGAAAGAAGATAAAATGTAAGTCCATCTCTTGAATACCATTTAAAGAAAGAGAATTATTATATTATCTTTCTTTCCATGTACACCTCATTCAGTGCAAAAAGTTGTTCTTTAACTTATTTATTGTTTTTATTTCATTAGGCCTTTCTGTTGTAATGTAGTCTACAGTATTTGGTTTTCCACACCAGTAGCATTAATATGTGTATTTTGCAGGAGATCCATTCTCTTAAATTGTATGCTGTTGCAAATAAAATTATTTAAGTATGCCAGCTAACTGCCTGTGTCTTTTTTATGCTATTCCACCTGTCTCCTGTGAAGTGACATTTTTCAGTCCAGTGTATTTTCCAGTGGTTGGTAGCAGGTATACCTCAAAGCTCAGATTACAGTCTAAAAATAGTGTAACCAGACTGCATCTATTGTTACTTAAAAGGAACCTGAAATATCAATCTGAGCCTTCCTCAGGCTGCTGCTTCCTCCTCATGCATTTTACACATGATCACTGAATTTTACAGACAAATTTTGTTTATTTAGAGTGGCTTTGTTCCTACCTCCATATACATAACAACATGAATGAAGTGATGAAAACTAGATACTGAGTTCTAGAAATTAATAAATTCTCTGCTATTATATGTCAAAAGGAACTGAGACCAGTCTTTTCCTCTTCTTTTCCACTGACTTCATCTTTGAACAGTGAATACTTCTATGGTGGTCCAAAGCAGCTCCGATAAGTTTTGAATAGAAGACTGTGAAAAGGATTTGTCCATTTTTATTGCATTCCTTATACCAGAAAAGCTCCCACCAGCAGTCATTGTAAAGTAAAACAGGAAATAAAAAGAACCTTTTATTGCCCTATGAAGAGCCATAATCATCATCTTGTTTTCATCCTGACTAAAAATTCTTTCTGATTATTATGGTACTAGGAAAACTACTGTAATAAGTAGATGTTGACTTCTGTTGAGATGCATATCATTATTTATTGATGGAATACATTAATGTGGAACAAGGGGAAGACAAAGTCAATATTTATGATGAGGAAAAATAAACCGATGTTCAGTGAAACAAGCTATTTGATCCTCAGTCGGGAAGACAATCCCCCTCTGATGCATGTAAGACAGATATATAAATCTCATAACTTCCTTGCAGTCAAAAGGCTGAGTATAAATATTGAGGCTCTATGAAGTTTACATTTGCTGCTAATTTGTTCCAAACTGTCTCAGTAGTTCAATATTTTCCTAATTTTAGATATAAAGCTAAAACCATCAGATCATAGAATCATAAAATCATTTATGTTCAAAAGGACCTTTGGGACTGTTGAACCCAACCATGAACCTGACACTGCAAATTCTACCACTAAACCGTGTCCCTGCGCACCATGTCCACACATCTCTTAAGTACCTGCAGGAACAGCGACGCTGCCACTTCCCTGGGCTTGACCACCTTTCTGTAAAGAAATTTTGCCTAATACCCAGTGTAAACTTCTCCTGGCACGACTCGAGGCCTTTTGCTCTTTTCCTGTCATTTGTTACTCGGAAGAAGAGACTGATCCCCGCCTCACTCCAACCCCCTCTCAGGCAGTTGTAAAGAGCAATAAGGCCACCCCTGAGCCTCCTTTTCTCCAGCTGCGCCCGCAGAGATCCCTCAGCTTCTCCTCATCAGACCTGTGCTCCAGACCCTTCCCCAGCTCCAGTGCCCTTCTTTGGATAAGCTCAGCACCTCAGCATCCTTTTTCCAGTGAGATATGAACGCCGAATAAATTTGCACACAGAGTGGTTATTTTATATGTCATTCAAGCAATCTGGTTTATTTGTAAAGAAATTAAGGTTTAGGAGAACATAAAATAGCTTGGGCTTTGTTTCCATATGTCAAAGCAAAACAAAATCCAAATGAACACCACCCTCTACCTTCATTAGTTCCAAGTAATTTTTGGTTTTTGTAAAGACAGAAGAGAAATTTAGGATTCCCTATTTTAAACACAGAATTTTCTACTTGAAAAAAATGGTTAGAATTAGTTTAGCTCTGAACATTCTGTTTTATTTTGATATAGGATTTATAGCACTGTTTTTAATGTCTCTTTTGTGCTGTATAATAGATGAACATGAAACAACTCGTGAATCTGGACACCAAAGACTAAAGGCAACAGTAATTTGTGACAGGGTACATCTCCATTGGAGAAAGCTGTCTACAGTGGACTGTGACTACCACTGGGATCTGAAATCAAATTAGATTTCTAACATTTCTTTCCCCAAGAATATCCCTCAGGAGTCAGCTTTGCAAGAGGCCATGTAGTGCAGAACCCAGGTAATTCACACCTATTGACACAAACCTGCTGATGGACAACACCCTGGGCACTGATTACACCATCACTGCTGGTTTATGATTCCTATTGATTTGTAGTCCATTGCAGGTGGGTTGAGTGGATGCACGCACCACTGCACTGCACTTTGTGCACTGGGGTAAAAAAGGTGTCTAATGGTTTTCTTGCTGTTTGGTGTAAATACAACCACCATGTTCTGTCTCCAAAGCATCTGTAACGTTGCTCATTAACTAAACACTGATGACCTTCACGTGCTTATCTGAGACCCACCTTGTACTAAAGCCTTGGAGACAGGATTGTGACTGGTGCCCCAGTGAAGGGACTGCAGATCAAACAGCAACACAAACATAGTGTCTTCAACTGAAGCAAGTAAAAATACCTCTTCACCTCAGGTGTATCCCTCTGCAACTCCTTTTGAGCGTATTGTTACCCTGCGCAGTGTCTTGTGAGTGAGGAACTCCGCTTCTGCCCTCTGTCCCGGCTTCTTACTGCCCTGCTCACCGGGAGAAATTGTATTTTGTTATTCAGCCAGAGATAAAGACTAACTAATTTAAAACAGATAGATGAGATTCGTGGCTTAAAACTGATGTTATGATAAATATTTTTGGTTCAGTTATCCTGTTAGTAATAGAAATAAAAAGTTAAAATAATGACAGATTAGCGATGCATTATCATCATGATTATCCCACCAGAAAAAAAATGTCTTCTTAAATGTTTGCTTTCCTCTAACAGTTTCACATTCAATCTATACCTTCTTGCTCCTGTATCCCTATTTCTTATCTAATCGCATCATCTTTTTCACTGTTAGCATAAGACGTAAATATTGATTATGTAGTACAATTCATAGTGCTGATTATCAACAATTTTATCTCAAATACTGTAGTCTAGATTCTGAAAAATTACATCAGTTTTGCCATTTCTGCTTTGAACGTTTAGCCTGTTTACTGAAGCAACCCCTCTGGAAATTTTACCCCTTAAAATTGAAGGATAAACTCTCTGCTGGAATAAGTGAGGTAACTAGCTAACTGGGATAAGTAATACAACCAGCTGGTCGCAGCTATTTTTCTCCAGTTTACTGTGTGTGAATGATATAGGGTCTGATATGCTTGATAGATAACATTTTGCATCTACAAAAGCATTTCTTTTGACACTTATAATGCTGTTGCAGTTCTAGTAAGACAGAACAACAACTCAGTTGCTTAATCTTTTATGAAGGTGGAGAGACTAAATTATTGAATGTTGTCTTAAAAGCTATTTAAAACTTACACATGAAACAGAAATCTTATCAAGTTCAGAAACTTATTAGAACTTTTTGAATTTCATGAAAATTACCTTTTGTTAGTTGTCCACTCCAAGCTATATACCTTAGGAATTTGCATGTTGCAGATAAAATCAGGAAATTATTGTTCTGTTTATGGCATAAGTCTAAAGAGAGATTTTTCTTATCAATGATGAAAGAGAGTAAAACAAGTATGAGCTGTTTCTTAAAAGACTCAATATTGAAAAGAGATTTAGAAAAATAATTCAGCAGCCTATTTTTTAGCAGAATAATCTGACTTCTTGCAAATCTGCTGTGAACCATCCTGACATACTCAGCACTTCCAGTGTATAAAAAAAGATATAGATCTCTGCTTTAGTTTTTTAACAGTCCCTTTGCAGTATTATCCAAACATGAATGATTTTTTTTTTTAAAATGCGGAATAATATACTTCCCTCTTTCATCCTGTATAAAGTCAAGTGGTTTTTTCTGGTTCTTTTTTAACAGTCATTTATTATGTTCAGCTGTTCTTACCCTTTAGTAGAGTCTGTATGAATTTGACAAGTATCAGTCAGTCACCGCTCTTTAACCCAGGCACTCTAGTTATTCTTCCCTAGAAGTGATTTCAAATCACAGGGACAGATCATCAGGGACTGTAAATTCGTATAGCTCCATTGACTGCACTGACATATTTACACCTGCAGATGATTTGTTTCAAAGTATGCTATAAATAAAAGGAAAGTACTTCTAATGGTGTGTCATAATGATTGACACTTTTCATTTTAAAGACCTTAAAGCACTAAGCTTTTCAAGTGAATGTTTGTATTTATGTACAAAGATAGATTAACAGCATTCCCAGAATGAAGGTGCCAACTCTCATTTAATTTGAGTTCTCACTGCAGTGTAGTAAAGGCTCCTTAACAGATAAAATGCTACTTATATAGCATAAAAACACCACTGAAGAAAACTTGCACTTAAACAACACATTTATTTGATAATTAGTAAGCACATTGCAGACATGGAAATTGTTAAAAACATGGAAAGGGGGAATAGACCTGTTTTCAGAAATCTGTAAGTCTTCCTCTGTGTGAAATTCCCTTTTTCAATTGCTCCGTGAGCTACTAATCCACAAGTATGCCTCCAGATACAGAAAATCTCTTTTACTGGGATTTAGCAGGCTAACTGGAAATGTCCCATATTTGTGTTTTGATCTGCGCAGATTCATCTATCACTGAAATGTCAGCGTTTATAATGTCAGTGTTGCAGCTGGGAGAGAGGAACAATCAGTCACCCCAGAGACTTTAAAGCTGTACCATGAGGCAGTATTTAGAATTTGTGACTTTGTAACACAGCTGCAAACTTTATTAAGGAGGAGGAAGAATTTATGCTGGAGGAAAGAATTATAATAGGACCTCACAGGAATTTATACAGATATATTAAAAATTAAATTGAATTGAATTTGGTTTTATATTGAGCCTGTCAGACTGAAGAC
>VXBT01014196.1:29906-47527 GCA_013400235.1 Oriolus oriolus | reverse complement strand
CTTACATTGTAACCTAAGACAAAGTCATGTTTCAGGTTTTTGTTGTCTTTTTGCACTTTCAGCACTGCTGCAATATTTTCAAGATAACTGTCTAGAAATAAAAGCTAATCAAATGCTCATTCTCCTCAGGCACCACTTGATACAAAAATGGCTGTATGTATGCAGCTCTTTAATAATATTTAAACTGGTCCATGAATTGGATTGTTTAGGTTTGAGAAAGTGATTGGCTGTGATTTTTTTTTTTTTGTTGTTGTACTTTGTTTTCTTTAGGGCAGAAGATACCTCTTTGCTGGTTCAAATTCTGGTGTGGTGCAGTCTCCAGTGGCATTCTGTGACAAGTACACCACTTGTGTTGACTGTGTTTTAGCAAGGGATCCTTACTGTGCTTGGAAACCCCTTGAAGCTTCCTGCATTGATATTTTTAAAGAAGGTGAAATGGAAAGGTAAAAGTATCCTTTGATTACCTTATAGTTACAATCAGTATTTAATCAGTCTTGTCCCTTACTGATAATTGGAATTTTAAAATTGAGTGTTTTCCAATACAGACTTTTTCCTATCCATTTATGTCTGTTCGTTCTGAGTAGATGACTCTTATTTAGTACAAGGGGATGAGCAGGCTTTAGGAAAAAAGATTTGAAGTTGTAATGGTTGGACTTCTTTTACAGGAACTGGATTCAAAACATAGGTGGAGATGCATCTTCTTGTTCTGGTGAGTTAGTCTTTGAAGAGCTCCTTCTCATGTCTAGGTGGAGTCGTGAAAGTGTTCTGTTTAGTTCGCTTTTGTGATTATCTGGACTATCATTTACATTTAAATAGGTATGGGATTCTGCTTTGAATATTTGAGAATCTATATGACCTGCATGTTGTCTGAAAAACTGTCTGTGTTTGTATGCATTTCAGTGTGCAGTGCACAACCCCCTGAAATGAATGGGGGCACCTCAACAGTGACTTGTGAATGAAAGCAATACCAGAAGTACTTCTATTGCAGAGGCCTCTGTCTCTTTGATGCAGCATTTGACATTCTACTGTGAGCTTTGACAAGTGCTTGGTTATTGCTGCTAGATCAGTTTAAATGATTCTAAAAAAAAGCTGGTTTTATGGTGAGAGGGGAGGGGGAACTCAGAACATGATACAGAGCAGCTGAAGTATCTTCCATAGTGCTTTAAGACAACTAACCACAGGTCCTTTCTTTATAGTATGTCCTGCTGCCACCAGATCAAGGAGATCATAAAGAGGAGTAGAGTTACAGGAGATTTGAGCTGCAGTAAAAAAAGCTCTTAAGAGTTTGATGTACTCACTTTTTATTTCTAATCCAAGCAAAGTGTGGACCGCCATGAGAGCTTTGCTTGTTACTTTTTTTGTTAACTTACAGGGTGGCATTGTGGGTGTGCCATAAATTCAAATATCCTTTTTTTCAGAAGAGTTCCTAATTCAGTTTCCTCTTGGATATTTTGTAGTTGCTGGTTTACTTGAAATGCACTAATTGGATATGAAATGAGACCAAGTACAATATCTTTCCCAAACAGTGACTTGTCTCAGGTGCACTCTCAGTTGTGGATCAGTGAGGTCTCACTTTACCTAGAAGCAGAGGCTGTCTTAGAGTTGAGGTGTCCTATCTCTTAGTTTGCCTTGATGTGTCACGTGCAGCTTGGTATTCCACTGAGATTCTTGCATGCTGTCCACCTGGTCTTGTGAGGTGAATGCCATAATCTTCATGCTTCCAGTAAGACTGTAATGCAGTCTGGTGAAGCTGTACAGATTAGAGCAAACTGGAATCATTGCTGATACTCTGCACATTTATTTTGATGTTCCAGATAAAGTAAGAGAGAATCCCCTACAGCATACATTCAAGCATGGGAGCACAGCAGAACTCAAGTGTTCTCAAAAGTCCAATCTGGCCCAGGTAGTTTGGAAGTTCAAAGATGATGTGCTGAGAGTGGAGAGTCCCAAGTACCGTCTGCTGGAAAAGGCATTGCTTATCTTCAATTTATCAGAAGGAGACAGCGGTGTGTACCAATGTTTGTCAGAAGAAAAAGTGAAAAATAAGAAATTCTCTCAAGTGCTGGCTAAGCATGTTTTGGAACTGAAAAAAATGCAGCATACCACGGTGGGCCCCACTGTGACAGCCGCACCAACAGAAGGTAATAGTGATGCGCCAAAAGTATCAGCTATATCAACCGAGGGGTCCACTGCTCACATCTCGACCACTCACATGGTACCAGTAACGACAGCAAGGATATTAACAAAGCCCATTGGCCCTGTCCTAACAAGTGTAGCCTCCAACACAGAGCTCTTCAATTCAATTCCTGATGCAGTCCCAGAAAAGACAATGTTCCTCAAGTCAAATGATAACTTCCTGTTGATGTTCCTCTTCCTCTTCTTTTTCATTCTCTTTTTGTGCCTACTCTCCTACAACTGTTACAAAGGCTACTTGCCAGGGCAGTGCTTGAAATTTCGCTCTGTGATGCTGCTTGGTAAGAAGAAGACAAAGTCAGATTTTTCTGATTGCGAGCAAAGTGTGAAAGAGACGCTGGTGGAGCAGGGCAGTGTCAGCCACCAGAGCGGGGAGCAGCCCAAGCCTGCGCACGACACTGGCTACGAGACCGAGCCCGACTGCGGGAACAGCCAGCTGCAGGCGGGGGACTCGCAGGCGTCCCGCGAGGCCAGGGACAAGCCCTTCGACGTCAAGTGCGAGCTCAAGTACGCTGACTCGGACGTGGAGGGGGAGTGAAGGCCCCATTGTCCCTCTCAGTGGCGGAAGTGAGCTGTGGTCCTGCGGCTGGCTATTTGAGCACGGAGAGCCTGGGTGTGACAGCTAAGCCATAGCAAGGGTTACATGCTTAAGCTGTACAGCAAGCCAATTTTCGTTCAGATCTCAGCAGATTAGAGAAGTGGTATACTTGTCTGGAGACCATAGCATCTTGTGTTGTACTGTCTTTTTTTCTGTTTTTTTCAAATGGCCAGTTTCAGATCACCACTTGTTTATTCCCGGTTTTCCTCCCCACTGAGCGCTTTGCTCTAGTGAAGCTACTTGCTTGTTCTTTGGCCATATTCTTCGGTAGAGTAAAAGTGACTTTATAATTCAGTTGGCTTTAAAAAATACTTCAGTCTACACATATTTTTAGTTGCCATTAAAAAAAGATCTAGTTTCATTTTAATTCCAAATTGGAAATTGAGTTTAGTTTATCAGATTGGTAAATTATAGACTTTGTCCAGATTGGGACATTTTTTTTCTTTGCTCTTAGTGATTGTTTTTAGTTTTATGCTTTGTGTTTTGGCACACTAGATCTCTTTAGTTGGTTAAAGTTAATTTTTTTAACTGCTCTATAGTATCTTAGATTTTAAGGTATAATGGGGATAGCATTGCCTTGATTTGTGTAAGACTCAGGGATAATCTTGTTTAAAGGCTTTTTTCTTTGCTGCTTTCTAGAAACGTAGGTACAACAATATCAGTTCAAAACATGGAGTAAGTGGGGAATGGGGAAGGAGGAAACAAATGCTTTTTTTTTTTTTTTTCCTCCCCCCCACCAGCCAGCCAGCTGGACGTAGTCACATTTTATTTTCTATACAAAACTGGATTTATTATTTTTTTTTTCTTTAGTTTATACAACAGTACAGGCAAGCAACTGTCAGTTAGCAGTGACACGGAAAGACATTTCTTGCATTGTGGAAGCGAAAAGGAAATCAAGAAGAATTAACTCCAACAATTCAGCTAGTGACTCGCTGGAATGGACTGTTAGGACACAGCCTGATGAGAAAACGTTGCTGATTTTTTTTCTTCTTTTCAGATTCAGAAATAACTCAGCTTCTTTTTGTGACAAATACTTGCAGCATCACCCTCTCTGGATGATAATACCTTCACTCTCCTATGCAACTGGAGACTTGAAACTGGAGCTGCTTAAACAATCAGTCCTTTGAACTGTTTATGTGAATCATGCCTGCTAACGTGAAAGTGTGCATTTGTTCTCAGCCTGGTTCACAGCAGCACTGTTTGTCTGTAAAAGCATTTTGTGTGCAGTACAGTCCTGAAGAATTGTTCCTTTCACTGCTTCTTTCTGTAAATACTGGTAGAAGTAGAATACATTTTAACAGTAAATAGCAGTATGCCTGGGCTGCTTTTCTGTGTTGAACCTTCATGCAAACATAATTTAGACCATCTTAGTGTAAACAGTTTATATTTTATAAGATTCAGTTTGGTTTTATTTTTCTATTTTTAATTATGTACATATAACAGAATAAATATTAAAATAAATTGTATTACATCTTGGCTTTTCTGAAACGTGACACAATGGCAGTGCTTTCCATTTGGCAAGCACTAATGTTCCTTGAGATTTCCTTTAGGGGGAATTTATAATTTGTAATTACTTTGAAGCAGCCTCTCAGCTTCATTTGAATGGGTTATATATAACCCAGGGTGGGGAGATGGGAAAGATGGGAGAAAAACAATGTGGGTGAAGGAGGAAAGCACTCTTCTCTAGGGGCCTAGGGACACTTCGTCTTACTACCTTTCTAAAACTCATTTGTCTTTTTGCGTTATTTCTTCATTGTGTGATGTATTTCTCGCAACTTTTTTCCTTAGTACCCTTTTACTTTCTTTTCTGTCCTCTTCTGTCACACAGCCTCACCTCCTATACCTTTCCCTCCTCCTGGTACCTCCTTTTTGTCCTGTGTGGGAAGTGATTCACCTCCTTCACCCACCAGTACCCAGCCTGATGTTTGGTCTAGCAAAGACCCCGTAAAGGTCATGTTGTTGCCACCTTTCCTAAGTGACCAGGCACAGCATGTTAATGTCCGGGGACCCTTCCACCTCTTCTGCCAAGCCACAGGTAAGTTGGAGGACCCCTGTATAAGCCAGCACTTTCTGCATTAAAGGTTTAGCTGTGTCAATATGTACTGTGTAAGTTTTCCTTTTCTGATGTTTGGGTTGGGGGGAACAAGAGCAGAGAGGCAATATCAGGATGCCAGCATGCTCTTACCACGAGTAAGTCACTATGAGTACTGTTCTGTGTAATGGAGGCTCTGATTCAGCAATCCACTTTAGTATGTTAATAGGCATCTGATTTTATCAGGCTCACTTGCATGCTGAAGGAATTCAGTGAGTCAGGGTTGCACATGGATGTTTAGCAGGTAGATATTTTCGTTGTCAATGTGTATGTAATTTAAAAAGCACACTTTTATTGGATTTGAACTTAGCATGTTTTCTGGACCAGGTCATTCTTTTTTCATCTTGTTTCAAATGGTGAAGTACCTACAATAAAAACAACTTCCATTTTATGACAGATATATATCTGAGGTGTACAGGAGGACAAAGCTATTTTTTCCATAGCAATTCAACATTTTTTTTCCAGTTTTTGTTTGGATTGTTACAAATTACAATTTGTAATTGCTGGTTTAAACTAAGTGTGATTTAATTGATCTAAACAGGTCTTCATATATAACCTTATTCTTTAAAAAGAAATTATATAGATTGGATAGTTATAAAAAGTAGTGTTGTTCCGTATTTGTGTCTGTTAGTGTTACGTGGAATCAGATCAAAATGCATAAATCTTTATTAGCATAGATCTTAACAAAGGCACTATTTGTATTTCCATGGCTAAAAGGAACAACAGTGGGATGAAGGTTCTTTCATGGAATACAATAATTTAGATTGGAAAACAGTTTTCAGCTCGTTCACTTTTGCCATAGGCAATTCAGAAACTTCATTGTCCACCACGATAAAGAAGTTACAATAGCACAAAAGACTTAAACAGTTTGATAATTGTACTACAGACCTGGACTTTATTTTAAAATTACTTTTTTCATCCAGCAGTGCGCATCTTAACATGATGTTGATGCTGCTCTTTAAAATTGTCAGTAATTGTATTTGCCTTGGTAGTGAACTTAAGAAGGAAGGTGCAGTGTCCTGAAGTCAGCCTGTGGATTTCAGTCCTCAGGAGGAGTAGGGGTGAGTAGTGGGAGAAACTGTAACAACCACTTGACATCTAAGGGATGCAGTAATGGCACAGGTGGGGCCAAGGTGACCCAGCTGTGGAAGTGCTTCTAATGCCTCTCAAAGCAGGGAAGGACTGGACTTTGTGTCATGGATGGAGGTTTTTCTCCTTTTGGGAAACAAGGCAATTGGCTAACACATCACACCCTTCTCTTACCCAAGATTACAACTTTAGTGTCTTGATTTAAAAAACAAACAAACCAGCAAATGCAAACCTTCACACTGAACTGATGCAGATATTTTGCATCTTTCTGGGTCCTGCATGTGAGGATATATGAATTCATCCTGGGTGGAGGGTGGCTAAGCAATTGCTTTTGCTAGGAAGGTCTCTGCTTGGATTTGTTCAAATATTTTCAGTGTCTGTTGATATTTCTTTATATTAACATAGCTGTAATGGAATTTTATTTCCCTCAGCTATGCCTATAAGGTAAAATGTGTTTGCAAGGAGCAAAAGGGTTAAATGAGACTGTTAGAGAGTTAAATGTTGTGCTTGGTTGTCTGCAAAAAGGATGTGGCATCAGTAAATGTATGATGCAAATGCCACATCATCCAGTCAAAAACCTCAAGCTTATTTTTAATTAAGTTTCTAACTTAATTGTTACTTTATCAGAATTGCTGAATCTCCTCCTTTTTTTAATTGTAAATATCTGTTTCAAGCTGTCTGGAAACTCAGCAGGAGTTGGTGAGTTCTTTTACTCATCTCTTACTCATCCCACCTGTTTTAACCTGAAAGCTCGCCTAAGGATAACACTTTACAACTTTGTAACTGGCTCATTTCCATAAGGTAAAGTTAAGTGGATACAGCACAAACAGCACTTGTGGCAAACGGCAGTATTTTTTGTGAAAAATAAGTTTTTTCAAACATGGAGTACTCCTGCCCTTCTGGAAAAGGAAGGAATAAATCTCCCTTCACAAATTTCCTCCCAGTTTGTCTCTCTCTACTCCCCCAAAGAGTCTCACATTCCTCCAGAGACCTGTCTGCTGTATGTGCCTGGGCAAACATTAGGTTTCCTGTGTACTTTCTCTAATAGAACTTTCTCTCCCATTACAGAATTTTTACAACCTTTAGAGGCAGTTGAGGCAAGCTTCAAATAAATTGAACAAAATACTATACCATGTAGTTCAGGGGAGAGACAGTGAGCTGGTGATATATGCACCTGCTGTATAATTTCTCTGGTGTGCTCTGTTGAAATAAGGTATAGCAGGAACAGGCTTTTTCTAGAGTTTTGGTTCTGTTTGAAGATACTTTACTGGTACCTCCTCCCCCAGCTTTAGAGTAGTATCTCCATGTCCATAATTTCACAGATGACATAGCTAAAATACACTGAGTGTGCTGTGCAACAGTTTGAATGCTTTTATGATCAGAAATGCTGCAAAACACTGTGGTTTACCTGCAGATCGAGGCTCTGTGTCCATGGTGTCAAGATGACTCCCTCCCTTAGGTAGTCTGTAGCTGGAGATTTTACATACTGGATTATTTCCAGTCTTGGTAAAAAAACCCAGGAGTGTGAACATAAAAGTTATGTGAACTTGGCAATATACTTTAAAGGAGTTATTCTTTCATGGAGATATTAAGATGGGTATCTGGTAACACCCACGTACGATGCCTGTTCCCTGTGGTTATGCTATTTTAGAAGGAGTACAGGAAAGTTTCTCACATCCTTGGAAGAAAAGATCCATAACTTGAAGAATCATAATTGCAAGTGGTTCACCTCTTTGCTGGAGCCTGAAGTTGCACTGAAAGACATGCAGAAGGGTGGGAAAATACAAAATGCAGTGCACATCATGAAGGCAGCTGGAGACTGAGTAGGACTCTTGACAAGGCACCTGCAGAGCAAGTCTGGAAGAGACCAGCACCAGGCTTGTCCAGGTGCCTGAGGGCTGCCTGTGCTGGTGTCACCAAGTGCTGGTGCGTCACAGGTCCCAGCAGAAGGGTTCAAAAGCCCATATACCTTGCTGCACCTGGTTTTTTTTCTCCCGGGACGAGGAAGTGGCCTGTCAGAGACTGACTTACCCATGGAAATGAGTAATTGATTCTCTGGTGAGGTTTTTTTGCATCATTTGCATGATTGCATCAGCCATGGTGCCTTGGGGTGATCTGGTCTGCTGTAGAGCTCCGTCAGGAGAGGCATGGAGGTGTGCAGCATCTAGAGCAGATTGAGCCTGCCTAGGAACATGCTTCATGCTGGACACAATGTTTGTCCAGAACTACAAATGACAGCATTTAAATTACAGCATGTCAGTATCTTATAATGGACTTCACTTGTGTTCTTACTTTACTGTTCTTACAAGAACACAAATATCAAATAGCAGTTTTTCATCCACTTGTGTTTTATAACCAGTTGAAATTGGTAAGTGGCTGTTAATTATGGCTATGGGCAGATAGAAGATTAGTTATTGAAACATGAGAATGGTTTAATTGGTAGGCTTGAAAGGAAAAGGTCTGCATCTTCCAGGACAATCAATCCACTGCACAAATATTTCAAAACTTTATCAAATTTTAAAATTTTTGTGCAGTGTGTTTTGAGATTCACAGAGTGATGCTTTCCTGAAGCAATACCCACAACTATCCTGTATGCTTAGTAAATGGTCAGTTTACCTTCCTGCCGGAATGGTAAGTTTGCACCTTGTTAAACAATTTCATATCCCACTTCATGACTTGTCTTCTCAAAAGACCTTTGGTGTTTCATCACATGCTGTTTGACTCAATATTAGTGTCTTTGGCTACAGCTGTCTCATAGTAGCTGTTAATTTGTCATTTTGTAGATTTCTAACATTTTTTTCAGTGATTTCTGCACTGACTAAACATTGCTTAACGGACCTTGGCACTACAAAACCTTTCCTGTGTGCACATCTCGACATGCCACCTGTTTATTATTATCTGGGACACATCTAGAAGATAAGTTGAAAAATTAAGATGGTACTTTTAATATATAATCGAAAAGGGCTTGGAAATTTTAAGGTTATAAAATTGGGTAAATATCGCAAACTTATTTTGCATTAAACTCACAGACATTAAAGATATCCTTGTTGCTTTAGACTGCAATATCTTAGGAGTATAATCTTCTTACTACAATGCTGGTGGTTTTTTTTCAGACATAGGTGTTGCCGAGACCCTCACAGCTAAGTCTGCATGCAAAACTATCAGCATTAAACACCTTTGTAAGTGCTGGTGTTACCTGAGCTCTGATGGCTTCCTTCAGAGTGACTTCTGTAAGAAAATTGAAAAAATTTTCTTGAGGACTGTGACATGGATGACGCATTCTTAAATTCTGGCATCAGCAGCAGATTTTGAAACATCTCGGTAGAAATTTCCTTTGCTGTGCAGTTTTATGTGTAAAGGCTGTGTCAAGCTAAGAAATACGTGGAAAGGTGTGCAACAAGAATGCCTTTTCATTTTTTTTTTTAAACTATATTAGTTTTCCAGTAAGAACTAGAAGAAGTTCAGTGTAAAAATAATTTAAGTATAAAGGAAATTAAAAAGCATCAGGCATCAAATTAAGAAAGGGGGAGAGCAAGAAAAAGAAGTAGAACCAAAAGTGTCTTTATTTTTTTCCCCCAAAGATTTTGTCAATTTATTTTTTCCAGCATTTCACAGTGTGCAGCTGACCACATTTGTACAGGTTCTTCCCGTGGAATGAATAATAAGGTGCAGTTGGGAAACATCTTTTGTGGCTTTTGGTAGTTTATAAATGATTAAAACTTAAATAAAGACTCTAAAATACCTTCCCATGGGAGATTCAGTCCACTTAGGACTAGAAGCTGTAGCCTGCAGTGGTTACTGCTGTTGTAATGTGCGTGAAACACTTGAGGCTGCATCTTGTGTCAGCAGAGGGCTTGGGGAAAGGAAGCCATTGCATGGTTTTCAAAGCTTTCCACTGGTACCTGCACACAGTTTGAATGAGCCACATTTTTGAGAGAGTAACTTGTCAAAAAGTCTGTTGAGGCCAAGGAAAAGAGCTGGCACCTCTGCAGGAGTACCTCTGTGAAGCAGCAGCTTTGCTGCTTGGTTGTCTAGTTGAGCATTTCAGCTTGCTTGGGGATTGGGTGCTGCATGGGCTGTCAGCAGAGGCGAACTGCCTGGGTCACAAAACAGGCAGTATTTTCCATTTGAATTTAACATATGTGATTCGGGGAGACTACGAGAGTGCAGGAAGAAGAGGTTTTGCAGAATCCATGTCAGCTTTCATAGTGTGCCTAGGTGTATATAAAAGGAGAAGCTTGCTTCCCATCGGGGTCTTTGAGACCCAAATGCCTTTTGGGATGTCTTAGCTCAGGAGAGGGGGATTCAGGTGTGTATTTTGTTCTCTACCATTTGCTTACAGCAGTTTACTTGACCTCCCAGTTTAGCCTTTCTTCTTTTGCAATTCAGCATAGTATTTCAACTGTTATTCTCCTTGCTAATGTGGAATTCTTGATTCAGTAATGCCTCAGCTTGGAGCAGTATACTGGTAATAATTCCTATACCCTGGCCATGGTTTCCCAGTCATGCCTAGTGAGATGTGATGGGTTTGGACTGGTATTGGAACCTGGAGCATAACCACAATTTTACGCTGTTTTCCTCAGAACATCTTGTTACCCGCAACCAGCCAGGATTGCAGCCTGACTACTTGTACAGTTGTTTTTCTTCCCCATGAGAGCTACAGCCTGTGGACTTGTAATGATTAATCCATTGATGTGGTGGCTGATTAACTCAGTAATAATTCAGACCAAAGCTGTCATCATTTTTCAACTATTTCAGCAGAAACTGCTACCAGAGCTGCCTCAGCATATTGTGTGCATTGTCCCCAGAGTGGAGATTAAAATCTCATTTCCATCTCTTCAGTCATCTTCTGCTAGATCTACCTGGCAAACAAAGCAAAAGCAGTAGTTTCTGTTCTCTGGAGAACAGGAGTGATTTCTGGAAAGCATGTTACTTCTTAAAATATGTTCTCTGATTTTCTTCACTTTATTTTAAAACTTAACATAGTAGCCTTGTTAGCTGATAGGATGGCCAAAAACAATTAGGCAACTCAAAGTGCCAGGGAAGTTGAGGCTGGTCATCAGGAAAAAAATTCTTAACAGAAAGAGTGATTGGGCATTGCAATGGTCTGCCCATGGAGGTGGTGGAGTCACCGTCCCTAGAGGTGTTAGAGGAAAGACTGGATGCAGCACTCAGTGCCATGTTCTAGTTGATAAAGTTGTATTAGGTTATGGGTTGGATTTGATGATCTCAAAGGTCTTTTCCAACCTAGTTAATTCTGTGATACTGTGAAAATGGAACATAATTTTTTTTTTTCCTGACAGTCCCTGGTTCTAGCTTACTGGTGCTTCATCTGATTTTTCTTCACAGACAATTACCTAGGTTCCAATTGCAAAAGCTTTTTCTGGACACCCTCAGAGAACTTCTGAATAAATGCATGAACAGTTACCAGCTGCATTTTCATCTAATGGGCCAGTCAGCCATTTTCCCAGCCTGCTTTTAAATTCCCCTCTGAGAAGACAGATGCCGTGTCCTACTTGCACCCACATGTGCTGTGCATCTCCTCTAGTGACTGACTGCTGCTTCCAGCTTTTACGTGGTTCACGTTTCGCAGGAAGCACTTCCTGCTTTTTGTCTGCCTTAATAAGGCTGCAGCAGCTTGTGGTAGTGATGTTACACAAAGGGACTGGTAATTAATGAAGCACCAGGTGTCTGAAGGAGGAGGACATCATGTATTCTTCATTATGAAATACTTGGTGTTGGAAGTAATACTCCTTGGCATTTCAGAGAGATCTATTTTCTTGGCTTTTTAAAGGGACTTTTTTCCATTGCTGTCATACAAGGGAGCTGTTTTCCTTGCTGTTATACAAGGGATTTTTTTCCATTGCTGTCAAGCTTGTCTTCTAGAATGCGTTGCTCTACTTTAACAATCAAAACCAAACACCAATCAACAAAACTACAAAAGAAATGCACCCCACTTATAGAGGGTACAGGCTATTTAATTTGCACGCTATTTGCAGAAAACTGCAAAGACGCTTGTCTCAATTTAAAGATTATATTTTCCCCTCACTTTCCCAATCAGTTACCCTCTGATGGCTTCATTTTGTAGTGATTTATTATTTTGGTATCTTATCAGCAGCAATGACTCAGACTCCTACAACTCAATGAACTGTGACCAGCCCTAAATCTTTTATTCACATTCTGGGTACTGCTGGTGCTAATGTTTCATATTAATGATTGACTAACCTCTTCCTGGGCTAACTTTGATGTCTGATTTAAAAAAAGCTTCCTGCATCCAGATTATAGGGCCTTTTTAAAACTTAATCCCTGCTCTGGATGAGAGCTTCCTGTATGATCTTGGTTTTCAGAAATCTGGGATGTTTGCTTCAGTAGCATTCAGCAAAGCTGCAAGCTTGATAGCAAGCATTAAATCCAGATGCCATTCTTTTTCTTAATCTGCTGCACGTGGTGAGCTTTGAAAGAGGTTTTGGTGTGTATTGGGTTATACAAGGGAGTTTTTTCCTAAACCTCAACTTCCAATCACTGTGGATAGCCTCTGGTAGCAGTTCTTTGTCTAGATTATAGGTATTTGTGTAAAAGACCTTTTGTTACCCTGATAGAATTTCTCTGGGATACCTGCCGGTTATCTTCGCTGGATTTCAATTTGCTGGCAACTTGCAGAAATTACTAGCTGGGGTCTGGGTTTGCTGATGGCTCCTGCTGTTGTACCAACTCCCCTGTCTTCATCTTGGAAGTGTTTCTGTGAATATAGAGAAGCCTTATTAAATGCTGCCCTTCAAGAACTGGGTTAGAAATGAAGGACACCCTGTGCTGAACCACCAGCAGTGGTAGCACTGCTCAGGGATCACAGTGCACCTTCACTGGGCTGCTTTTGAAATGTCTCTACAGCTCTCTGCACATTGCAGCCCTTGGCACAAGGAGCCAGCTTGGCCAGTGCTCCCTCTTGGTTCCCCTGACTTATGTCACTGAGCTCTACTTAGTCCATAATCTACTCCTTTTAAATTAGTGTCTCCAAGATGTCTTCAAAACCATATGTCTGTTGGGATGTGATGCATATATGGCAAATGCTTAATTTGGTCCAGCTTAGCAGGGCACATCCCCATGCTGCTCTGAATCTGTAGCGGTATACTTCAGTTCTTCAAGTCTGGTTTTATTTACTTACTGTTTTAACCTTTGGTCAAATTTACATCAATAACCCACTGAACGCAGTCAGACTGTGGGTAGAAGATTACAAGCAGCTGCATTGGGTTGAGTTTCTATGCTATCTATGACAGCTGAATTTATTTCTCATAGAAAATACGGAGAAAAAAAGTCATCTGGGTATTAAAGATGTCATTTGTATAACTCAGCCTGATTTGACATAAGTCAGAGAACCCACTCTGCTGGCAGAAACTACCTGGACAGTACCTGGGCATTATCATTTCATTCAAACTACTGAAAGCAGAGAAAATGAAATCTATTTGGGAAAGAAGCAAACACTTCCACAGACACTGGAAATTTTGAAGGGCTTACGCAAAGAAAAGGGGTAGTTCAGATAATGCCACAAAGTTTCTTGTACTTTTGTTTGACAACTGTTAATTCCCCTTCTAAAATCACCAAGGTGGTGAAGTTAATTTTATTTAATCACGTGCAATTAATGTAGTTTATTGAAGCATTAATTCATTAATGTAATGAAGCAATGTTTGTGACGTTAACTGTTTCAAATATATTTCATCACTGCTTAGACGTAGCTACTTACATACCTAGCCTGTTGTGCTGTTTAATTCTCTGCTTAATTATTATGTTTTAATAAGATTACTTTTTAAAAATCTTTCAAGCATTCCTAACACGGATGGCAAAGTAAGTAGATCTGATGTGTCAGAAACTTGTATTTTAAAGGTTGAACTAGATATATAATTAATTTGTATTATAGTAACTGTAGAAAATGCAGAGTATATGTTTGTATTATTTTCCTTTATCTTCAAAAAATACTTCCCTGGCCATTAGATAGGATTCTGAATTTCTCACTGTAGAGTTGTAGAAAATTTGCATTTAACAAATGTGATTCAAAATTTTTGCAGATGAAACTGTTTCACAGTGTATTTTTTTCTATTGTTCCATCCTGAAAATGAAATCAAAGTGGAGAAGGTAATTGCCTGAGAATTGGAAACAAGCTCCACTGAAACAGGATCAGTAAAACCCTGAGTACTGCTTGCACCTAGATTTTGGTCTCAACCAGTGTAAGTGGGGATGAGTGCGTATCTCTGGGGATTTCCAGTGCTTCTGACTGCACAGAAAAACAAAGGAAAGGTACAACTGCCTAGTTGCAACTTCATAAGGGGCCAGTCTGAACCAACACAGATTGAAAAATTTCATGGATAAGGAAATTGTTGCATTTTTGTCTCTTGGTGAAATGTGGATGTAAACTGAAATTTTGGCAGATTTTCAGCACAGTTGGGATCTTTAGCACTGGAAAATAGAGCAGGTTCTCTGGTGTGAACAGTACATTTGAAGTAATTTTAGGGAAGTGTCCTGCCACTTCTTTGCATGGCTCTAAAATGGCATTTAGGGATTTTGATTTTTTTGCTGTGCTTGCACTTACTATTCCTCCCGTTTGTCCAAATTTCAACTTCAGCTTTAGTTTACTGAAGTAACTTGTCCCTGGTTCCAGACTTCCCATTTAGTGACATGTAAGCAGTCTTCTGTTAACTGTAGAATGAGTACAGTCATCCATAAAACACCTTTAAAAAAAAAGTGTGTGCTAGACCAGCTATTTTCTGCTGTCAGCCCTTCAGACTGTGCCACTTCCATCAGAGAAACTACAGTGCTTTAACTAGATCATGTTCTCTATCATTCACCCTTACTCTTACTGCTAATTTGTGTGCCCATATTTGTGGGAGATTTGGAAATAAAACTTAGGAGTTAAGAATTAATTACGATTCACTGAAGAAGTACACAAATGTACAAACTAGTTGGTTTTTTTCTGTATGATTATCTAAAACTTAATTGGGACACTAATGGTAGAATTGTATTTTTCTAGGGAAAAAATGCCACATCAACTTGCAATATGAAGTGCTCACAGTAAAAACTTAGTAGGTTCTGTCAAGACATATTTACAAAAATAGTTAATTTTCTTTTTACCCCAAATTTCTCTTTACATTTTCTCATGCTAAGGCTAGTCTGGATCCTAGGCCCAGAGGGAGAAATAGTCATGTTTTAAACATCAGCATTACAAAGATCTTAGCTTGGCCCAGATGTCTGTGTTTTAAGTGGAAAGGCTCTTACGCTGCCAAGCACACTTCAGCCAACCTTGCTAGTTTTCTGGGAACAGCTGTTCTGTCCTCCAGGCTACTGTCAATCTCTGATTTATTCAAATGTTGCCCTTGCAGGTTAAGACAAATAATAGTAACCAGGCTAAAAAATTAGATTGCTCTTTGTTGTTGATCCAAGCTTCTTTCAAGTTGTGTCTTGCTTAAGTGCCTGCTGTGACTACTGGTTCTGTGCTTCTTCCAACTCTGCCTCTTTCATTACTGGTTCCAGCATCTTTGACGCACTGAGTTCTTGAACTTTTCCCCTCCTGGCCTTTTCAGATTCTGCGAGGCACGTCTCGGGTGGTTTCAGCTTTGTACCAGGAGCTAGGTTGGGTCCTAGTGCTACAGGAATTTGTACAGGCAGATGGCGCTGGTGTTCAACATCACTGGCTTTTATCGTGTGTGTGCTAAGTTCCCCCTTGCAAGAATCCACACACAATTCC
Organism: Oriolus oriolus; assembly: GCA_013400235.1. Classification (NCBI taxonomy): domain Eukaryota; kingdom Metazoa; phylum Chordata; class Aves; order Passeriformes; family Corvidae; genus Oriolus; species Oriolus oriolus. The sequence continues at coordinate 31,822 of VXBT01014196.1, read as the reverse complement.
TCCATACATACAAACTCGTACCTTTGGCTTGAACCTAAATTTCCAGAGTTAGCTCCTCTTTATCCCAGGTTTTTGGTAGCTAGAATTTCAGCTGAAGAAACCTAAGAAACATTATAGTCAACCATTTATGTTTTTAAGCCCAATCTTGATGTGATGGGATTTGTTTTCTTTTCAAAGACTCATCTTCTGTTTTCTTACAGAATAACCTGACATTTTTACAGGTCCGGATGACTCCTACTTTGTCTGGAGGAAGAATGGACAAAAGATGAAGGTGTGCATCACGGAGCAATCTCACATGCTGCGTGATGGCAGAGTGCATGTTCTCAGCTGGGTGAAAGATTCAGTATCAGAAAACACAGAATACAGATGTTCATTCATCTCAAAAGTTGGGAACACAACGTCAGAAGTGCTGATCACAGTGGAAGATAAAGGTAGGCTTGCTTCGAATGTATGCTGTGTTTGGCCTGACCTTGATAAGAGTAAAGCTCTGTAATATTCACCCATAAAACATGTGCATATCTAAAGGTGATAACTCTTGCCTACAGTATGAGTATCCACTTCATTTATGAAAAGGTTTTAGAGCCATAAAAACTCCTTCTTCTACCCCCTCCCTCCAAAGACTTATGTAAATTAGCAGTTATGATCTAGAAATTGAACCAAAACCTGCTAAACTAATTAACAAAAATTGAAAACCAAATGAGTAATAGAGAGCTACAAATAAGTACTCTGCTGGAATTCTACAGGATAACGTAGAAAAATTAATTCATAAGGACTCAAGGAAGTCAGAAGGTAAAGAGAAACCCCTTCTACCTTGGATTTTTAAAATTGCTTGATTTGTAAACCACTTACGGTTGGGCAAGGTCAGTTTCCCCTGCTCCATCGGGACACTAATTAGGCAGGCAGGCAGTTAGATAACTTCAGCAGCTTCAGGATTTTGGGGTATCCAGACTGCCTGCTGCAACTAGCTCTTGAGGCCTTACCCAGGCCTGGAGCAGGTCTGAATAGTCTTTAATAAGACAGCAGGAGCAATGGACATGATACAGCATGGATTTTCTTGGAAAAATGAAGGAAAAATTAACCAGCTGGTTAATGTGAGTCTGTCAAAGAAGGCTCAATGCTGCTTTTTTCAATGACAGAGAAAAGCTGTGGGAGCTATGCCATCACTCCAGTTACTTTGAAGTCTCTGTCAGAAGCAGAATAAGAGCATCTCAACCAAACCAATGTAAATGTAAAACAGACAGAGAGGCTCTCACTGTGCTCTAAAGACATACAGAGTGTTGCTAGTGTCCCAAAGGATAAACAGAAAATGTCACCATCAGTCTTACCTTCTGCCAAAAAAGCTGGCCAACAGAAATAGCACTAGAATTTTACCAAGATGCAGTAACATAGCCTGTCTTAAATTATCAATGGAAGGAAGTATAAGGAACTCTTGAGTGAAATTACATGGCACCTACAGAGGGCTGAAGGATCAGACCCAGCTAGCATGGATTTAGGAGGGACAGGTCCTGCCTGACCAACCTGATCTCTTTTTTGTGACCAGGTGACCTGCCTGGTGGATGAGGGGAAGGTTGTGGACATTGTGTACCTGGAGTTAAGCAAAGCCTTTGGCACCATCTCCCACAGCACACTCCTGGAAAAGCTGGCAGCCCACGGTTTGGATAGGGGCTCTCTTTGCTGGGTTAAGAACTGGCTGGATGGCCAGGCCCAGAGAGAGGTGGTGAACGGTGCTACATCCTGCTGGTGGCCAGTGACTGGTGGTGTCCCCCAGGGATCTGTGCTGGGGCCAGTCCTGTTTAGTATCTTCACTGATGATCTGGATGAGGCGATTGAGTCCACCATCAGCAAATTTGCAGATGACCTCAAGCTAGGGGGCGAGTGTCAATCTGCTGGAAGGTAGGAGGGCTCTGCAGAGGGAC
>VXBT01014196.1:0-22193 GCA_013400235.1 Oriolus oriolus | reverse complement strand
GTATTCGGAAGCAGCTGCTCTGTACTTCAGCTCTGCTCCTGCCTCTTCCCACTGCCTCTCAGCCCCTTCTCGCAGCGCTTCCCAGGGGCCAGACACCTCAGCCAAATGCGCTCCGCATCTCCTGGCACGCGCACGCACACCTCCGGATCTGCTTCTCCCTCTCGCAGCAGCAATCCCTGAAGAGCAGGAGCGAGAATCTCCCCCCGCCTCTGCCACGGAAGCTCTCAAGGCTGCGCTGCCCGGCTCCCTCCGCACCCGCTCCCCGGCAGCGCGCCCGGCGCGCCGCTGGACACCCCTGGCGGCGGCGGGCGGGAACCGCGGGCCGCGCCGTGCACGGACAATGGGCGGCGCGGCCCGCGCGTGATGAGCGCCGCCGGGCGCCCCCTGCCCTGCCCTGCCCTGCCCTGCCCTGCTCGAGGCGTGGGCGCCGCTGCCTCTGCGTCTTGCCCAGCCTTTCACAGCGTGGTAATTCTTCTTCCTTTTTTTATTTTTTTATTTTATTTTTTTCATGCTCGCAGCTGCAAAAGCGTTACACAAGTTGTGCTCTCTTAAAGGAAAGCGTTTTGCTTGTAGTAGAGAACCCAAGCCTGCGAGTAAAATGAGCAGCCTGCCTTTACTTGAGAAGTGGGTGCTGAACTGAATGATTGACTGCCCCTCAGAAGACGGCACCACCACTGTCCCTGGAGGGCTTTTATCGCTATTAATACTGCCATTAAAGAATTAGATTCCCTACTCTTAAAAGTAAACACCTAAACATAATATAAACATATGATTGCACCTGGCTTTCCCAAAATACTTTAGCCCCAAATACCACATAGAGTGTTTTGTTTTCTGTACTTTCACAAAGGGCAAGCTCTGTTTAAACTATCCTATTGCTTGTGCTTGGTAAACAGTATCATTTGGGAAAGCGCTTCAGAGCAATTTTAAGTCATTATATTTAACCTATATCCTAAAAGTATGTGGTTTTGGTTTGGGGTTTTGTTTGGGTTTTTTGTTTGTTTGTTTGTTTGTTTGTTTGTAGGTTTTTTTGCAAAACAGGCTGAATTAGTGTTTATGCTAACTCTACAGACATTATTTCTCAAGTGTGAGAAATTTAACTGCCTGTTAGCAAACTCATGACATTAGTGAGGGTAAAAACTGCATTAAAGGACCACATCAATGGCCCCATCACTGCTGCTTCTGCAGTGCTTACACTGTATGAACTGTCTTTATGTTTTGGCAGAAATTACTATGACAATACACAACAAAACGATGTGCCTTGTGACTGTGAGCTGTATGAAAAGCAGACTTAGCATTTGTATATTCAGCCCAGTGGTCCAAACTTTGTCTTCCTGCTTCATGTGAACTATCTAGCAGCTCCGATATACCAAAGGGATTTTCCATCCAAAGTGATATGGGTGTCTGTGGGTTAGACACTAGGTAGAATGCTGCTGAGTGTCCCTCTTGCATGTTGCAGAGACTATAGAATTTTCTGCAAATTGCCATGTAGAACTGTTTTGTGTCAAGAATAACTGTGGGATAATGATGAAATGTGAATTAAGGTCTCGAAGCTTCTGAACTTTTGTTGCTTATTTAAATCAACTTCCTCAGCCCTCAAAGGATGCTCTTATTCATCTACAGAAGCAAGAGTAAAATGTGTTCTGGTTTCATGCTACCTAAGACAGACTATGTTAGGTGTTACAAATATGTATTTCAGCTCAGCCAAAACAACTAAAAATAAAAAAAAATGAAAGGCGATTAATGCAAGGTTTTGTTACACACTTTTAAAAATAGCAAATCAGAATGACTAAGAAAAAAAGTCCTGTTTCTAAATTGCCATATTGGGTAGAAAGTTTCAAGTGAAGTTAATAATCTGTTATGCAGCTGGTCTTACACTTCTCCGTGTTAACTTTTATTTGAATGAAAATGCATGGAAGAACTGCATTAAAGATTATGTGGATCATAACCTGCCTTCTAGCTCTCCTAAATCATCCTTTAAATTCCAAATTCTGTTTCCCAGATTTGGTACAACTATAGAGTCACTTGTCCAGAAGCTGGATTTCTTTGCTATATAGTTCCTTGAGTTAATATTGACCTTCTAACTAAATTAATATGAGCATAAAAATGTTCCATGTGCTGCATCCCATCTCTAAAGAATATCCCATGAGATGGTCCTTGACTCTGCAGCTAGACAAAATTTCGTGCTTAAAAATAGGACAAATATCACATAAAATCTTGGCAAGGACTTTCAATGTAATGATGTTCTTTAGGATTAGCTCTAAGATCCCCAGGGCTTTGAATCAGGAAGAATTATTATTCTGGTAATGTAATGCAAATTCAGTAAAAAGGCCAATGCCATTGTGGGTAAATATTTGTCTTATAAAATAGCTTAGAGTCACCAAAAAGGAACATCTAACAGACAAAGGTCATAGGATTTTCTGCTCTTTTTTTTTTACTGAATTGCATGCAAATATACACATGGATATAATGTACTTTTATAATTATGGAAAAGTCAGTCTTAGAATATGTTCCTGTTTGGACAGACAGAATTACAGAAGTCTATACAGTATGTATCTGGAATATCAAGATAATAATCTATTTATCCAGGGATGAATTTATGGTGTTTGTAAAGTGCATAAAATAGCATAACTTGACTCGCCCAGAATATTGCAAGCTCCTCTCTGCTTCTGCATCATGTCTCCCTCCTGCATCTGTGAAATATTTCTGCTCACATAATTTTATCTCTAGATGCCAGCATCTCGTTTGCCATTGCATACAGTGTCCAGATTTTTCACCAACTTCTGAGCCCCTCTTTGTGGAACCCAGACAAGTCTTTCTGTTTCTTAGGAGCCACTTTTCCTATTGTAATTTTTTAATTTCCCCCAGTCTTCCAGTGTTTTGTTTTTCTTCTCATATCTTGCTTTTGAAATTTCCTCCAAACACAAAAAAGCTTACTCATTTTATTTGCTTTTGAAATGTACCATTATGACTACTTGATTTGATAGATGATCCTTCCCAGTTGATCTTCATGTGTGTGTGTATTCTGTAGAAAGATAGCAAGTTCCCCAGAATAACTCTGTCTTACAGATTAATCCTTACAGCTACAACATCTGCAAAATTTGGTTGTTCAAAACTTGAATTAGTTGATCTGGGTATTGCCAGCCTTCATTTACAAATAAGGACCTTGTAAAAAAGTCCTTTTTTTTTAGCAGACAAAAACTAATGGAAATTATTCCTCTTTAAAATTATTTACACTGTGATTTTTTGTCTATAAAAAAGAAACACTTTTAAATTCATGCTAATTATACTCCTGGTACTATTGCGATCCGCTTATTAATTGTAAACCAATTTTAAAGGGACAGTTTTAACCACTTTCTTCTGCTTCTGGTACAAAGTCAACTTTACAACAGGACAATTGTTTTCTGTGTGTCACAGTTATTCACTACACATTATTTAATAACAACAAAATAATAATTTGCTTAGGAAGCACAAAAATAGAAGTTTGAAAAGTCAACAGCATTCATACTGGCTCTCTGAGGATATGTGCTTTATCCTTCCCAGTACATTCCTCATTCAAAGACATCAACCAAATTAGAAATTAGCTATTCACTTAATGTCTTCCTCACCTCACTTTTTGCTAATTCAGCTCCATAAAGCCCACATTTACCATCCAACCAGCAGTGAAACTGCAACGTTATTTCGGGAGACTAGAAAGAAAGATAAAATTTTTAAACCTTTCTGTTCGTATTTTCCTATTTACCTTTTTTGGTCCCCTCGTCTGCCTCAAGGCCTTGGTTAACCCTCCTTCTAGTGCCACCTGCTGCAGTTGTATTGGTATTACAGGTTTCTCTTTACAGCATCTAGTCATGTAAGTCTCGCAGCAGGAGAATGTATCTTTTTAATGCAATTGAACTCTTTCATGATCACGTAAAATCTGCTTCCCAGTACTATTCCAAACCCTGCAGAAAAACAGTGCTGTAATTGTCTGCAGAGACTGCAGAGAGCAGAAATGCTCAAAGACAAAAAAATAAATGAACAGAGCCACATAATGCCAGGTACACTAATAATGATATTTGTAATGTTTTTAAGACATCTTTTAAAGAAAAAATAAAATTCATATTCACCTAATACTGCTACATGTATTTTTTTAATCATAGATCTCTATAGTAGGTATGCCATAGAGTAAAAAATGATTTTCAGAAATAAGGGTCGCATAACTACTAGTCTTAACAATGTTTTGGTTTTTTGATTTTTGTTTGGGTTTGTTATTTTCCAGTAGGGTCAGGATAGCTAGTTAGTCTAATTGCAAAGCTGCAAATTTCCTTTCAGGCTGTATTTGTTAAAAGGGGAGGGGATGGAAGCCATATGTTTATGGCTCATTTTACCGCTTATTGCACCTACATGTGACTTCATTAAGGATTTAAAACCTATTTTTTTTCTCAGATGAGGCACAGAACACAAACTAGAGCAGACATGGCTCCATGTACCTACAGAAGAATTCATGCCTTTAACACTGTTGTAAATCTGTGTTTGAATGTTGTAACAAGATGTGTGGCTGCACAGACAGTTCATTTGCTGCTGCTGTCTGAGCATTCAGGTTTCCCACGCGAAATGATGCCATGAAAATCCTGGGGACAACTTTTTTTCAGAGTTTGTGAAAATACCTCCTCTTAGCCCTTGTGAATCTTCTCATTTCACAGTCAAGGGTTTTATTATTTCCATCATAATAACTCTGTGTATTGTGGCTCCCAACACAGGAAATAAATACAGGGCACTGGAAAATGAATTTATACATAGAGTCATAGAGTCTTTAAGGTTGGAAAAGGCGTCTAAGATTGTGTCTAACCATTACCTGAGCACTGACATCTGTGCCATTAAATCATGTCCACAAGCACCACATCCACATGCTTCCTAAATTTTCAGGTACGGTCACTCCATCATTTCCCTAGAAAGCCTGTTCCAATGCCTGGATACCTTTTCAGTCAAGAAATTATTTTTAACACCCAGTCTGAGGCCATTTCCTCTTGTCCTGTCACCGGTTGCCTGAGAGAAGAGACTGANGGCCTCACCAGTGCTGAGTACAGGGGACAATCACTGCCCTGCTCCTGCTGGCCACACTATTGCTGTTACAGGCCAGGATGCCATGGGCCTTCCTGGCCACCTGGGCACAGCTGGCTCATGTGCAGCCACTGTTAACCAACACCTCCAGGACTTCTTCTGCCAGGCAGCTTTCCAGCCTCTCTGTCCTCAGCCTGTAGCAGTGCGCAGGGTTGGTGAGATCCAAATGCAAGATGCATCACTTCACCTTGTTGAACCTCATGCTGTTGTCTTCATTCCACTGATCCAGCCTGCCCACATCTTCTGCAGGGCATTCCCACACTCCAGCAGAGCCACACAGCTGCCCAGCTTGATATCATCTGTGAACTTACAAAGGATGCATTTCTTTCCCCTGTCCAGGTCATTGATAAAGGTATTAAACAGAACTGGCCTCAAATATTTTTGTAAATACTAAATATTTAATAGTGACAATACTAAGAATTGTAATAACAACAACAACAACAACAACAACAATAATAATAATAATAATAATAATGATGATGATGATGATGATGATAATAATAATAATAATAACAGTGTTTAGCAAGTATTTTTAACATGTCTCACATGTGACATGGGTATTTTTTAAAAGGATATCGTACAAAGTAATTTGTAGAAATAAATGTGTGAATAATAAAAGGAAGGGAGAGAAAAATATCGAAGGACTTCATGCTAAGGTGCTTTGGTGATTTTGTTCCTAATTAGGCCATGTCTTGAAGGATAGAATATCTAAAGACATGGAGATTAGAAAGGCAGAGTGAAGGCATAAAATATAACATGGATTTTTCAAAGGCAGATCATAGTACACAAAGCTCATAGTTCTCTTTGATATCTGAGTCCTTCCTAAAGGAAGAATATAAATTCTTGACATTGGATGCATATGAATATGATACTTTTATGATGTTTCTTTGATAAGGTAAAAAAGATGGAGGATAGCAAATCATATGTGCAATGAATCAGAAGGAAAAACAGTAATGGAAGGGGGAAAAAAGAGTCATTTATGTGTAAGCCTTGCTTAATGTATTCATTTATGGCTAAAGTGCAAATAACAGAAAAAGGCTTGTGGGATTTATTATTTGGAAGACATAGGAAAATACAGACATTGTAGGAAAGGTATCACACAGATGACCTTCCTGAAGAATAAAAGTTAGAGGATAGGCAATAGTACAATGTGCAAGAATGTGCATTATCTGCGGCTGATAGTGATGACACCAGCTGTAAGGTAGTTCCTTTAGCTTGAAGCATGTGATCCTAGCTGAATCAGCCAACTCTGAGCTGAATATAAACTTAGCTTGAGCCCCCCCAAAAAAAAAAATCAATTGTAACCTGCACGAGGAACGTATCTGAGCTAGGAATGGAGAGAGGCAAAGGGTCTGAGCAAAAATGAACAAGGGATCCAGAGACTCCCTGTCCCATACTACCAGTGTACCAGTGTTTAGAAACATGTATTTGAAAATCTTCGAGAGTGATGAAGAGCCAAAAACCCAAGGCCCATGCCACGGATTGTGACACCAAACCCCAGATGTTCTTCAAGTGTTTTCAAATATTGGAATAACTCTTGCTTCCTTTGCCAAAGGGGTCAAGTAAATATTGAAGAAGAGTCTGGGCTGTGACTTCTATTTGATATAGATTCCTTCAACAGATACAGAGTACTAAATTATTCTCTTACTTTAGTGCTTTATGAAGACTAACTTAGATCGTTGTTCACTGAGTGTTTGGGTTGGTATAATTCTCTTCACAACTAGCATTCTCTGGGTATCACATAAGGAGCTTAGTTGCCTGGCTGAAATCTGGAGTTTCCAGGCACCTAAAAGTCAGATGAAGCTGCTTGCTGTAAAGTTGTTTGCTATCATCATGTCCAAGGACATGGCTACAAACACAGGTGCAAATAAGACTACAAAGCATCTGGCCTGGAAGTTTTTTCCTATGTCTGTCTACCCGATATATGAAAATGAAGCTCAGCTCTGTGTTTCTCTGTTTAAGAAGTTATTGCCTGTATGTCCTTGTATATCAAGCCTAGATTTCATTGCAAGAAAGCAAAAGTCATGAAACTATGATTCCATAATGAGCCTGGTTTATTTCTCTACGCAAATGGCAAGTCTCCGTGAAGTTGGAATATACTCTTCTGGAAGAAGGAATATTAGGAAGGTAAACATGAATAAGTTTTTATGTATAATTTTTTAGACTGTATAAAAAAATCAGCACTACAAGACTGTAGTTATATGTAATTATTTCATGTTCAAAATCTATCAATTCAGTGTAAAGCAGTCAAGTGTTCTGTTGTTATACAACAGAAGGTGTAACTTACGCAAGCCTTATTTCCACCATGTTAGGAGAAAAAGGCATGTAATATGTCTTCTCTATCTTAATTTGTGTGAAATTGTTCAGTTGACAACAGAATTAGGATACAAATCTGGTGCTTTGTTGAAGCAATGTGTAACAGAGAGATAATATGAAAGAAGAAAGGTAGTAAACAGGATTCTGCAAATTGAACAAGATCAGAAATATGGGACTCTGCTTTCTCAAAAATGTGACTATCTCTGAATTGAATGGGCAGGTCTCACCTGCACTGTCAGCAATAAGAGTAAGCTGCAAATAGCCAATGTTTCATTGATCTGGACTGCATTTTACAAACCAGGGTCAGACTCTACATACTGTAGGTTAACTGTTGTTGACATTGTTCAATGCATTGAAACATACACACAATTCTCTGAAGGGAAATTATTTAATTCCTTTTTTGTCCCTCTGTTTAGATATTATTTTGCAGGTATCAGAAAAGGGAAAATTGCTTTACTCTGTATATTCTTATTTCCCTTTGCTCTGTTATATGTCTGTGGGGATGATATGCAAAGTATCCAGCCTGAATATTTTTCATATAAATAAATATAAATATATATATATATATATATTAGCCATATAAACATCACATGATACAATGAGCAACTCTTAATATACCAGTGCCTAGCTGCTAAATATGATCATTATCTCTTCAAGGTGTAAGATTGCTTTGGAGGTATGTTTCAGGTAGGTAGTCTTTCTTTATTTAATTGTGAAACAGACACGGAGAGGGAGAGACATTTGTGATACGAGCAGTGACAGAAAGATTAGCAACCACATGAGTAGTTCCCCCCATCCGTACCAGGGAACAATCAAGCTCTTGCAAAGGCAGTTTCATTCTGAATGTAAAATGAGCAATTGTCTTGTCTGATGCTCTTTTATATAAAACTAGAAAGAAAAAACTTATTCTTGTGCTTTTTTTTATTCTTACAGACTTGACTGGACAAATTCACTCACTCGTTTAGACTGCCTTTTTTGCTGAATAATGCATTAAGAACCCAGACCAGCTCTCGTCTGAGAATGAGAAATCCTTGAGAATTATGTTTTTCTGTGTTTGATCTCTAGGGAAATCTCGTGAGATACAATATCTCAAAGTCCTGGGATGACAAACAAGATGCAAATGAATAAGAGGTGCCTAGCTTTTCCCAGATTTTACTTCATCCTTACTGCCAGCAAGACTTTTCACACAAGATAAGAAAAAAAAACCTAAGTTAGTAGCCAGTAGTTTTAATACACAGTGTCATGTAGTATTGCCCTTTTTGCTCTTGTGCTCAATACTTACCCTCTGCACTCATCTTTCTCCTCATTCTGCAGGCACCACCTGTGTTTATGTACAAATTGCTCATGCCATGCTGCCACTGCAGTTTGCTTAAAACAATGCTAACTTCTGAGTGCAGACTGGTGTGTTTTGAAGTAAGAACTAATACTCAACCAGAAAGCAGCAGAGCATCCACTAAACCTTATACACTGCAAAGCAGAGGAATGTCTTGAAAGGAGTACTGCAGAGGCTAAGCATCTGTATCTTTGCATTTAGGAATCAAGATTCCCTTCAGATCCTCACACTTGATGCAATTACAGGGAAGCTTATGTTCTTTAGGCCTTCCATTCTGCCATTTATCCCTCCTGAAACAGTAGATAATGCCCTGGGTTTTCCACAAATCAAGGTTTAATATTGATCTTTCTCTGTGCTCTTCCCATAAAAGGGAACGATTTGTCTCTAATATAACCTTGATTGAGCTTTTTGTGCCCTGTTGATATAAGCAATGCTGCTAGTGCTGTGAAAAACTAAACAGAGTTAGGAAACACACAGATTTTATGGAAATGTAGAAGAAAGTAAGCAAATAACAGACAGACTGACAAGCATAAACATTAATTATGTCATGCTGGAGAGAAATACAAGGGGGCCACAAAATTGGCTACAATCAGGCAAAACAATCAGGTACAATTTTGTTCCCATTTATCATAATCTCAGAAGTACACATTGGTAAAGACGGGACATGTATTTCTGAGATTAAAAAACCAAGAAGAAATACAGAAAAAGATGAGAGCACTTCTAGGTTTACTCCTCTTTGCTCCTAACTTTACATCGCTAGAGGCTCTCCAGAACTCTCCAACTTTAATGAAAATTAACAGAAAGAGGTTCCATATTCTCTTTGATCCGCTATCCTGTTTTCTTATATACAGTAGAAGCAACACAGTGAAAGTCATCTATATTGCTGATGTGAACTTTCTCCACCTCAAAATTTATTTCCTTTCTTCTGAAACCTCTTTAAAAACTTTAAACACATACAGTGTAATACGAGTCATTATATGTTGAATATCTGACAGACAGATTACAAAAGGATAGGGTTCTTTACTTTTATGAAGTCCTTGGTTGAAAAGTCCCAATGTTGTATACTGACAAATCTGCTTATTCATTTGTATGTTGTACATGATCAGCCATTAATCTCATATGTGTCATGTTCAATATGTTTTATAGTTGTTCTCTTCTTTTGCTATTTCATGCTTTAATAATAGGGAAGAAACAAATTAAATATTCAACTGGCTTTGCTGTCTATTAGAATGCAACTTTGTCGTGCACATTCTGAATGCAAATGATAATAAGCTGTTTATTTCTTATATAACCTATATGGGAAACAGGGATAGTTATAACCTGGGACTTTATATTGAGGGCAGAGTAATGAGATTTAACTGATTTATAACTTCATCTGAATAACACTTACTCTTTGCATTTAATATGTAGATAGAAAAGAGCGAGTTAATAAGTAATGACACCTTTATATGGATCTGGTTTCAAAATTTCCAATGAAGTCATATTTCAAAAATGTATTCTTTTTACCTGACATAATTTACTTGCCAGAACTTTAGAATATTTGCAAACAACAAAAACAATACAAAACTGTCTCTCTTATGTCTGTACACAGGACTATATTCCCAGTGTTCCAGTCTCAATCACAAAGCTATCGAGCTATGGGAGTTTTATTAAAGCAGAAAACAGACTGAAAGCAGAGTAATAATAAAAAGCATAACCTTTTAAACCTAGATTAACATCTTCAGAACAGGTGCCTGTGATTTTATTTCTGTTACCACATACGACATATAATTATTATTAGTCTTGGATATCAAGGAATTGATATATTCTTGGTATTTTGACTTATTGAAATAACTAACTTCATCTTGATATTGGCTTTATATGTGATTTCTCAGCCTTTGGAATTTAGTTAACTTGAAAATTTCAGTCATCCTTAATAAGACAGGAAGCATAAGCCAATAATTTTGGTACTAGTCTAATTCAGGCTATTGAGTATTCTTTGTTGGCACAGCTTTTCTGAATAATTCTGAGCCATTTAGAGCAAGATCAAATGAAAGCCAGCAAAGACTTTTGAGTTAGGTGCTCCATCCCAAACTGCAGAGCCACCTACTAGTCCTGAAATCACCTTTAATCACAAAACTGCATCTGTCTTCCTGTGCTGAGCAGCAAAGCATTTTTCTCAAACCTGGCTGACCTCCATAATTACAGCATTGACCCTGCTGCATCTTTCACAGGGCAGTTACAGCCACTGTCCGGTGATAATGTAAGGATTTTAATTATTTAATATATTACTGGCAAAAACACCCAGCTGTCATGGCATTCTATCTTTCCTCTTTCACAATGGCCTAAATATTGCCCCATGAGGGGCAAACACCGCGCAGCCTCAGGAGAAACTGAAGGCAGGTCTTTCAGCTTGTTAGAGGATAGATTTTCAGTGGTAGAAGGCAGCCTTTCCCATTTTCTGAAGCTATTCTATTGTAAAAAAAGTAGTTTAAGACTCCCTGGCCCGTTAAAAATGAGGAAAAAAAGCAAGCTAGCAAACATGCTGTTACAGCCTAGGAGTCAGGAGAATGCATCCGAACTCCTCTCAGCATCATGGATTTGGTCTGTCTTCTTGGCAGGGCCTACTGTATGCAGAATGCAGAAACTATCCCCAGGGTAGGGCTCCAGGTTTGTAAATTAGCTTTCATATTATGTCAGCTGTGGCATTGGGCCTTACGCCTTCCCTAGTTCTCTCCCCTTTTAAAATATATAGATAACTGATATTTTCTCATGTCTGCAACAAGTATAAAAAGAAAATGTTGTTAATTATGAAGTGCATGAACAATGTAATAGTGAAACCATTTAAATGTCCAATATAATTAAATTTAGTAATGCAGTTTTCAGACAAAATGCTTCTTATATTTTTGTGGTAAAATAGATTTAGATTATTTTGGTTTTTGTTTTATGGTTTTATTTTAGGCATAGTTATGAAAAATTAAAGAAGCTGATAAGAGGATTAACTAATCAGAAATATATATGTGTGAGAAGTTGCCTCATATTTATGGGACACAGTACTTGTGATAAAAATTCATGCCTCTTGAAGCAACGTCTTTGAAAACGTACACTTTAACAAGTCCCAAGCTATATTTTATGTTGAGTTTTCTTAATCTGTTCACTTTTCACTTCCCTCTTTTACAGGTTCTTTCTATTGGTTTGTTACAATGAACAGTAAGAGAAGTTGCTAATTTTTCTTTATTACTTTTGTCATTTTCTCCTGTGTTTCAGAATTATCTTCAAGGGAATTAAGCTCAGTAAATCGTGTAGTAACGCATGCAATTGTACTATCACATGGAAAAGCAACAGAAGAGCCATAAAAATCCCCAAAACCAAAAAACCAAACAAACAACAAAAAAACCCCAATAAAACACAAAACCCACAAAAAAAGAGCAAAGCTCTGCAAACAAGACTGCAAAAGCCTGCAAAATGTAATTTTTTTCTCATTTATTAAAAAAAATTAATCAATTTACTATATATATGATCTCATTCTGCTTTTCTAGTAGAGTTTTTAGACCAAAATATTTATAAAAGTAAAATATTTATATTTTGAGGATACCATAGAAAGCCCTACTTGGTTTTACACATACAAAATACACATAATTAATCCACTTCCAGAAGCAGACTTGTTCCAGACTTAGATGATTTGACTGAAAAACCTTAAATCATTTTCATGACGTTTCTTGGTGAGACCTCAACAGGGTTAATAATGCAACAAGTTGATAGCGGTTAGAGCCAACAAATTATGTGTCTGTTTTAAGAATGAAAAAATGTGATCTGTTAAAGCCCTACTAAAATCAAAATCGAAGTACAGAAAAGTTTATGTAAGATCTTAGGTGAAATAATTATTCAAACAATTGGAGTTAGAGAAGTAAAGGAAGTAGCAAGTAGTATTCATGGCCTCTCATTTTAATTTAAGTCCCATTCTAGAATATTTTAGAGTAATTTAAATATAACAGCTTGAACTATCTAGTGTAGGTGAATTTTCAGGGCTGGTAGCTCAGATTCACAGGTGGATTCAATTTGTCAAAGAAAGGCTGGCTGACAACAGAGAAAAATCATGACTGTAAAATGTCATTCTTACATTCTTCTGTAGAAGCAGAGTACAGGCTTCTTAGGGAAGGAAGGCTGGTAAGTAAGCAAGATTGAAAAGCAATCTGGATAGAATACAGTTGAATTATAGAATACCAGAACACCAGGTTGGGAGGGGAGGTCAAGGATCATCTGCTCTGGCCTTTCTTGGCAAAAGCATAATCTAGACTACACGGCCCAGCACCCTGTCCAGCTGAGTCTTAAAAGTGTCCAATATTGGGAATGGTTCACTGTTCTCATTGTAAAATATTTTTCTTTCCAATCAGAATTTTCCCAGGTTTAACTTGTACCTATTACCCTTTGTTTTTCCCATGTGATTCCTTGTAAAAAAGGGATTCCTGGTCGTCTTTGTAACCACCCTTTTAAATACTGGAACATGGTAATAAGGTTTCCCCTAAATCTTCTTTTCTGAAGGCTGAAAAAAGCCAGTCCTCTCAGTCTTTCCTCACATGGCAAGTTTCCCAGTCTTTTGGTCATCTTTGTGACCTTTGTCTGGAACATCTCCAGCCTGTTCATATCTCTTTTGTACAGAAGAGATCAAAATTGAACACAATATTCCAGGTATGGCCTGACAAGCACTTAGTAGAGCATGGTAGTATCTTCTTTATCTCTGTTACCGATGCAGACCAGCATCCCTTTGGCTTTCTTTGCCACAGCAGCACACTCTTCACTTATGATGAGCTTGCTGTCTACCAGGTCACTCAGGTCCCTTTCCACAGAGCTGCTGCCCAGCTGGATAGATCCCCACCTGTGCTGGACTCCTGGATTATGTTTTCCCAGCTGCAAGACCCTATACTTATCCTTGTTGAATTTCATAAGGTTCTTGTTAGCCCACTCTGTCAGCATATCCAGGTGTCTCTGCAGGTGCTAAAATATCCTCTTCCCCACTCAATTTTTTATCAGCACCAAATTTCATCAATGTATGCTTGATCTCATGATCCAGATCTCTTACTAAGATATTAAAAAGCTTTGGTCTCAGTTTTGATCCTTGGGAGATTCACTCAGGACAGGCTGCCAGTGTGAAAAAGAGCTGCTTACCTTTGTTGAGGGATTACTGAGCAACAACACTAGCACCATTTTCAAAATATTTTCTCCTCTGTCACATGCTCTGTTCTACTTATTTACTGGCATTTTTTGCATATGCAATCTGTATAGAAAGCACAATTACGCTTAGTATCTTGAAATAAAACCTGCAGGGAAATATTATGTGGGATATGAATGAAAAAAAAAGGAAAATGAAAAAAAAAAGGAAAATGAAAAATAGTGTGAAATGTCGCAAATTAAATATGAACCAAATTGATACTTGTATCATGATGCCTAATGTCACCAACGTATCTTCTTCTAGAAACAACCATTGCCAGAATGTCAGAAGAATCATGTTACATACATGCACAAAACAGCAATGTCTGAAATACATAGCACCATTTCTCTCTCTTCCTTGAATTTAAATCTGTTAGGGTAAGTCCACTGATTTGAGAATGTAAAATTTGTAAGGATGGGGTTTGTATTATCCATTTCATAAAACAGCTCCTTTCATCTTCAGTTTCTATCATCCACAGATATCCATAGCCAAAGATACTTCTCTTGTTCTAGCTGATTCTCTGTATCAAATTTGAGTCTTCAGAGGCTTTAAGAAATTTTAATTCTCCAAAAGCTGTAAGAGACCTGATCTGTGAAGTTACTCAGGAAGTCACAGGGCCAGCAAGTGCTGTGCAATGAGTTCAGAGCTAGCAATGTCTGAGATTAGTAGATGCAAAGCCTGTTCTCCAACACAGGCTGGATATAATGAGAAGTGGGGAAGGGATAAATGTCCACAATGAATTACAGAAGGTTAAAGACCAAGATACAAAGAGGTATATGAGAAAGGCATCAGGAACAAGCAGAACCTGAAGCAGATTGTATAGAAGTCATCCAAAAGAAACTGAAAAACTTTGTACCTTGTAGGAAAACTCTAAGTTTGGAACCAAGTTTTCCATGCTTCAGTGCTCCTCTGTGAGAGTTCGTGAAGCTCACAGCTGAAAATTTCTCTTTGTTTCAGCAGTACTAGTGCCAATAGTTGCTGCACTCATTTGTACAGCACAGGCTACAGTGGATTTAAAGGCAGCCCCAGCTCTTGAGATTTCATCATTTTTTGGTGATTATGGTTCAGTACTAACAATGTTATCCTAACTGCTGCTAAGATGTATGCATGAATATAATAATGTGGAGGTGAGAATGTCCCAATTAACAAAAAAAACATTTCACAGAAGGTTAACTTCTTATTCCAGAGCAGTTATTTTGCTTGTGGAGCAAAAAACCCATTTCACAAGAGCAGCATAATGTATAAAGTGTGATTATCCCTTCCACAGAAGAGTGACATTATTGTGACAGTAATCTTTAGGTGACAAAATACATTGTTTCCCCAGTTTAACACTTTCAGAATGACTAATCTTCTAGTATATTAAACAAATTAACAGTATTACTGAAGAATTCTAGCTATACTTCCTTAAAAAAAAAACCAACAAAAAAGACCTTATTTTTTTTTAAGAACCTGTTTTCTCTACGACATCTTTATTATTTCCTGACTGACTTTGTTTAATCTCCAGTAACTATCCAAATTACGTTATCCCTCAGCACTGAATGAGGGGCAGAAAAAAGTAACAAAAACAGAGTTTTGGGGAGATTACAATTTATGGAGCAAAAGTGTAACCAAGCATTTGGAAGTACTGTTTCCAGAAATAAGGAAAGGTTTGCACAGCCTCTTATGTTTCTGAGTAATCCTGTCATCATTAATTCAAATGTGCATAGCCCTCTGTAGAAAAATATTCCCAAAGGGAAGGCAGCAAATTATGCCCAGAAAATAACACACTGAATTCACGTAAGCATTTCCTGACTTTATAGGGAAACTGTGAGTATAAATTTATGAAGCAGTGGTCACTCACTGCTGCAAGTGGTCATTCAAATGCTGCAAGATGAAGATCCTTGTGCAAGAGCCATCCACCCTGGGCAGTGCCTGGTCTGTTCTGTACAGTTTTTATGCCCTGTACCCCATCTTGGGTGTGGACTTTTCTAGTTTCTGAATACAACCTGCAGCGATTCAGAAAACAGATGCTGTAAAAGTGATGTATCTGTTTTTATACAATTGCCCAACAATGAGAGAATTGTCTGGTCAGTGATCTGTGTTTAAACTCTTTCCTTAAACTGTGGAAATGCCTCCCACATATTCTTCATCTTCCCAGAGATTTCTGCTTCTAGCTTTACAAAAGAATACTTAATGTGGTATTCAGGCTCTGCAACAGGCATCAGATACCTTGTTTTTTGAAAGTCCTAAGCAGTGTTTGTTTTCTTCCAGTTTATCCTCTTTTCCACACTGTGAAACTTCTTTTTTGCTGGAGTTATCCAAAGTGCAGCGAAGGAGTGCTCAGTTTTCTGCCTTTGAGATAACATTACAGTTAAGGCATAATCTTATGCAGTTAGAAGATAGTAACCTGCAGTTAGAAGTGGTACCCTGTCAGGTGACAAATGACAGAGAACAATATTTTTTTATCCCCTAGGACAACAGTTCTATGAAAAATTGGTGGTCATGGCATCATACCACATCAGAAGAAACACCAGAGGTGGGATTTTTAACTTTTTTCTTATAAAGACAAAAATCTCTGGAGGAAAAAGATAAAATTAAACAGGTCTTCTGTGATCTAGCTAGGTTTGATAAACAGATTGTCTTCCTTGAACATTTTGATTTGTGCCCCTGCAGCATATAAATACAGATTTTTCAAATTAAAACAAACAAGCAGGCAAAGCCACCATCATGTTTAGTATTTTTTAGTTAACAGTTTGCACATTTTAGGTTTTTTCAGACTTTATGTTCTGGGTGGCCATTTGGAAGACAAATGCTTAAAATCAGGCACAGAATGTGCTTCTTTGTTGACACCTACATCATTAATTGACCTAGTTTCTAAGTCTTGTGAAAATAATTCTGAGACTTGGAACTGAAGTTGGAATTTTCAGAAAAAAACCCCCAAAACAAAGCAAAAACAAACACTACTGACTTGACATCATTTCATTTAACAGCAAGAGTAAAGCTCTGCTTTCTTATGAGAAATCCAGCATGATTCAACAGAAGGAAATGCATTCTAGCTAGATTAACAATGTTTTCTGCATTTCTTGTACCTGTGACTGGTGTACACATATTTCACAGAAATAGTGAACATAGACTATTGACAGAGAATATTCAACTCAGAATAGTTTGAGTTGAAAGGGAACTTTTGAAGGTCCTCTAGTCCAACCGCGAATTCATGATGAAAATTACTTCATGCTGTTTGACATCAAAATTCATATTATAATATTTATGATAAAAAATACAAAAGAAGGCTGTGACAGCAACCTACTCTGCTTCTAATTGCAAATCTGCATTACTGGAAATATCACCGTACTAAAGAACCAAACAATACGTTAATGTATCCATTTGACTATGACAGAAATGAGACATTAATTGGAGGAAGGAAAGAAGAAATTGGTTTCTGGGCCTTAAATACTTCCTGATACAACAGTATGTATCACATACATTGATTTTCTTTGCTTTTATCTTCAAGGAGCTCCAGATACTTGATATGATCTAGAGTCTCGCCCTTGAGTCTCAGCCACTGCCTTCATTTCCCACACAACTTTGTGCCACAGAATGATAATCTGCTGAATGGGTGCCTATTGGGAAGAGAGTCAGAGATACAGGTAATGTTGCTGCAGTTCCTATGTCTCCTGCAAGTATGCTTTCATACCTGAAATAGTAAGAGGCACTTACTTAAAGCCCCTTCACTTGTATTCTCAGTTTTCTCATATTGGCAGTCAAAACTGACACGTGGTTTCTTTACAGAAGGTGTTCTTCTAATAAATTGTTCCTTAGTGAAAATGAGAAGAGCAGCAGAAGAGGAGAGATTGTAAAATAGATTAACCAGGCATTTTGACTGAAGTTCTGAAGCAATCAAAACCTGCAAGGGGCAAAGCCATAGCTTGCTTGGTTTTCTTTTCTGACTTTGCATTCTCTTACAGACTGCTGACTTGTGGCTCTGAGTCTGGCAAAGGGAGGTTTAGCAACAGAATGCAGAAGGCAAACAAACACAAAGAAAAAGAGAAAAAAAGCCCCATCAACCAAAACCACAAAACAAAACATGTGCAAGGTAGCAATGTTAGCCTTATGCTGATTATAAAGAATAAACTGATATATTGTACAGAAATCTCCTAACCCCTTTCACTGGTCAAAAAACAGATGTTACAGTCTAGAATTTTCCTTGTCATTTTTCCTTTATTGGTGTTCTCTGCCTTTTGCCTTTCTTTTTGTTTAAATTCTTGCATCACCACTAGCTTTCTCTCTCTCCTCCACCTCCTTGTCCTTTATCCCTCCCCTGCTGGATTTGGTAATGAATTTACCATTATAAGATACAGTCTCTGCTCCACTTCAGAAATATATGCAATATAGAATACAGAACATAAAGCTAACTAACCATGAAATTCAGGGGTAAGCAGCCAATATGGTGGCAAGAGATACACACTGTTAAAGTAATACTAAAAAAGACATCTAAGGTGTTTTTAAGAAAGCAAAAACCCTGCTGAGGTAAAGAGATGTCTCAGACCTAAACATTCATCACCATGAAAGTAATGAAGGTCCTTTAAAGGATAATTACAGATCCTTTTGAATACTTAAAGCCCTGTTAAGAGTCTGAGAAACATTTAAATGGCTTGGTGGAATCATTACAAGACAAAGTATGTGGATAGAAAGAAATATACCACAAAGATGATGTGCATTAAAGCTAATAACGCATCACTTTTTTCATAGGATATGTATCAAAATTATTTACATATTAAGATATGCGTTGATAAAGTTTGGCCATGAAGGAAATGCCACCTAATCCGATTACTCCAAAAGTAAATTCTGTGGAACTAGGATGCAAAATTACTAGATACTCTTCATAGCCCTGTGTAAAACAGTTCTAACATATTTGGTAGGCTGAATATGGATGCTTATAGTCCTTGTTCTCTGCCCTGTTGTGCATGCTTAAGAGAGGTCCCAGAGTATTAGGATTCTTTAATTCCTCTGTTCAGAACAGAAGCGCCAATCAAGTAAACAGGGTTTGCTTTTTTTTCCCCCAAAACACATAAGTAAAGAGCTGCTTTATGACTATAGGTATACCATTGGTAAACCTGCGTACAACTAGCTGTAGTTTGTCCAATCCCATACTCAGGCATAATCACTTGAAATTTGTGATGTAAAATATTATGTGTACAGTTTCTGCAAATCTATTTATGTATCATTTTGCTGATCAAAAACTGAAAGAGAAATAGAGGTATGCTACAGATTTTAATTTCTCTGTGTAATTTTGCACTCTAAATATGTGGTAAAATTCTTTATTTTGTAGAAGCTCATCTTTGTAAAAGGAAAAGGACAAATTCAGCCAGCTGGATCTGATCTCTGATCACCCAGTGAATAAGTAAGGTCACCAAAGATTTTCTTTATTTGAAAATAACTGTATGTACACTGGGCACAGTAACTGTGACAGGCTTCCTTATGTATAAAAGTTTGTTTGAACTGTCTTTGCAACTGAGGTAGAGCTTCTGTAAGGAGCATAATAAAGAACGAAGCAGAAATAACCCCTGGGGGGTGCAGACACGTAACCAGTCTTGGCTGCGTTAGTAGCCTGGGGAGTCACGGGCTAAGCACAGCACACTTGTGCCAGAAGCCTCGATGCAGTACAGCTTCACAATAACAGAAGTACAAAGATGTCTTTATATTCCTCTCTCCTCAGCTACAGCCAGGGATTTCTTCCACCTTGCTCAATATGCTCCAGATCCATAATAAAGGTGAAGGGTAAAACAATTCTGAAACCCCAACTGCTGTATTTATTTTGAAGATATGCATGCTCAAAAAGGCTTTTTAGTCACAAACACAAATCAATACTTGACAGATTCACAGCATTTCTGGAAGGTGTACAGGAAGAAAAGCAGAAATGTCTCCTGGTAGGGGTAGCTGTGCATAAGTAAGTATATAGAAACTACTGATAAATGTGCAATGTAAGTTATAGCTGGGCGTGAGTCGAAGAGCAGCACAGACATGGTTGCCTTGCAACAGTCACTATTAAAAACCATATAGCACAGCTGAAACTAACCTAACAAAAGACGGTGTAAAATGAATGATCTTTAATTCATGTATGTGTTTTATGAGGATTTTAGGTTGAGTTTTTGGTTATTTTTACAAGACTGGTTTTCCAGATCAGATCTTGATTCCGTACAGGAGAAATTATTTTTTTGAAAAGGTATTGGTGATTGCAATACGAATTTACATCACAGAAAAAATCTGTATACAAAAAATAGGACTACCCAGTTCTCTTAAAGCACCTAATTACATCTTCTAGTTATGTACTATGTAGCTCATGAAAATGGGGACATTTAAAGATTAAACATTTTCTGTAAGAAAAAAAAAAGGCTGTCAACCTTCAGTTGTTTCATACAGGATTAATCATGGATTATCTATGCTATGAAGATTCATACCACAAAAATTAAGTGAAAAAGCTTTAGAAAACAGCAAGTAAAAAGCCCTACACATCCTCAGGATTCTCAGAATAGGTGTCTAGAAAGCAAGTCACGCTCTTAAATATTTGAACATTGCATTACAAACTGGGGATTTTTTACAGAAAAGTAGATGTCACATACAAAAATTCAGTGTGGGTGTTTACTCCCCTTACTCCCCGTCAAGGTGAACATAAGCTGATGTGTATTTCACCTTAATGACTGTATGTAGCTCCTATTAACTTTAACTGCCTAATGTATTTGTCAAGAAGAACAAGGCCCTGGAGTCAACTTGCAAAGTTTTCATGAATTTCACTAGTGGGTTGAAGGTAAAATACAAAAAAACATATTGACTTTGCTTAGAAAAAAACTAAATAATGCTAGGTGCTACAAGAAAACAGGAAAAACTTAATCCTTTTGTATTGTTTCATGTTTTACCAGATCATACTTATATTTAAAATCAATTCACAGTCTGCTGAAATAAGTAGTGTTCATTTAAATGGGAACAATTAGTCAAATGGAGCTTCAAGCTACAGATGTGCTAAGCTATCTGCTGGTAATTTCATCTAAAGATGCATCAGAATGGAAGACTGACTTCTGAGCTTTATTTTTTGAGTCAGTTAAAATCTGTTCCCAGAAGATCATAGCAATGTGTATATCTACAGCTGTGCACAACAACTCTTATTTCTGTTCCTATGTTTTGTGAATGCGAATTCCTACTCTGATTAGTTCAGAAAATGTAAAGGTGTCCTCCATCATCTTCATGCTTATTTCAGTTATGAAGTTCTTAACCTGGTTAAGCAGGGAGGTCCCAGACCACTGGGACCTATAGTTAATCACTGATGACCCAGTGTGAGGGCCCATCTACAAGGGCAGGAAGGAGGATCTGGTGAATTACAGGACTGTCAGTCTGGTCTTGTTGCCAGGGAGAGCATGGAACAGATTGTCCTGAGTGCAATCACGTGGCATCTAGAGGACAACCAGGGAATCAGGTCAGCTGTAATGAGTTTGTGAAAGGCAGATCCAGCCTGACTAACCTGATCTCCTTCTATAACAAGGTGACCTTAAGCAGGTGGGATGTGGATGAGCTAAAGTATATGGATGTTATCCATGGACTTTAGTAAAGCCTTTAACACTATATAAAACCTTTAACACGATAATACAGTGGTACACTGTATTCTTCTGGAGAAACTGGCTTTCTATGGTGTGATGGGTGCACTCTTCACTGAGAAGAAAACTGTCTGAATGGCCAGGCACAGAACGTGGTGGTGAATAAAGTTAAATCCTATTGGTGGCTGGTGCCCAGTGGTGCTCCCCAGGGCTCAGCATTGGAGCCAGCCCTGCTTAATGTATTTATCAATGATCTGGATGAGGAGATCAAGTGCACCCTCAGTAAGTTTACATGTGTCACCAAACTGAGTGGGAGTGTTGATCTGCTGGAGTGTGGGAAGGCTCTGCAGAGGGATCTGGACAGACTGGATTGATGGGCAGAAGCCAGTGGTATGAGGTTAAACAAGGCCAAGTGCTGGGTTCTGCCCTTGGGTCACAGAAACCCCAGGCACTGCTACAGGCTTGGGACAGGCTTTCTAGGCTGGAAATTTGCTGGACAGAAAAGGACGTGGGGGTGCTGGTTGATAATGGCTGAACACTAGCCAGTGAGTGCCCAGGTGGCCAAGAAGGCCTATGGCATCCTGGCCTGTATCAGCAACAATGTGGCCAGCAGGAGCAGGGCAGTGATTGTCCCCCTGTAGTTGGCACTGCTGAGGCCTCACTTTGAATCTTGTGCTCAGTTCTGGGTCCCTCA
>VXBT01014194.1:166495-334873 GCA_013400235.1 Oriolus oriolus | reverse complement strand
CGCGTGGCTGTGGGTGCCGGCGTAGCCGTGTACCCGCACACACGCGTACGCACTGAAACGCGTTTCAGAGCCACCTTCGCTCGCTGCCACCTCTTCACTTTAATTTTCTGTGCGTGCCGCTGAGATAAGGGAGCCTTTTCCTAAGAATCAGGGAGATGACAGTGAGCAATGGATGCTCTGAAATTGCCCGTGGTGACTATTTAAAACTGTGCCTCTGCGTGTCTCGTGTGTGTGTAAAATGAAAGATATTTGGAAGGGAGGGGGGGTGGGGAAAGGGACACAAATCATTTTAATACGCCTTAATGATCAGCTCATGTTACTGTGGTAGGAACATCAGAGAAAATTAATCCTACCATTACGAGTAAAACACTGCTCCGGTACGAGAGTTCTCAGCTGCGTGTACCATCCTAATAATACGCACAATTTTATTTATTTTTACATGCAAACACCGCTAGTAATTAGCTGTGTGATTATACTTGTGCATTTCATTGGGGCTTTAACTGATGTCATTCTGCATTATTCAACCATATGAAAACAATTTTCAATTAAGATAATGGCACGCCTTGAAATTATGCAAATGCCGGCCGTATTGTGTAGAATAATTATGACAAATGTAAAGCAGGTAAAAAGTTTCCTAATGCAGTTGTGTTTTACACCCCGGTGATGTCATTTCCCCTCTGGCCTAAGTTAGTCATTCATTAGCAGAGTAGCAGCAGCAGCAGCAGCAACAGCAACAGCTCTGAGTGATACTTCTCTGGCAGGGAGCCTACAGAAACCGGCACTGAGAGCCAGGGCCTAGAGAGGGCAACATAACACTCCCATTAAGAAATGTACTTTGTTTTCACTTACTCCATTAACTTGTTTATAGACACAGGAATGATTTTTTATGATCGATTTTTAATAGTTGGGAACAATCCGAATGGCGCTTGGGGACGTGCAGGCAGCAGAGAGACAAAAGGCTGGGTGCTGGCTGGGTGCGGGTAACCGCTCTCACTGGGGCACAGGGGCGGCTGTTTACCCTGAGCACCCCGACGTCCCGGTCCCCTTGGTAAATGACATCCATATCGATTCCCAGAGGGGCAGCAGGGCCACCTCTGGGGTCACAGGGCTTCCTAACTCTGGACTGGGCTCCTTCTGCGGGAGATGTCACTCTCGAGTCAGATGCACCTTACAGCCATCTGGGTGGACCTTATTTGCGGTGTGGGACTGTTGACAGGGTGAAACACCTTGCCTTGCATTCGGGGAGTGGGAATGCAGTGAGCCAGTGCTTAAGCGTGTATTGCAAATCTGCGGTGTCCAAGGCAAAGGGTGACAGAGGCATTCGCTGTCACTGAAGTTGCTGGTGAGGGGAGCGAGTGGCTGAATTGCAGGCTTGCGGTCGAGCCCGCCAGAGATGTAGGCACAGTCTCCAGCAGCTACCTGCGCTAGCGGCGTGATTAATAGAAGCAGCTGGCTGCCTGTTTTCCGTAATAGCAGCACTGACACTATGACAATATTCAGCTAGTGGCTGTGAGGAGGGAGGAGAAGCAAGGAGGGACGTAATGCTTCTGTTACTCAGAAATTTCTGATGGCATATTTTATCTGATTGCCAAATGTTTGAGCTAATCAGCAATAAGTGTAAATATAAGTCTTTTTATAGCTAGCTGAATTAATCATCCAGATTTAAATATAACTCCGACTGCTGCTAAAACCGGATGTTTCCGTGCGCTGCCCAGACCCAGGGAAGGTTCAAGCCCAGGTGTGCTTCCGCTGCAGTCTCCTTCCCTCCACCTAAGGCTCAGCATCTCCATCACCACAGCGGAGAAACTCCCTTTCAGTGCTGGGAGCTGGCCAGAGGTTGTTCCCCAGGGAATCTCTGTGGATAGTGAACATGGGATGGGGCTGCTCACATGCAGCAGGCGTGGGTGCTCCTGGCCCTGACGCTCATTGCGTCCCAAGGAGACATGCATGGAGAGGCTGGGACCAGCTCTGGCATCACGCTCAGACTGGGGGTCTTGCTGCACAGGAGCAGTGAAGACATTTTCGTAAGAGCAGCAGTGCTTGTGGGGCCACTGTTAGGTGAACTTAGAAGAGTTTTGCACTACTTTACTGAAAACTTCGTTGCTGCTTCCTGCGGCAGCCTGGGCACGCTGCTTCCTGCCTCGCCATCGAGCCTGACACTGCAGCAGGTGCAACACTGACCAGAGAGCGGGAGCAGCCTTCTCTCTCTTCCCTCCAGCAGGGAAAAAGTGATTCTCCTCCATCCCTGCAGGGCCACTGCCAAAACAGAGTCCTTTACTGGAGGAAGTTGCCACCTTGCCTCGATTTTCTCATTCACTCTGGTCTGGCGCAGTCCCCTGTGTCACCTTCCGCATGGGTTGGGAAGACCTCCTTGATGGCAGGTGCCTCACAGAGGGGTCAGAACAGGATGCTTGGGGGCCTGCGGAGATCCAGAGGGAGCGGCTTTAAGGGCACCCCATTGCGTTGGAAACGGTTTCATGGGGTGCATGTGGAAAGCAGCCCCCCAGCTTTGATGGAGCAGCAGTGTGAGAAGCTGTGTGAGAAGCTATGTGCTGTCAGAAAGCGCCTGCCCAGTCGCCTCGTGCAGCGCCCTGCTCCTGTGGCATTCAGGGGGCACGAGGTGGGCTCGCCCTCCAGCCCACAGGGTCTTGGCCAAACCCTCCTCCAGCTCATTTACTGCTCTCTGCTCTGGGAGATGGTGTGGGGTTGTGGAACGACTGACCTTTGCAGAAGCGGTTGTAGAGCAAAATGCTTGTTAGTGCCATGTGTTTTCGTGTTTTTAAAGGTGTTGGCATTAATTAGAGTAGGCTTAAAAATATATTTCAAAGTTGGTACTCATTAAATGCAGGAATGGTATTTGATGTGATGCATACAATTCCTAAAAAACCCTAAACAAGCAACTAATTAATTTTGCATTGTATGACATTCCCTGCATTGCCCCGCATCGTGGTGAATGCTGCTTCCATTGAGGCCGGACTGTCAGTGGGGATCTGCCTTTGGTTCATTCATCAGCAGCAAAGTTTACTACGAACTCATGTTGATTTCATCTCTTCTCCCAAACTGGGGATCTGATGCAATGCTTTTCGCCTTGCAAATAATCCTTACTCATGCAAGTAATTTACATGAGTAAGCGTTGCTCATACAGAGGAGAGGAGAGAGCTAGTTTCCTGTAATTATTTCCCTAGAAGTATTTTGCATTTTCAGACTAATTGGGGGAAAGGAAAAAAAAGAAGTCACTCCATAAATGTGTGTCATTTATAATTGCAGAAGAGATTCTTCCAGAAAGTTAAGGGAAGCAGCGTGTTGGTTCTCTCTTCATTTCGGGACAGATGCTGACAGCATCCCTTGAAAGCCTGGTTGATTTTGTAGGGGCTCTCCACGTGTGGGGGTCCTACCCCAGTGCAGAAAGGTAGCATAGCCTGGCCTGGGTGTGGTGTCTTATACCAACAGTGCTTTATTGCCACCCCCCTAGAAAAATGTGCTACTCCCTTTGCACAGTAATAGATTTTTTTTTTTTTTTACAGACGTAGGAATCTGTACACTCTTATTTGAAATGAGAACAGCCCCGTTTTAGTCTCTACGGTGTGCGCCTTATGCTCGTATCTGTCAACACTGGTAATGGCAACACGTTTCAAACATGCAGATTATGATTATTAAAGGGTGCTTTAAAAATCACGCTAATAGCATCAATCTCCAATGTACACTTGCTCAAATTAATTCAGCTTTGGAAATCAGGCACACTGTAATAGCAGTGTTAGAGAAATGGCATTTGTCATAAAATATCGTGGGTTTGGTAATTGCATATCCACTCTGTATATTTTTATCTCTCTTGCCACCAGTAGCATATGCTGGCAAAGGAAGGAGAGGGCAGTGATATTACTCAGAGAAGCCACATGTTGCTAGCCATTAGCCAGAAATCTGGAATATCTGGTCTTTTAAGGCAGATTCCCTTTTTTAAAAAAAAAAAAACCAACAACTTTTTATTTTATTTCCTTTCCTCTTTCCCTCCCCTTCCCTGTGCATTCAGACTGTAAAATACACCCACTGCTTTCCAGAGTTGCTGTTCCCAGTCTGATCAGTGGCACTAAACATTAAACTCTTGTCTTTGGAGAATAATAGGCCTCACATGGTACACCCTCAAGCATGTTGAGATACTGTGCAGGCTGGAAAATAAAAATGTTCTAATTGTGTCTTTTAAATAAGCATAGGAGTGAATTAATTAGACTATATTTTGTCTTTAGTTGCTTAGTTACACAATAGTATTCCTAAGCGCAAGTAAGATAAATTGGCTCTTTTTGTGCTGCTTGTCCCTTAATCATAATTACTGTATTGCTCAGGAGAGTAACGCATACATAGATTTTGCATTTTTAATAATATTCAAACAGTATGCGAATGATATAGAAAGTGTGTTCTGATTCAAGCTCTCGTATGCTTTTATTCGGGAAGAAGTTCTACTGCTATGGGAGCAGTATTTGCATTAGTTGCTCAGAGATGTAGTTCTGGGAAATACATAATTGAAATATTCTTGCAATGCTTGTTCTGGTCCTTTCATTCGCCTTCAAAATAACAATGCCTTAAGTCTCTGCACAGTCATCCACTCTTGATTTAAGAGCTTTTTTTCTTTGTGTGCATGTGTGTGTTTGTGCGTGTGCAGTGTGGGTTCACACCCAGCGTTAACCCTGCGCAGCCTAGACGCTCGCGTGATTCATAGTGTCGTATCAAGTTGAGCTTTTTATTTGTAGCTAAAATGCAGTCAGAAGGTCAGATGAACATCGGCATTTTATGGCATTAATCCAATGACCTTAATGCTTGGCAGGCGTCCATGTTTCTGTGCGAAGGTGCCAGGGTTATAGATAATAAAAGAGTTTGTTTTCATTTTCTGGATATTTTAATCTTTCTTTGCAAAGCGTAGCCTCGGGTTTGGGGGGCTTGGGGCTACTCCCGGGGGCCAAAACTTTAATGTCTTACTGGGTTGTTGAACGTTAGCTGCTAATGATGGGCAGATTGATACAGATACTGAACAATGGAAGGTTCTGGCAAGAAACCCCCTAGACATGCTCAGTGGATGTATGTGAAAATTGGCTCCATTGTTCTGCTGTATGAAAAGCAAGTAAATTATTTACAGATATTTGCTAATTAAAGCACATATTGTTTTACCAGCACAATAGAACACAATATAACAAAAGACAAAAGAATAAGCTTGCATAATTTAAACCTGCTAATGCCATGTACTCCTTGTTAAGAAAAATATAATTATGTAATCTATGAGGAAAGCTTTTCGTACTGTAACTGTAGTAGGCAAAATTAGGAATGAATTGCTTGTCAACTTGCCTAAACTAAAACAGCTCTTTGAGATCTGTGAGCTATCTGACGAGAAAACATTTTGACTGAAGCCTATTTTCTCTTTGGTCAGAACTTCTATCTGCAATGACAGATATAAATTCAATTTGAACCTCTGGTTGTGAGTGGGAGGAGGGAGAGAAAAACACCCCAGTCACAAAGGAGGAGGCACACAGTAGAAATGTCATGTCTAACTGCTCACAGCCACCCCTCTGTGCACCCCATCTCCATCCTATTTCTGGCCCAGATGTACTAGTCACCCCAAAAAGCATCCTACAGAGACATGGTGCTGTTCTGCCCCAGGCCATTTTGTGTATCTCACTTTGGAATTCTGAATCACGTGAAAATGCTGCTTGCTAATACAAGGGAAAGCAAAAACCATAGGACTTCACATGCTTCAGCTGTGTCCTTTAACTTAGTCTTTTCTCTTGGTTTTGGACCTTGGCAGAAGGGATGAACACATCACTGTGAGTTTCAGACAGCTCTGTGCAGCTGTGCTTAGGCTGGGGAAATACCTGTCACCTGAATTTAACAAGATCATTATAGCCCTTTAAAGTAATTAGGAAAGGATTAACAGATGAAAGGTTCTGCCTTGGCCTCTTTAAAATTCTCTGGTGTGCCAGGTAAATTCCTGATCTGTTCGTGTTTCCCTTCTCAAGGCTCCTTCCATATGCTCATGGGTGGAGAGCAGTGGTCTCTGTAGGCCCCTGTGTGTAGGCACCTCCAGGAAGCAGCTCCAGACCCCAGCGGTTGGTTGTACTCCACGAATCCTTTGGGACACCTCTGTCTGCCCTGGGCTAGGGGATGCATGAGGAGATGGCACCAAATGAGGCACTCCGGGCAGGGTCAGGGGGAAAGAAAGCTGCCCCTGCCTCTGCCAAGCTCTGGAGCCTCTCATGAGGCTTCCCTGTCATTCAGCGATTCCGCCTGTGGAACAGGAGGAGCAGTTCCCACCTGACACAGCTGTGCCCTGGTTCCCAGGTCTGCAGCACGCTTACGAGGGTTCTGCTGGAAGAGCAGGGGAGAGTGTGGTAGGAGAGTCCTTTGTGTACCTTGTAGGAAGGTTGAACAGGGGACATCCCAGAGCCAGGCCTTTTCCACAACACAGCCACAGTTTTTCGGCCAGTTTGTGATCCTGCAGTGTTAAAAACTGCCATGTATATTCCCACCACTGGGAGCAGGAAAACAGGACCTCTTTACTCTGGAGGAAGTCTCTGAGAGCAGATCTGTCCTATGCGAATGCCCTCTGCCTCTTTAGAGCTGGATATGGTCCCTGAAGGAAGTGCTGCTTGTAGGAGATGCTTCTGGAGACCTGGGTTCAGATTCCTGAGTGACTTCTGGTGAGTGGGTTAGGGCTGAATTGAGATGACCTCGTTTCTGCTCCTGTCCCAGAGCCCTGGTAGTGTCTGTATGGCAGAGAAGAGCTCCGGACTAAAGACTGTGATCAGGACCTTTTGTTTTGATGTGCTGTCAAATAAAGCTAATGATACTTCCCTCAAACATTCAGGTAAAAGCATTCCTACAGGAAAGGTGCTTATTGGCAGCAAGCCCCCTCCTTCCCTTCTGGGTGTCTGCAACCTGACCCCCTGCTCCTCAGAGGGGTCTAGAGCAGGGAATGGGATTCCTGAGTCGAGAACTGCCTTGTTACACATGGTACGGGAAGGTCCTTCTCACCTGAATTGCAAAAACCCTAAAATATATATGGGACGTAAAACCAGCCCAGAATAAGAGAGGCCTTTATGCCCGAATGAAATACGCAGCTCTGTTGTCCCCGGTGAATGCAGTCCGTAACAGTCACGCTGTATTTTTTGCTCCCGCGGATGAATGTGTTTTCATCAGCAATGTACTGGGTTGTAAAATATGCATCCCCAGCTATCTACTGTGCTAAAGATTTCACGGAAAAGGCTTGAAGATGTTTTCTAATGCAAATCATACTGATCAGATAAATGACATGCAGTGTCTCCTGTAATTATCAGCAAGAATTTTTACAGTACGTCTCCTATTTCTCTCTAGGCCACATATTTGATGTTAGGAGACAGCCAAGCAGGTGTTTGACTCGCTCGTGCCCTCCAGAATTCCTTAAATGACCTCTGGAAGCACTGGAGTGAAAACAGTCTCAGCACGTCAAAATTTTGAGATATCTCAGTTTCTGTAATTCTTTTAAGACTGCCTCAATGTCTCTAAAATATAAATCTTTCCGAGTTACTGGCAACGAGTAAGGAGTTGTGACGTACCGTATGCGGGTGTGCAATCAAGATGTACAACCTCCCTGTGCTGCCCTGTGACTCCCTGCCTTGTAAGAGTTAATATTTCTTCTAAAAAATAATTATCTGCTTTAAACTATTATAACTACCTGACCTCTTTCCCTGAATGTAAGTATTTCAACCATCTGCTGAGTCAGGCAATATAGCATTCTGTGCTTTCACGAGGCTGTGATGGTTGCTTAGACAACAGTGACATAATATTTAAGCATAACGGCTCTCGAGAAGATGCTGTCCCCTTCTCCCTGGATGACTTCTCTGGAAATGCAAATCCAGTATGCTCTTAAAAAAACAAGAGAGGGATGAGAAAGGATTGTGTCACCATCTTTCTTAACCATCTCCCCATTTTCTACTTGATAGGTGAAAGAATTGTACTTTGCTTAGAAGTCTTGTAAGACGTGCTAAAATTATAGGCTGACTAGATAACCGTTTTTATAGAAGCGGGGGGAAAAGTGCCTCTTTCTATAGCCAGTGCTTATTTTGAGATTTAGACAACATTGTGGCTGGGACCACTGGTCCATTGGACCACTGACCATTGGCTGGTCAGTGTCCACCTGAGATAAATCTTATTCCTGAACTGAGCTGAAATCTGTGCTGGTTGTTTTCTCTTCTTGCTGTAGCAGGAAAAAATGATAATTAAAGACTTAACCGTGCAATGGAGACCTCATAAACATATCACTTCAGAGCATAGCTAATACATGATGAGTTGATTTTTGTATAGATAGAGATATATATGCACTGTTTGCGACGTGGGTGGTTTTTCATGTTTACAGAGAGATATAATTATGAATGACATGAAGGTTATACAGCAGATTTCTTTAATCTTCTAAAGGTTTGTTAGTCATGTGTCACCGTGTACCCGGTTTTTATTTTTTCAACGTTTGTATTCCTTTGTCATCTTGTTGAAGGGGTTTTT
Organism: Oriolus oriolus; assembly: GCA_013400235.1. Lineage (NCBI taxonomy): Eukaryota > Metazoa > Chordata > Aves > Passeriformes > Corvidae > Oriolus > Oriolus oriolus. The sequence continues at coordinate 326,356 of VXBT01014194.1, read as the reverse complement.
CTAGAAGGGCTGCAGCAGTAGATAGTGGTTGATACCAAACGGGTGCAGGGGCTCCTCTGGCTGGCAGAGCCCTGCAGGTCCCAGAGCAACTTTTGTTGTGACACAGGCCTTAACCAAAAAGGAGAAGGACCCTTTTGTCACCTGCTGCTCAAACAAAAAACCCCAAAGCCCACAGTAGTTAAGGGCTGAGCACTTGGAAAGATTGCTTAAGGATGTGTGAAAGCTTGGCAAGCCCATTAAAATTCCAGAGCTGGTGAGATAGTTGGATGACCTCTGTTTGGGTGTCATGGCAGAGGGGCAGATGACCTCTTGTGTCAGCAAACTGCCAAGGTGTGGGGAAGACAGCCCCTCTGGAGCTGCCTGTGCCTCGGGCTCCTCAGAAAGCAGGGACTGGAGGCACCTGCCATGCCTTGCTGGGTGAAGGTGTTTGTGTGATGAGGCACCTGGGTGGAAACGTCCCTGGAGATGCAGTCCCACACTGGCGAGATCCGCACTGGCAGCAGCACTCGGAGCACTGCAGTCTGATCTGCAGTATTTGAGGTGTATTTGAGGAGTTGGGAAGGATGTGGACAATTCTGTGTGAATTGGGTCAAAAGTGAGCGGCGAGGGAGGGAGCAGGTCTGTCCAGTCGTGCTCTGTGAGGGGCTGAGCCACCCAGGGCAGGCCCTGAAACGTTCAGGTAATTTTCCCATTTCCCGCCTAAAAGTGAACTAGGCCGCATTTCCCTGGTGCTGCTGTGGTGATCCCTGGCAGTACAAGGGGAGGACAGAAATTTGGGGGCCAGCCTGGCGCCCTTCGGGACAGGGATTTGGGGGCCAGCCTGCACCCTTAGGGACGTGGCAGAGTGCTGCAGGGGTGACCAGCTGTCTTTGGGGACAAAGCTGGTGTGGAGGTGACTGGGTGGCCCTGACAAGGGGCCATTAGCTGTGGGGGGTGTTCAGTCTGGAGCCCTTGTCACAGCACAGGGACAGCCTGGACTCCTTCTGTGTTTCATATTTGTGCTGGGCTGCTCCCTGGTGCCATCCTGGGCACCCCTTTGCCCTCTGTGGCTGTATTTTGGAGTCTTGGTGCCATTTTACAGAGGGCTGAGGGGGGCACAGAGTGGTCTTTTCACAGTGTCTTTCCCCGGCCCCTCGCGTCAGTGTGGGGATGCTGAACACCCCATGTTCTGTGGGTGGATGTACTGCTGCCACAGAAAACTCATGGCTGAGGTGTGCTTTCCCCAGCTCCCCAAAAGGTCCCCCTGCTCCTGCCTCTTCAGTTCCCCCTCCATGGCAGCCTGGGCAGAGTGCGCCAGTATCGCTTCACCCTTGGTACAGTAGGGCTTTTTTTTTTGGTTTTTTTTTAATTCCTTTTTTTTCCTCCTGTGTACACATCATGTGCGAGTGTGTGAAGGTTGTATTCTCAAAAACAAGTTTATTCATTGATGATGTAATAGTGATTGTACTTTTCTTTTGGTTAATAAATTGTCTGCTCAGCTTACTTTGTATGCCAGCCAAAATTAGTCATAGCAGTTCTTGGAAAGGATATGAAGAAACTAGTAATTGAAATCATAATCATTTGATCATGAGAGCTATTTGGAAAATAATATTTTAACCAGAAGCATGTCTGATCTCCAAGTAAGGTTTTTGTTGTTTGGGTTTTTTTTAACTGCTGCTTAATATATTTCTCTGGTATGGAATATTAGAAATTGTGTAGTAGCCGGTGACGGTATTCAACATCCTAAAAGAGAACTTCATCCAGGAATTGCTGAGACTGTCTGCAGGCAGGCTGATATTTATATATATGTATTATTTTTTTCCATCCTGACATTTAATAATCACCATGTAATAGCTATAAAATGCATAGCAACTACAGCTTTTCTATTTCAAGTGGATGGTGTAATGAAATTGGGTGAAACCATCCATTGAAATTGTACTTTGTAGTACCCAGTGCTTGTTTACAAAGTATTGACGTTTGTCATAAACAGAGATTTAAAGCATCGCTGTTATTGTTTGTTGTTTGGTGGAGGCTCTTATGCTGTGCAGCGATAAAGGGAAAGATTTTATTACAAGCTTGCTTAGCATATAAGCATGCTGTTCACTTCTGACCAAATATTTGTTATTGCACTAAATGTAATGAAGGTGCCTGCTTATAAAACAGTTTTGTATTATATAAGGAAGAGTGGAATATCAGATCTGCTTTTTTACTGGAATTACTTCAGGTTTTGTATTGTGTGCAACTTGTCACAATAAAGCTTTTTTTTTTTTTTTTCCCATTGAGCAGTATTTTATTTCCTGAGGAATGTGTTCAGTGGACAAAAAAAAACACACAGAGAGAATCAATCGTGCTTTTCCCTTTGTTTAATAACTCAAAGAATTTCTCTCCCCTTTGCAAATACTTGTGTTTATTTGAGAGAAAAAATGGATTCTGGTTTATTTATTTCAAGAACCTGTAACCTTATTTAGTGTTAGAAATGTGTGGTGAGCAAGGTGTGGTGTACAGCCAGCTCTCGTTACAACATAAATTATTTCTGCTGTTTTAACCAAAAAATCTGGAGTGTATCTTGCTGGCTATGTATGTTTGTTTGTTTATTTTTTGGGGCTTTCTTGATCCCTTGCTCACTGGAGTCAGCTGTAAAACATTCTGCTTATTCATCATGACTGAGAGGAGTTGATTGTTTCCTGGAAGGTTAAAATCCAGCAATTAGGACTGTTTAATTTGAGTATATGTTCTGAAGGCTAAACTAAGTTTAAGTGCTTTTCTTAGAATGTGTGTTTTAGAAGGGGAAAAAAATTACAGTTCTGATCTTGAAAAAGGTTTTAAGAAACATGAGAATGTGCAAGTTTCTTTTGGTGGGAAGCACATAACATTTATGTAGTATTTCTTTTGGGATTACATCACAGTTTTATTTAATTTTAAGGACAAAAGTTAAGTTCAATATTTGTGTATAAGCCAAGGGAAAATGTACCATAAACATAGGAATTTTCTGGTGAGTCAGAGTTCCAAGAATCTGAGATTTACTTAGTCCATTTATTTCAGGGCTAGCTATAACCATTAGTCATCCAGCCATGAATTTTTACATTTGCAGCTAATTGCACCTAAAAAACAAACTTTCCCTCAAGGCTTTGGGTTATACAGAATGTGATTTGGCAACCTGCATTTCAAATGCCTTTTAGGATCATTGCCCTGGTCCTAGAAATTGTCTTTAGATTGTGTATATTTGCTTGAAGTAAACAACTAATATTTCCACTTAGGTGGCAAGAGGAATAAATTAAGCGCTAGCTATTCTGTGATACAGAAAAATTACTCAGCCTGCAGCAAGACAGGCTTTTCCAGGAGTCAGTGCAGGATGATATTACTGTTTTCTCAGTCATCAGGGAGCCCAGAGTGACATGTTGTATTCTCATCTGATCACTGCTTTCAGGATGAAGTTATTGCTGTTTCAGAAAAAGTTACTGTGAAGCTTGAGGACTTGGCAAAATGGGCACAGTCCGATTTCTCCAAGTGGAAGTGTGGTTTCCGGGCTGAGCCGGTCCAGCCCATGGATGTGGCGAAGAATGGGCAGAAAGAGGCCTTGACAAGATACAGACAATCCACACTGAACAGTGGCTTGAACTTCAAAGATATCCTGAAGGAAAAGGCTGACCTTGGTGAGTATCCCTTACCTTCTCTTGTGGGAAGGGGCCTGTGGGTGAGTGTCTTTTGTAGACAGATGAGCCTAATCCTGCCATGCTATTGCAGATTCCCAAGGTATGTCTGAGCCTGGGGCAGAGGTGTGGCGAGATGCCTGCGTGGGATGGGTGGTGGTAGTGAGCTCATCTCAAGCTCCTTGCAGACTGGTGTGGGGTAACACTGTGATACCTGGCTACATGGCCCCGAGCACTACTGTCAAACCCTGAAGATGCGCATACAAATAATTGTCATAGGCTCTGCCTGGGGCTCTGCAGGCTGGGGGATCAGGTCAGAGCTGTGCACTGTGGGGAGGGGAGGCTGACGTCTTCCTGAGGCCTCCTGTGACAGGCAAGGATGAGCAAAGGCCTTTCACTTCTCATGTCCCATCTTCCAGAAGCTCAGAGATGCTCCTGGTGCTTGCCCTGGCTCTGTGTGGTTGGCTCTGTGTCTCATTCAGTAGGGGTGTGTCCCTTCCATAGTGTTTCCTTGTCAGCTTTATGTTGCTGTGTGGCTGTGTGAGTGCCCCACTGTTGGCTGCACACATAGACCTGTGCTTTCTTTCCCTCTTTGTTTTCAGGAAGGGAGTTGGTAGCTCTGCTGCTTTGGATGGTTGCAGACAGGCTTGCAGCTGTGGGGCTGCTTTGGTGCACAGGCACTCACACCTCTAAAACCTGTGGTGGGTTCCCAAGGGAGATGGGTCTCCTGTTGGTAAACGTGCCTGTTTGTGGTATTAGGACCTTGGATGTGTAATAGCTGTCAGAGGTGGCACTTTGAAGTGCATACCAGGGACATTTCTCTCTTCTGCCAAGTTTTTAATAAATGTTGAAGAGCATCAAGTTTAGGCCATAATGTGTGAAAGGGTAAGAAATTAAAAGCTAAGCCTGATGCATTTGAGGACATGCTTTTTGTATCTACGTGAACAGGAGTGCAGGGCCAAGTTCAGTTCTATAGTGTCATGACTGGGTTGGCATCGAAGCCAAGTTACATGAAGCTGAAGATCTGTCTTGGAAAATTTATCTTCTGCATCTCATTTTTCTGGTCTTATTAAATGGTGAAGTGATTCTGTCAATCTCATGTTTTACCATTCGATATGTAGGTTGGAAGATTAAAGTACAGTTGGACGTTGATCTTATTTTTCACTGCATGTCCAGGGAAAAAATAATGCATGCAATTCTTTCTCTCTTCCTGTGCTTTTCTCTGTGGTTTCTTCTAGTTCATAATTACATGCAGTAATTTTCTCTGCTATTGCCCTGGTATCTTCTTTACGCACTACATTTATTTGCATTTGTTTGTTGTGTCAGAAGAATCTTAATGTTTCTCAGACAGAACTTTTGTGTGCTAATGTTTTCTTGTTTTTGTTTTCAACAAACAAAAAAAACCTTGTGGTAAGTTACGAAATTGCTATTATCTACCCTAGGAGCCAAAGAAAATTATCTTTAAGCCTAAAGCTTATAGTTGCATGTTAAGCCTTTCAAAGTAGGGGTTATACTGAAAATGCTTGTGGAATGCAAACTATACGATGTAATTTTGATAACCCCACATTCTGATGTTGCTCATTTTCAGTTGGTGGCTCTGGCTTTTTTGTTGGGTTGGGGTTTTTTTCAGTAGAAAAGGGAATTTTGGCTGATGTTTGATTTTGACTGCCTTTATCTTCATAATGACTGGTTGACAGGAGTGAAACCAAAGGTTCACAAAGACCTCTCGCTGACTAGATATGTTGATATAGGCAGTTGATGCAGCATATTAAGGGAATCAAAGAAATTTCCTAAATCTAGTACTGAGGTGATTTTTTTACCATTCGAAAGAGCCAAGAATTGAATCCTCTTTTGCTTTCCGGATCTGACAAAAACTCAGAAGTGGTCTTCAAAGCTTGTGAAGCAGCCCTAGTCGGTGTCCTGTAGGCAACCCATGAACTCTGGTGTTTGTCTCAACCATGGCGTTTAGCACCCGCGAGACGAAGAAGATTTACTTCTCTCATTCTGAGTGGTTGGTCAGGGCTGACATTGCTCTGGCAGTTGTCATGTCCCTGGCTGGAGGCAAAGGCAGGAGCATGACGTGCAGTGTCCGAGGCATTTGAGCTGCTGGTGTTGTCTCTTCTCTACTGGCAAATGGCAGCTTTACTGCCTGTTAGGACGTGTGCCCACAGATCTTTTCCAATGCTCAGCGTCTCGCCGACAGAGCAGCGCTCGGCTGCAGTGATCAGAAGATTTATTAGCAATAACTTCAGCAGCAGGTCTCCAGCACAATGGGATGGGGTAGTTTTTCCTCTTCAAATAGGGTTGTATACTGTAAAAGGAACCCAGTGCACTGTCGTGCAAAGGTCCCTCTGGTGATGCTTGTGTTTAAGCCTGGCTGTGGATGAGGAAGTTGCTGAACCATATGTTGAAAAGGCCTAGATAAACAATGTGATCTCCTAGACTCCTTTTTTTCCTATGAAACGGCATGTTTCCATTACAGAAAAGTCCCATAAAAGTGAGTAGATTCTGCAGCTTTTCCTATTAGATGTTTTTGAATCAAGCTCTGGAAGGTAATAGGAAATTATATCCCCACCAAAGAGCTCAGAAGAGCTTTACAGAAGAAACAAAATCAGTTTTCACACAGTATCCAAAAGTGGTGAGGAGTGAAATAACCCGGATGAAATTAAAACATGGCTCATACAGAACCAGAGAAGTGTCACTGTGCAAACACACTTAATTAAACACATTGGTGCTGGGAGCAAGGCAGCTTCAAACAACAGCCAGGCAAAGTGAGGCCTCATGTGAGCAGTGTAGACCTTGTGCCATGTGTTCAGTGGCACTTGCTTAGCCAAAACTGAGGCAAGACCTGGTTAATCCACAACCTGTAGAAACCATGAACCTATAATTGGGAGCTGACCCTCATTCAAACAGGGTAGTTCTATCTCCTTTTTTGTTCTCTCTTCCTTCTCTTTTGTTCTCTTCCCCCTCTTTTCTCTTTTTTTTCTTCTTTTTTTCCTCCCTTTCTTTTCTCTCTGCCTTTCGTTTCTGCAGAAGCTGTTGGAGAGGTTTTTTTTTTTGTAAAATGCTGTTGTTTTTATGACTAGTGAATTATGCAGAACTTTTCCTTAGGACTGTATTAAATAAAAGATCTCGCAATAGCATTTTTTTGTGTGAGCTTCAAGATTTCAGCCTGAAAAATGATTTTTAAGAATTATTTCTTTCTGCCTGTTGAGATATTTATGTTATACATTCTGTCCCTTTCTACAAATATGTCAATATTGAATGCTAGCAGTTTATGTCTTAAGACTATTTATAGCTTTCTGAATATTTCTTTCAAATGTTGAGGAAAAATAAAGAATAACAACAATGCAGCATATAAAAATAGAGTTGCTCAGGAATGTATTATTCATAATGAACATGAGAACCTGTTTTTCCAGAAGAATTGGTCTGATAAAATCATTCACTACTGAGGCCGCTAGTTATTTATTTTTGTCTTTAGAATTATTTAGGGGATTTTTCTTTGTAACAAATGGACTTGTATACCCATATTTGGTAAACTAGTGGGAAGTCACCAAATGAGGAATTATTTCATTTTACAAAATGTTTAGCAACTAAGCAATGTAAACACTATCGGTTAAATATGGCAAAGTTGCATATTTGTATTCCTTGGGCTATAGTTCGAAAAAAATTCAAATTATTTTATATAACATTGCTTCTTACAGACTTCCTTTAAGTGAAGTATGAAAGCTGCAGTGTAAGCTTTATTGGCCTATAAATATGTCATTATAGTTGGACTACATTTATATGCTTTGGATTGTTGTTTAAGCCAAGAAAATATGTCTCTACAGGTTGACTTTTTATTGAAACCCTTTGAGGCATACAACAGAATGTATTTTAGGCCAAGGTTATTAAAACAGCATTTTCATTTTTGCAGCAGACTCATTGTCAATTATGCTGCCACAAACTGTCTGTGGATAGGCAGTTATGAATGGTTTCATCTCTAAATGTGTCTTTAGAAAAAGAAATAAAAGATAGAGGAGTCAGAGCTGAAATTGAGAGAAGAGACTGAGGGAAAAATGACTGAATTTAGTGCTCACCAGCTCTGTTGGTTTGGGTTAGGCTGGGCTGCGGTGCTGCTTGGGTTTAGCCAAGGAACAAATGGCCCCTGTGCGTGTGCTGGGCCAGGGAGGTGGGAGCTGCTGCCACAGCCAGGCAGCCTGCAACCCGCTGGCTCTGCCATGACAGAGGTCTGGGTTTGGTCCCCAAGCTGGCATTTCCACTCTTTTTATCCATCATCTGTGAGCATCATGCCAAAATGGGCGACTGAGGTTCCTGCGCTGGCAGTGTTAGTAATGGGCTGAGCAAGTTCTGGTGAGCTAAAGGGGTTTTGCTGCATTTCTTGTTTGTTCGGGTCCAGTGAGGGGAAACCCAAAGAAAATTTAGCAGTCAGTCCTGTCCTGTGTTTCATTCCCCACAGTCATGCATTTGAAGGTACAGAATCTGGAACTTTGTTCCCTGTGAAACCCAGGGAAATCGGCTACTGCTCCGAGCTGAGGTGTGTATTTTAGCAGTCATGCTTTTCTAATCCGTAGGTGGTTTTCCAGCAGTTGTTTCCTACTTCTCCTGAAGTAGCTCCTTTGAACTCCGCAGTGGAGCTTGCTGGGCAGGGCTCGGTGCTGCAGGACTAGGTCACCCTCTTGTTTTCTTATCTTTACCAGTCTCATAATTTGTATATCTTCACTTGGAAGATTGCAGCTGGATCTTGTGTTGCCACACAAATTGGCTGATGCACAGCAGATTGCAGTGAGTTTGGAAGGACAGGCAGAGCAGGGATGAGCTGTCTGGTCAGAAGGTGCCAACCCCCACAGTCACTGGCCCCAGTGGGCCCTGGGTTGTTGCATGGCCCTTCCGATTTCACGTGCCCGTGGCCTCGCAGCAGGCGTGACTTCTCCAGATGAAGATTATCAAGTCATAACATAGTCAAACTATGACATTATCAAAACTGATAATCTGCAGCTGTAGCGTGTTCGGACGCTTGTGGTGACTTCTGATCTGACGCCGACTCTCCTTTTTCATTGTTTGTCGCGTGCTGCTCAGTTCAGGCTCGCCTGGCTTAACTCGATGCAATAATTTTCTGACCAACTAATTGTTAGCTATTTAGAGTACTTTGGATACTTTGTGCCTAAGTCATGCCTCTCTTCCCTTCCCATTCTTCTGTCTTTGTCTACACTCTGCCTCTTCTTGTGCCTTCCTGTCCCCATTGCCCTAGCTGAATGCCATTCTGATCTCGATAAAGCTCCTGTAAGTGTCCCATTTTCCCCTCTCTGCCCTTGTGCACCGTATGTTTTGTCTTGTGGGTCAGAGTGACCTCTCTAACTCATTTTAACCAACCCAATTGATACAGTTCTTTTGCCATAGATGAGTCTATTACATGACTTGTCTGTTGTGCTCCATGGAGCCTGAATGGAGAGGGACGGCTCCCTTGGGAAAAAAAAGATTGTGGCCTGGCTTTTTCTTCTGTGTTTGTGCAGCTTGTAGCACATGCCAGCACTACTGCAGCAGGACAAGAGCACCAGCAGGCTGTGGAGCAGCAAGCTCTGTTAGGATGATGGTTCAGAGAGGCTGTGGAGCAGAAAGGCTTCACTTGGTTCAACACCTTCTTTTGGTTTAATTACTGCTTACCTTTGGTCTTAACGTGTTTGGGATCAGAGATAACCTGAGTGCTGAGCAGACAGACAAAGATAAGTACTTTATTATTCGTCAACCAGTTGGTTGAACAAATACTTGTTGGCTTGTTGGCTTCAGTTGCTGGCTGCCTTTTTAAGTGCTGAAAGGTGATGCTGTTGTTAAGTCCAGTGTACTTCCAGTAATTCAGTCCTGGAGATGACCCTGTCTCCTGTAGCATTTTGGGGCTCTCCCTCCTCAGTTGCCCCTCTCTCTTGAGCCAGTGCTGCTCTCCTCTGCACCTTCCTCCTCCTCCCTGGAAGGAGGTTGGTGGGGTCCTTCCAAGGTTGTCTGTCCTTCTTGAGGCCACCTGCTTGCCTGAGCAGTGCTGGGGTGATTTGAGTGCTGTTAATTCCTTCCTTTCCCTGGGGAGAGCCTGCTTCATTACAAAGGAAGCGTATGAGGGTGACAAAAACATTTTAATATGCAGCACGAGCTGTGGAAGCCTTTCGCTCACCACTGGATTGTGTTGAGCCTCATCTATTTGTGACTCTTGAAAGTAGTTTTAACACCACACGCCTCAAACTTCAAGCATGCGTTATCAAAGAGATTGGGGTATCAAGCTTTGACCTACCTTTCAGCTTTTATAAAAGGGGGTGAGAGCATCACCTCTGGAAACTGAGGATGTGGGTATTTTGTTCTTTGAAATGTGGAAGATATGCCAAGAAATGTAAACAAAATTCCAGGTAACTTCCCTCTTGGTAGCCCCTAACTCACAGTGGCTGTTCACCACCCACCCCGTTCCTGCAGCAGGAACAAGCCAATATGATTATCAGAATTGTGCTGACAGCAGTTGTCACTGTGTCAAGCATTTTCAATTATGTATTGGTATAACAGGACACTTTGCCGTTGGTGTAGAGCACAGCCATTTGCAATTGCAGTTCTGGTCTATTCAGAAACATCAGAGAAGGAATCACTACTGCAAAAGGAGAGGAGGAAGAGTTAAATTTTACTGCCTGTGAAGCTAGAGAACTGCCCCACGTTCTCTTAAAGTCGAAGTTGCAGCAGTTTGCACCATCAATAAGAGTTTTGTTGCAGCCTCTGGCTGGAACAGGATAGCCTACATAATTACAAAATAAGTAGATAAAAAATAAGGACCATTCACAGACAGTGTCAAAGCAGCCAGTGTGGGACAGTGTCCCTTTAAAAATGTTTGACGGCTTTTTTTATTTTTGTCTGTTTTTAGCACCGGGATTGACCTTGCCAGGCTGTGTAATAACCCACATGTGTCTGCTCTCCAGGATTTTTTCCCTTCTAGTCACTGTTGGATCTTGCATTTAATTCTTACTGACCATGGGTTTTTGTTCCAGTAACTGGAAACGTGTGTGTCCTGGTGCAGTGCTGCTGTGTTCTGAATCTGACTTTATCTCAGTGTCTGGTTTTTTTTTTCCTTTTTCCTTTTTTTTTTTTTTTAATTATTTGTTTAGAGGGTGCTGTTTTCCTCCCCAGCCTTCCCTCTATCTTCCATTCCTGCCCATGCTGTTTCTGGGTCCCAGGGGGACCCAGTTTGGGACATCTGTTGTTTTGTGTTGCTGTGCTTCCCTTGCCCAGTACCATGGAGGGAGGTGATCAGTGGTCTCCTCTGTGTGCCGTGGTTGCTGGTTAGATGTGTTGGTCCCTCATAGATCACTGATGCCTTTCTCCTGCATTGTATCCTTTCCACACAGCGAGCCAAAAATTGGCTGAGTACCGAGATCTGTAAACCAAGCATCTATGTAATGTTGTGGTATGGTTGGGTGGGCCCCAAGGACATCCTCTTTTTCCTGCCTGGCTGCTTTCCTGTGCTGTAATTCTGTGCTGCTGGAGCCCAGGACTTGGAGTCCTGCAGTCATCTTTGACTCCGAGCGCTCCGTTAATCAAGTCGGAGCTGTCTTTGTCCCAGCCCATGAATCATGCTGGCTTGTGACCTGTGCGGCCGTGCTGAGATGCTCAGGCTCTTCTGTGGGTGCTGTTGATACCATGGCCAGATCTGGGTGTCATTTCCCTTGTAGGGGGAAGGAGAAAAACCAGACCCAATTTATTCACCACCTCCCTTCCAAATCTTCTTGAGCTGCTCTTTGTTACTCCCATGCCCAGAAAGGCAACTGGCCCTTTATTTGTAAGCACACTATGACGTGTCTGGCCTCTCATTATCTGTTTTCCCAAGTATCCTGGTCCGGTTCTGAATGCATTGTTGCAGAAAGGCCAGTACTACTTCTCTGAGATACAATATTCATCTTCTTATAGATGACTTGTCTTGTGTCATGGGAGGTTGTCAGAGAGGGCATCCTTTGTGCATCTGAAATTGAAGATGGAGAGTTGGTTTTCATTCCCTTTCTCTTCTTTCTGCAAAATCGTTTGGTAGGACAGAGGCACACAGGAGCAAAAGCTGTCAGTGAATGGCCATGTCAGCATTTATGGAGGTATCAGCAACAGCAACAGCAGGGCCCTCAGCTTGCCACAGCAGACCTTTGCCTGGGCAAGCAAGGTAAAGTGGGAGGTGGGAACACTAGAAAGAAAAGGAAGGTGTTGGACAAGATTGTGGGAAGGGGCTTGGCTACAGCAGCTGAGTGGGCAGTAGCAAATGTGCCTTCCTAGCCAGGTCAGCCCAGGAATCTCCTCCAGCACTGTGTCTCACCTTTGTGAGCACCAAGAGGGGCTCTGTGGGTACACAGGAGAAGACTATGATTCTGGCAGCTTTTCCTTTGTTAACTGAGTTTTGAGACTCTCAGCATTAATATTCTGACTGCTTAATCCCTTTTGGTTAATTTGAGTCATGTTTGTCTTTGCTGGCTTGGTGATCCTTGTGTAATGAGAGCATTGATAGATGAGGATGCTTGGGAAGAGAAGGGTTAAACCTAGTGTGTGTATAAATTGGAGTGCAGTTTGTGGGAGTGGGTGATAAAGAAAGCATATATTTAAAAACTGTAACAGCACGAATCGTAACTTACTGTGTAGGTTTTGTATTTGAGAACCTTGTGGCATAACATTTATTTACTTCATTTAGTAAAATCTGTACCATGTAAAATGAGTTCCTCCTTAATTTTACTGCTAATACTAATTTGCTTTTAAAGATGAATCCTCAACACTGTAAACCTTCAGCCTTGGTCTGTCTTGCTCTGTTACATTGTGAAGGGCAAATAGTTAATGGCATAAAGAAGCTAATGTTAGTGATAGATAATGTGTATGATTTTAGCAGGAGTATATTTTAGCAGCTTGTGAAGAATCAAGGTGAATTTTTACATCTGTGCACTGCTGCATAATTGATATATGTAGAAGCTGAAATTCAAAATAAGCTTCTAGGAGAGCCCACATTTGATTTTCCTAAACATTTAAATATATGTATCACACCCTCATTTTAAGATGCCGGTTAATGACTTTATGAGCGTGTTGGCAGCCAGAGCATTACATGTGGTTTGAGAAATGTGTCTGGATATGCTTGGTAAGCAGTATTGTTCTGACAGTGTACTAAAGGCCATCTTCAATTTGACTGTGCTCTACTTTGTTATGCTGTGAAAGAAAAAGATAATTCAGCAGAGCATTGTGCTGTCGGCTGGAGACGCCACACTTCAGAATACAAATATTACTAGGGATAAATGAATCATTAAAAGAACAGTAGCATAAAATATCTGATGAATGAACTCCAGGAGTCTGTGCTGGAATAAATTTAGCATTCATGGACAGTACCATAATATGTGAAATAATAGTATCAGTTCTACATTCAGATGCCAGAAACATTTATGGACCCAGAATAATTGTGAATTACAAGGTTATAAATACATAGAGGGGATTTGGTGATATCATAATAAACCATGAGAAATTCGCTAGGCTGGTTTCTAATGTTACCAGAACCTTGAGATATATTTACAACCTTGTTCACACTCCTGCAGTTTTAGGGGGCAATTCTCCTCTCACAACACGTTCGTCATTCCCATTTGTGCCAAGGGGAGTTAGGCATGTGTGTCATGAGTGGAATATATCCCCACACAATTCAAGGATCCTGTAACGAATATCTAATTTAAGAAAAAGGTGAGAAACATTCCCTCTCGTCCTCCTCCAAGTTCCCGCATGTCCTGTTCTGCTCCTGTGAACGAGGCTAGTGAAGAGAATATAGGTAAAAGATGACAAGGTAGCTTCTGTGTTCCTGAACATTTTATCCACAGCTGCATCACTTTTTCCACTTTTTATTACTGAGAAACAAAACTACCAAAGCCCAAATGTTCAGGTCCCAGGTTTCTTTAAAGTGCAGGCTAATGCATTTTAAAAGCTTGTTGTAAAAACCCGGGGAAGGCTGGGATCGTCAGCCTGTCCTCCAAAAGGAGGCTTCATTGCTGTGATACCAGATCCGTGCCTGATAAGAACAGTTAATTAGGAACTGGGGCTGAACCTGCCGTGATATTCGAGAGCATGTTCAGCTTTCAGCATGTCCCACATCACCTGTTTGTAATTAAGCCTGGTGTCCCCTGCCTTGCTGAGTTTGGGTGGTGACAGTCCCCACAGGTACTTGGTGTCATTTACACATCCCAGTATTAGGTGGGTTGCAGCCCAGTGCTGCGACCCCTTCCCCTCCAGCATCTGCCTCAGCCAGCTGCACCGTCTTACCAGCCTCATCCTTCTCGTAAGTCACTGGCAAAATATGCACGTTCAGTGTGGTGCAGAGCAAGTCTGCTCAGTAATTCCACATTCCTTAGTGTTGCAGGAGGTCTCTTGACTGGCCAAGCTGCAGTCTTTCTGCTCATCCCTCTCCTGGCTGTACATCCAGGCCTGCCAGGGGAACATTTGTGGTATTCACAGTGGGGAGGGTCTGTGGCTTCATTTATGTCCTTCCACGTGGTTCCTGTTTTACTTTCTGGGTCTTGGTAGACTCACTCTCTATCAGAAGATGAATCACGTCCTTGAGATATATCCTGAACCTTCCATCCTTGTCAGCTGATGAAACAAAGAGAAGATAATTACAGGATCAAAAAAATAACAACAGTGAAGTGGTCATCAGCAAGAGGGGGGTCCTTGGCAGCCTTGTAGGTGATTTGTAGGCTTTGGTGTGTGTCAGTGATAGGTCCTCACCCAGTTAGTCACTGAGCCTCGCTTTGCTTTGATCACTGCCAGTTTATTTCATTGTCTTTCTCTCTTGACTTTGTGCATGTTTTTGCTATGGCAAGGTCATGGGATTATTGATTATTTGTTTTTGTTAATTACTAGTGACTTTAACTTGGTATTCTTTGCAGTATCTGTGTGAGCTCTTGAGGCAAACCCAGTAGACAGGGTATAATGCAATCTTAATGCATGTTTTTCTCTTTCATTATTGTAAAACCACAGTCTCCACTTTGCTTTCACACTATTTCCAAATTAAAAGCTTTGTGGGATGAAAATTAAATGATAAGTTACTATAAAAATCTATTTCAAGAATCTGGAATGCTTCAGCTCCATCTTTATTTTTAGTTTTCTGACTGCGTGAATGACCCTTACTTGTGACAGTGTTTGTCACTATACACTTGCAGTTTTGTTGCACAGAGAAAATAGATTTAAAAGTCCTTTTACGCTTGTGTTTTTAATCCTCTGTTCAGATACATAAAAATGTGGCCCTGTAAGTTCTGTGGTACAGTAAAAAAAAAATAAATAAACCAACCCAAATAATTTTGGCAGTTCAAACGCAGAAACTAAAAATAATTTAATCTGCAGTGTGAACATAGTTTCATATTTATACTAGCATCTGGCCTCAGGAATTGAATACTCCATTCTTTAAATAGCTTCACTCTGGCTCTTGAATGCTTTGTGACTAGAACATTACCCTACAGTCATACACCTTGTTTACATATTTCTGTTAAAAGGCAAAAGAACTTACAGTACTTCAAAACACTGGTACAAGCTCCCTCCTCCCCTCTCGCCTTGGAAAAGAGAAGTTAAAAAGAAAAAAATGCGAGTGGTCTGAAAGTGCATTTTAAATTTAGTTCTCTCAGTTTGCTGCTGGGTACATATTTTACTGTCATTTGTATGAAAAACTGGAAGAAAAATTTTCCGAAGAAAAATTTTCCAAAGGAAATGTGTGCCTTTCCAGATGCCCAACAGTAGTCAAACAGAAATTTATGTACACTTTATTTGTCTGTATGTTTTTAATCTGGCAAATGTCTTTGTCTTTAAAAACACTTTGCCTAGGCAGAGTGGGTCTATTTTTGTTACCGTATGGTAGAAATAAGGAATAGATCCAGGTCCCTGCGAATGAAAAATATCAGAATAATGTGATAAAAAGGTAACCACTATAAACAGGAGGCTAATGATTAGCTTCTTACAGTCTTTAGGGACGAAGTGTCTTTTTATAGTTTTATGATCCTTGCCCAGCCGGACTTTAGGAGGAATTGCGTTTTCAGAATTATATATTTGTAACTTCAGCTAAGCTTTACAAATTTAGTAGATCCCTATTTAGTGTCTGTTGGTGAATGTAAGTCCAGCCTAATATTCTTACTGCTATTTTTTCATTCACATGTCTTGAGGTGAACCTGGGAGCAGAAGAGAAAATATCCCATTTTTAAACCTTAATCCAGAATCCATTCATATGAGTCACTAAAACAAAATCATAGTGGTTTGGCTAAAAAAGGCTTCATGTCCAAAGGGAGCGTTCCTTAGAATGCTGGCACGTTTCCCACAATGTTTCTTGAATGTGTTTTATATGTTGTCTTTGTGCTATTGTAGAACATCAAAGATTAGATGCTGTAGTTTCAGTGGACTGGCCAGCTTGAACGAGGGCAGGGGGCCTGTCCCTTGAGAGGTGCTCAGCCCCCTTAGCTGCCTGTGCTGCTCCTCATGTGGAGGAGCCTTCCACCACAGGTAGGGAGAGCATTTCTCTTTTTTGTGGTAAGTCTTCCATGCTGCAGCACAGGCTTAGGCTTGCTGCTGTGGTGTTCAGAAACACCCTGCTGCAGTGTGAGAGGCAGAGAAATCAGGCCCTGTCTGCCTTGGTGAAAAACTGAGAGTAAGTTGTTTTGTTTGTCCTACCCAGCTATTAGAACCCTCAACAGGAAAGAGCTTCTAGGATAATCATCCCACTTGGGTTTTGGGAGGTCATTTCTGTAGGTTTCAGACTAGCCTGGGACACTGAGAATGTCAGTTCACCGTGACTTCCAGCTTTGATCCTCCCGTGATGGAGTGAGAAAGAGGTGGTCCAAAGCTGGATAGGAGCAGGGGCAGCGATGGCTGGAGACAGCAGTAAGGGCAGCTTCTCTACCTTGTCACTAGGATTTTTGTTTGCCTTCTCTGCAGGGAGGGTTGGTGCTCGTGTTTTACTTTGTTTTTCAGACCTGGGCCCTCTGACTTGCATATAGTGAATGTGGATGGTGTGGGATTTAGCCTTTGGTGATTTCAGATACCATGTGATTCTAAGGCACAAAACATTTGATTTATTGGGTAAAGCCTATTTAATATCTTAAAAGCATTGAGTAAGAGATCAGATGTGAGCATAGCAGCCTTAAAATATATTCCCTGACAACATACTTAAGAATGTTTAGGTCTATATGAAATATACAGGAAATGAGGCCAATTTTGTCCCTGCTGTTTTGATGGCAGGGTGCGCAGGGGAAACGGAGAGAGTGTGGACATGAATTCATGTGTTTGATAACATGAGCCCAGCATATTTGCACAAATGGAATAGGAGCATTTTTCACCCTCTGCAGCAGAAAATATTGGTAGTTTCTCTGCCTATCTGAGAGACTCTGACAGATCAGATATATCAGCAAATCCATGTAAGTTAGCATGAAAAGTCATTCCCTCATCCCTGGCCAGTTGTGTGTGGTGTTTGCACAAAGCAGTACCTCTTTGCCATTTCTGCTGGCTTAGGGAAGCACAGAGAGCTGATTCTGAACAACCAGAGGTGAAGAGAGGCTGCTGTCCTCTATCAGACCCTTTTTCCCTCATCACCTTGTAGATCAAGTCAGTCTAACAGTAAGAAAAGGTTTATGTACATTTACTCTGAGAATACTTGTTAAGTGTTCTAAAACAGGCTTTCATGAACAGCAAAGCAGAAAAGCAGTTGCCAGAAGGACTTGTAACGATTTCTGACCATGCTAATGTCTGACCGTTGTCTTCTGCTGCAAAATTAAATTTTCTCTTTTTTTTCCCAAGAATGTCAGACTGCTTAGTGTATGGCTGGTTTTCTTAAAAAAGCACTTAGTTTTCTACTTTTTAGGAGAAGAATGCAATTAAAGTTCTTATGTGAAGAGGAAGATTGTGCCAACAGTGCTTGGAAATTGTATTGTCCAGGCTGTAAAAACATACTGAAAGCATTGTTTATACCTTGCTAGGCATGTGGCAAATTTCCTACTTAAAGTCATGTAACATTTCTTGAGCAGCAGGTATTTTTAGTTGGGCAAGTAACAAAAGTTTTGCAAATGTTTGTTTGGGTGGGTAGAAACTTGGAAAATACACTGTGGTTCAGTTTTCTCTAGTTATTACAGTGGTTTTGTCACTTACAGTTACAGCACCTCCAGCTGCAGCACAAGCTCTCAGGAGACAAGCCCTTGTCACAGGTAGTGCAAGGAGTGCCGTAAGATCAGTGGGGCTGGCAGGGCCCTTTGTCTTCATCAGGGAAGGTTATCAAGACATGACAGAATGGGATGGCAGTCACAGAAAAAATGGGATTCCAGTTTCCATTGTGCTCCTTTTCCCTCAGAGCATGTCTGTATGGATTGCACGTGAGACAATTTTGTGTGTGCCTCTTTGAGATCTTTGCCCCAGCTATCCATAAGAATTTCTCACCATGTCCATTTCTCAGTTCACTGGCCAGGTTGCCCAAATCGAAATAGGAAACAAGGCTCCTTGGAGGAGCATTCCCTTTCACCTGGTGAAGTGACTCCAGGTTCGTGCCAATGATGGCTGACTCCAAAGGCAGGAAACCCTCTTGTGTGTGATAGCCTGAACACGGAGACCAGATTTATACCAGAGTGGATCCTCAGTTTCCTTTGGTGTTAAAACTTCAGCTGGAATCTGTCTTCAGAATGGCTTCAAGCTTTTTTTTTCAATTGATTTATCTACACAGCTGGTATCAGAAGTGCAGTTGCATGTATTAGACTTGATTTTTCCTTTCCAGGTTCAAAATTTGGAGGTGACAGTCACTGCTAGGCACTCTGAAGCCCAGGCCTTCCTGCCATAGTGTCTCAGAATTAATGTCCTGGTTTACTGTTCTGTGTTGCTGGCTAAGTGCTGTGTAATTCCCACTGAGCTTGGACACCCAGTGCAGCTAGTTCAGGTGATGTGCTCTTCCAGTGTCAGGAGTCCACAGAGCAGCAAAAAGAACAGCTTCCAGTGCTGCTGCTAGGCTTGACCGTGAGGTCGGGAGTTTGGGAGAGCGTTATTTCAGTCACTGTTTAACTGCCAGAGATAGTGATGCTGAAGACCTTGCTGTGGCACACTCTGGCTTTAGTGAGAAAGATTGATTATTTGCCCTTTCCCTACTAATTGTGACTTTTCCGGATTTTACTTTCTGGATACCATCCGTTCCTGTTTTCAAGCCCTCTGATATTGCAGGCTTGAATTGCAAGGGGGGTTTAGCATCCCCAGGCTTGTCCTCACGCTAATGCAGGAGGAGGCAGCCCATGGGCCAGGAACAAAATGCTTGGCATCTCTCAGAAATTCCCATCTCACTCGCATCTGGTATAAATGCACCCTGCAGTTTATTGAGTTGCTGATTGTGAACACTGTGGTTACTGTGCAGTAACTATTTTTTTGCATATTCTGTTCTTCCTGGGTATTGTAGGAATCAGTGCATCAGTTGAGTACTGATGAGAATGATTAGATGAGAGTGAAGTGTTACAGGTCATTAAACAAACAAACAACCCCACCTTCATTTTATCCTTCATATTTGTGAAGGTACCTATAAATCTCATCAGTTTTCTGCTTTACAGCCAGTTGACCAAGGATCTGTGTGAAAGGGTGGGCTGTTAGCTTAAGGCAACTCAGACTGCTTTAAGCGGCTGTGAGCTACTTTTATAGTGCTACCAGTCTATTTCATTTCCAGAAAGTGAAAGTTCGAAGTAGGTCCCGAGTCTGGTTTCCCACATGTGAGATCATTTTGCTACCCATGACCTAGAAACCAACAATGAATGTGTAAATTACAGACGAGAAGAAAATTCAGAATTGACTGTAAGGTGAATGGAAGTTGAATAATTCCCTGAACTTCAACTGTGAAAAGAAGAAAAGATCACTGAATTCTAAAACAGACTTCAGTATGAACAAAGAAAATGTTATTTTAGTATAGATTAAACTCATGACTAAGATATAGAGGGATTATTGTGTCTGTTTCAGATGTAATTTCATGCCTGAGAATTTACATTGAAGGCAAACTGGTCTGGATCACATTAGCGAAGGCCCTGTTTTGCTGTCAGTTTAATTAAATGGAAACTGCTGGCAAGGAGACCTGAGTAGGTTTATAGAAGCAGTACTATTTTGTATGTTGGAGCAGGAAACTGTTAGGTCTTCCAGTTTGAAAGGGACACAAAAATGAAACCTGTGATTCATTCTTGTTTACAGACTCCCAGCTAGTATACAATGACCTTAGTGATAAATTAGCTGCAATTACATGTTATATGAGGTGGGCTTTGCAATAGCTGCAGACTTCATGGTTATGCGAACCATGACCTTTGACAGGGAGGTTAGAACATGAAGTTTTTCCAAACAGTGCCTACATCTTCAAAAGTATTTGTATTTCCTTCCTTGTTTCATGTGAGTAGATTGACAAGATGTGTGGTGGGTGTTCTGTTTGCTCACCACAAGATTGTTGTCAGGCAGAAACCCCCCCAAACAAAAAAGTCCACACTTCAGGAACATTGATTTATCTGTTAACTGTGTCTGGCATGCTGCCTTTTGGCTTTGATTTCAGAGAGAAACATATTTGGTTACTTTAATAGGCAAAAGCACTGAACCTGACTTGTAGGGGAAAAAATTGTTTTCTTTCCCTTTTTCAGTTCTGTTTATCGGATCCTGACGTTCTGTATCGTAATTGTGCAACAGTTCCAAGTTGGAGTAAAGAAAAGTAGAATGGATGTCAGGCTCCATCAGCCTCATTATTTGAGAGCCAGCTTTTCTGGGTGACTCAGTGGGACTGAAAATGCATGTTTATGCCAGTTAATAACCACCCTGTGACACCAACTCAGATGATATCAAATGCTTTTTTGTTCTCGAGAATTGTTCACATCACCTATTTATATCTCCTCTTTTTATTTATGTTGTTTTTTTATCTTAGAAATTTTTGCTGAGCTGGAGTTAACTTGCCTTTTCCCCCCAGATCTGTTTGTTCACCTTTTTTTGCTTCTTTCAGATATACTGAAAGATAAGGATATTTTTTTCCTGTATTCTTTGACCAAGGAAATCCAGGTCTTACTATTTTCAGCTACGTCTCCAATTTGATGTCACAGTGTGCGAGAGCAAAAGTTGAGAATTTGAGAAAGTAAGGTTTTTACTCATGTTACAGTAATTGTGTATTTTATTCTGTCTGTATACACAAACAGAAGGTGATTACACAGACATGCTGATGACTGCATAGTCATCTCCGGTGAAACTGCACGTCTCTCTTGGTGTGTGTACATGCAACTGTATATGCTGCTGAGCTCCAGCACCCATAAAGCACTTGGCCAAAAGAGTGTATTTTTGAAAGGCTTAACATGCTTCACATAAGTATCAGAAGTAATAAAATGCATAGTTCGAGACCTACAAAAATCAAAAGAGAAAGAAGGAAGAAAGAGAGTTTTTTTAAAAAACTGTAATAGCAGCAAGAGAAACAGAACAAGGAGGTTGTTGGGAGACCTCCGTCCCTGTGAATGCAATGGCTTTTTTCAGGGAAGCTGTAGGAGGAATCCATGTTTTAATATTAACTTCAGTCATGCTGTAGCCCAGTGCCTCCAGTGAGCATGAAGCTCTGCATGGCTGGAAGGTAGGTGGAGATGAGATTTGGAAAATGATTGCATAACTGTAGATGAGGGGAGGGAATAAACTTTTCAGCCGCCATCGGTGCTTTTGCCTCTCCCAGTAACACGATGCAGCCCATCCCAAAGCACCTCCTGGTGTTTTCCTGCATGTGTGCTCACCTCTGCTTGGTCCTCTGCCTCAGCTGGGCCATGATCTCCCGAGGCCCAGCTTCCAATGGCATTTGCTTAGCAATGATTAAAAATAAAAAAACAAGCTACAAACTCTCTTCACATCCAGGGGCCGTCCATCAAAGCTGCTCCCCAGGTCTCACTTATGTGTGCTAAGGGTAGAAAAGAGAGGAAAGGGTTGGTTAGTTTCGATCCTGACAGTGCTGAGGTAGGAAGTGCAGAGAGGTTGGGGAGGAGTTAGTAAATTACTTTGTGTGGATAAGAAGCAAAATTCCTAACACAGTGGGACAAAAACTGCTCAGTTCCATTTGCTTCCATCACAAAGAGGGACTTCAGCTGTCCCCCCATAGAGCTTCTAGCAGGACAGATTGCCCTAGCAGTGATGGGCAATATTTGGCCCCTGAGTCCCTGTCCCACCGGGCATTTGGCTGGCTGTGGGGAGCTTGGGTCGCTTTGTCTCTCTCGACCTGGCTCCCTGTTAGCCTGGTCCCAATGGCTGCAATGCAGGCACAGCCTTAGTACTATGGAATTGCAGGATTCCTCAGTGGAGCTCTGCCAGTTGTGTTGGAAAGCTGCAAGAAAGCGAAATCTTTGTGGAGGAGGTGCCTTTCAAGGCAAATGGAAAGGAGAAAAGACTTTCCCAGTTGTAGTGGTGGTAAGGCTCAAAGCCGGTAAAAAATTTCAGTCTCTAGAAAGTAAAATGAAATTCTTTAGCAGCTAGTTTATTTTAGTTTTTCTTTTCCTGTTCTGCTTCGTGACAGAACTTCAAATAATTATGTTGATTTATGATTACAGGTATTTTAAAGCTGTAGTATGCTGAAGCAAAGCAATGCCAGCTTATTGTTTCTGGCCCTATCCAATTATACAATTGAGTTTAGGCACGTAATAATGCTACAACAGAAATATCCATCATGATGGATTGAATTTCATGAAGTACAACACAAGAATATTTATAGCTCCATTCTTAAAGCCACTTCTGAGTCAAAATATGCCTCCTTGGTATGGCCTTTAAAAACAGGAGAAAATCTGAAACTTTTTTCAGTCTAGCCCCAAACATACCACAACCCATTGCCTACATGGGAAGGGGGGGGTGTAGGTTGATGATAAGCAGAAAATGATAGAATAGAGTAATTATTTCCGCTAGAAAATGAGGATCCGGCATTATTTGTACAGTAACACAAAGTCATTATTTGGCTATGCCACTGTAATGAAACAATAAAGATCATACTTAATTTAAGTATCAATTCTGAAGAGACTTCTTGCTTTCCCTCTACTGTTTTAACTATTAAAACAAATTTGAATTGCTAGGCTAGTTTCCCACTGTTTTTTAGCAAGCAGAGTGGGCAAAACCTCCCCTCCTCCCATCTCTGTTTAAATGTAGACCTTTGGCATTCCAGAAATTTGACCTTGTTTGTAGGGAATGGCTCATTTTTCTATAATGTAATATGAAGCACTCTTGTGTTTTGATTCCATGAACTAGAGAGTTTAATGTTCCAGCTTGCCATGATAAGGATATGATCTGGTTAGAGATAGAAACACTAAAGGAAATTAGCTATTGTACTATTCTTTAACATATTGTTTGCCTAGCAGTTTCATTTAGAATCATTTGGAATAATCTTGGAGTACCTTTTTTAAAGGATTCTTTTTTTTTCCTTTTCCTTTTTTTTTTTTTGTTGTTGGCCTGGATAAAAAGTGGGGCTTTAAGATATTTCTCCTAAAATAAATGTGAGGCCGCCTCATTTATAGTCAGCATGCCTTGATTACTTGCAGACATGCTGGAAATTTACATGCGCTTTTCTCCATTATAAAACACTGATCTGTTCAGATCATTAGCTCCCTCATGACTAGAGTTTGGCAGCAAGCCAAGGCAGGCTAAATCTGTAGCTGTAAATCGTGAGTTGAAATAGCAGAAAGTGGATTTGTAACTTAAAAAGTGTAAACAGTTTGGAAAATGAAGTAATTTTAGAGTATGATTGATTGCCTTAAGATTGCACTTTAAATTAGCCCAGGGTCTCCACTGCAGATATAGGCACTAACCGCTCATTATATATTTTCACTTTTCTTTGGAACAATAGCATTGTTGGTTGGCTTCGAAACAATGTATGTTTCTCCTGGAGTGACCTTTGAGGAAATGAATAGTTTTATTGTGTGTCCATTACTTTGCCTGGAACAACATTTTTGAGTTATTAATTTGCTGTGGTCTATAAATAAAGGAATCAAAATGCAAAACAGCTGTATTATGCTGCATATAGTTCATCAAACTTGTGTTTAAACATCACCATTTGAGATTGGTGATGCACTGTGTAAATAATTTTTTTTCCCCTCTGAAAAAGAAGTAATGTTTTGCCTAGCCTGGAGATTGGTCCTTGAATCTCATAGAAGCAAAAATTGTTGTTTTTAGCCCAAACAATTGGTGAATGTTCTGGGGGGGCTGCTACACTGCACTCCCTCTTTCAAGGACCCTGTTTAATTTAATTGTGCATCCGTGGGACATGGGACTATGGGCTGAAAGGGAAGGAGTCATTGAAAGGCGCATTCAGGAATGTGGGAAAGATTTGCTAGGTTTGGAGTGTTAAAAGTTTAGGGCATCATCTGCCCAGCTCAGTCTGCACTGGTCGAGACCAGTAAGTAGTGGGGGATGCAGCAGCCTGGTGATGGAAGAATGTAATGCCGTGTAATATCTGGTGTCTTGTGAGCTCTGGCTGTTTGCAAATGGTGGCCGAAGCATTGGCTGCTCTTTCCCAGAGAGACACAAACCCCACTGATAATGTTCCTGCCTACCCAGGGTGTCTGAAGTCACAAAGGTTTCCAGTGTGGAACAACACCTCAGTGTAACTTTGTGGGTGTGGGCACGTAACTTACGTGTGTGTGCTAAGCATATAGATTGTGTGCAGCCAGGACCACGTGCTCTGACCGTGCTAGAAATTAGGAACATAAAGCTATTAAACTGACATTGGTGGTTTCAAATCCCAATAAATAGCTCTGACTGCTTGAATAGAATGTATAATAGAAACTCCTACAATTTTGTATCAGTGTGTTTTTCATCTCTTTCCTTGTCCTAGATTTGGTATCTAGCATTCAGTAGATACACAGCTCTGTTTTGTCGTTCTTCTGGAAGCTCCTTTCCCAGAGAAAAAATTTTCCCAGTGTTATCACCCCTCCTTGATCCTCTTTCCTTCCTCCCTCCACGTTTGAAATGAAGATTTGCACTTGTGAAAGAGGTATGGCTGAGAGGTCTGAGCACAGGTCTGGGAGCCAGGACCTGCTGAGTGCTGAGTTCAGTGACTCATTCGGTGGCCTTAAGCAAGTCAGAACATCTCTCATGAGGTTATTTCATATGTAAAACAGGCGAAATAATACTTATCTGTCTACCTGCCTCATAGGAATACCCTGAGGACTAATTAGCGTCCATTAAGTGCTTTGAAATAGACAGTGCTATCTATTATTAGAGCAGGTTCCAGACTAGTAGATAGTGTGTTAGGATTGTTTCCTACTTGGGAGCCCTCCTCTCTGCTGGATGTGGGCCGGAAGCCCATCGGGAGCAGAGCACAAGCTGCCTGGTGTTCTCTGGAAGATTGGTAGGGTTCTGCCAGGCCCTTGCTGGGCAGGTTCACTGGAGACTCGACGCTCTCTCTGAAAACTCGGAAAGGGAGTTTGCCTAGAGAAAAGAGTGGGAGGATACTTGCTTGTTTGCCTCAGCTCATAGGCACAACTTGTCCTGAAATCCTTTCTCACCCTGCCTCCACCTGAGGCCTTTTCAGATAATTCAGGAGGCACAGCTTCTCTTCTTTTCCAGGGATGGTTTCCTGGTCCTGCAGAAGAGGAAGAGAAGTCCTGTATTAGTTCTCAGGAGGAGCGTGGGGCTGGGTTGGTATGTTCCCATCACAGGGAGCCCTTTCTAATTCAAAAAGCCATTCCTCTTTCTTGAAGAGCAAATGCTTATATTCTTTCCTTTCACTGGATAACAGACTCCTCTGCAAAGTCCTTAGAAGGCAAAATCTAATTTTGGGTATAAGATCCTAAACTCTGCAGGTGTGTGTCTGCTGAAGTCTGGGAGTCTTTTCATCATCATAACAAGGAGGGTTGTCATCTGACCAGCAGCTCCTTTTGTTCTCTGGTGCATCTTCTCTCACCGTATACTTTTGTACCTCTCTTAGAGATGCCATAATAATCTAGTTCAAAGAACCCAGCCCTGTTCTCACTGAAGCCCACAAGCCTGGTCTTTCTACCAGTGAGACTAGGATTCAGTCCAAATTAACTGGAGAGAAGCTTTATTTCTCTCCGTTTGCTCCGCACGCGTCTCTCAGGCCATGAGTAATTTGCAGTGAGACGGGAAAGCCTGTGTGAAATTTTCCAAGGGAATTTTCTCTATTTTAATAATGTTAATGAAATTGCTTAACACTTTGTCAGCTTTTTCAGCATACGTTGCTGGGATTTTGGTGCTTTCTGATTTTTCTTCAGTACCAGAAGGCCCCTACCTTAGAAATGGGACTGAGGGCTTCTGTGAGCATTTGGACGCATTGTTGAACCTTAGTCCTGCAGAAACATTTTTGCACAGGTACCCATAGATACCATTTTGAGGAGGTTCTCTGCCCCTCCTCTTGTGCCTACAGGAAGGGGAAGGGATCAGGAGCAATTGTCCCACAAGCTCTCACATGCCTGCAACTAATTCTTTTTCCACAGAAATGAGGCTTTGCCCCAGAAATATCTAATGATATGACCTTGGTTACACAGGAAAGCCCTGGGATTGCTGAATTTAAGCACAGTTGGTTTGTTTGTCTTATCCTGCATATCACTCAGTTTTTGGTACTTGTATCCTAGACAGGGGTGTAAGTTAGCTCCCTTTTCTTTTAGACCTTCTTCCTATTACTCCTTTTCAGCTCCAGTTTACTTTGTTGTGATGCAGAATAGGATTAAATAAGCAACCACAGACTTAGGAGCAACCACAGACTTACTCATATGCCTGTAACAGCTTTTAAAGCTACATTTGGGTTGTTTTTCAGAGCAATAATTTGGGGGTTATTTGGTGCAACATGAGAAGTTCAGTTAGGAGGTGAGAGTTTCCAAGTAGCTGGGGTAGTGTGGTACAGGGCAGTTGGGTCAGTGGCCTGGAGTTTGGCACCTCCCATCTGGCCTTTCCTCGTAGTCTTCGTGTTGAGTTTCAGCTCCTCACTGGGAAGGAGGGGAGCCTGAGTAAGGTTCTTTTGGGGAGCAGGTATGTGCTACACTGGGACGAGATAAAAGACAACAAATTATTGGAAAAGTATATATGGCAGTAGCATTTTTGTAATTGCTCTTTTTTTTAAAAAGAAATGGCATCGTGTTTCTAATTCCAATTCTGTGCCACTCCTGGATTTAAGCATTATTATACTGCAGATGATAACACGAGTTTATCTGTAAAATTCTTAAACTGTGGTTTTTGTTTCCCAGCTTGACTTCTTTTTCTCTTCATGTCTTTGATTGGCTTCCAAAAAAGTTATTAACATGTTGCAAAACAAATACAAGGGGCCACTGAAGCTTATTAAAAATGGTTTCTTTTGTTCATATCTGGCAGTTGACAAATTGTCTTGTGCTCTATCTTATCTGCTCCCGTGTGAAAGGTTACATGAGAAAATGGCTGCAAATAAATTGCTATTGAATGTTGTTGAAGACTAAGCATACAGCTTCTCTATTAAGGACCTCTTTTAAAGCTCTCTATTCAGACTCCCCCCTGCATGTCTCTCTAACACTTGTCTGTTATATTATGTTTGGCACAGAAGGAAACATTAAATAGAAAAGCAACGTCTGACTGTGGTGTTTCTAGACCCTATTATCCCTCTGTCAAATGTCCACATGAGCAGGGTACAATTTTTGTCTATATTGATGATGAATTTTGAAGGCTTTATGAACTGTCTTCATAGTGAAATGCTAGAAACAAATGAAATTGAAAAGCATATTTTTACAGCTTTGGAAATCTTACTTAAATCAGTGTAATGAGACGCACTCAGTTAAATGTAATTATTCTCACTTCTCCATGTGTCAAAGAAATCAGCAGTATGGTTAGGGAGCGGAGGGTTACAGTGAGCTTGTTATTTTTATACAGAGCCAGATACTGATTGTGTGTAGTAAATTGTAAATAGTAGATAATGCAGTTTTTATGTGTATTAAATACCCTGCAAGAATTAACGGGGTTGTTACTTCATTAAGGGTTTCAAAGAGGGCATAAACGTCAAAAGCAGGGCTTGACTGTTTAAATCACTGGACCTTTTCCACCCTCCACCCCTCGTGTCGCAGCTCTGGGACCGGCAGCTTCTGCTGCTGCTATTTCGAGGAGGGCGCAGTTCCTCCGAATTTTCAGAATGATAGTGAAAGAGCCCCGTGTGAGACACCAAAATAAGGCTTTTGACTCATACTTCTGCGTGCAGTGGAAAATGAAGGCGGTTGATTCTGCCGCATGGAAGAGGTGGTGAATCAGTCCCTTATAAGTAAGGCTGCGTTTCCTTGTCTGTCATTTATGTTTGAATGGTGTGCGGAGGTGAAAGAGAGAGGAGATGACAGAAGACCTGGTTAGTCTGGTATTAAACCCAGTAACTCAGTTTAAATCTCAGCAACTTTCCACTTCTTTTCATGCTACACAAGTACGGATTTGTCACGGGCCTCTTCAGCACAGGAGACAAATAACAGACCATGAGTTTAAAATTCATCAGTCCAGAGGATATCTTGAGAAAGAAACAGTTCAGTCCTGAGCACTGGGTTGGGGAATCTGTTACATCTTTGAGCTCATTGTTCCAATAGTTAATTATCACCGCTGAAAAAATGAGTGCCCCTCTCTTGCCAGGGGCTCTAGTTGCATGTTTCTCCGCCAGAGTAGAGTTGTTCGTTCTCCAGTGTTTTCTCTGTACAGTGCTACACTTCAGAAAGGGGGACCAAGGCACAGATGCGTAGAAATAGTAGTAATAATACAGAGGATAAGAAGGTGTTGTAGGGAAAGTTATTGGATGTGAAGATGTGACCCCCCCCACCCCCCCAAGGTGCTGTAGGGAATGTGTGACTTCAAGCTCAGCTGCAGTACTGGTGTTCATAGCATAACCCACATGCTCAAGTATTTGCAGGATCAAGCTTTATGTGTAAGTATTGAAGTGTAGTTCAGTGGTATGTTGGATGGTGTTCAGAGATTGCTGAAAACGGTGCATTAAATAGCACTTTGAATTGCAAAGTGCTGGTTCAGTTTTGTCTATGAGAATGATAACACTTATTATCTGATTGTTCCCTGTGCAAATCTCACCTCAGGAAAAATTAAATTATGTTTGAATTCAGCTAAAGCAAAGTATATCATTATTTTCTTTCGTTATTAAAAGGGATTTTTACTGTTTGTTTGTTAAAACTGAAGCAGCTGCCATGTTAGAGCCTTAGATGATTTAAAAACAAATACAGAGGCAGAGCCATTTACAGCACAATTGGCTTGTTTAATGTGATTTAATTCCTCTTGTTGGCTTCGTCATATTACCAAATTATGTTTTCAGCTCCCCTCCCCTTTTTAATTCTTTCTTCTTTTTGTTATCAGCAGAATTGAAGCTGCTTATCAGTAACCACGACAACCAGGATAAATACTTGTTTTAAAGCTGATGCACATTCAACCTGAATGGTCCACATGACCCAGAACATTCAAGAGGACAGGCAGCATGTGCTCCCTTCTACAATCAGTCTCCCCCTTCCCCCCATCTCCATCTGCTTTAGAAAGCTAATAGGGCAGTTAAAAAACCTTCTATATCAGAGCGGTTTTCTGTAGCCGTCCCTGGCTGCTTGGACATGGGCTGGCCCACACTTGTGACCTGAGGAGTAAGGAGAGAAGGAAATTTTGGGAGGCAAGGAGGCAATTTCACAGCCACATCCCCAGTGTTGGCTTGCCTTTCTCGGGCTCCTCCAGCTGTCGTCACGGCAGTCACCTGCCTTCGGCAGGAGGGTGAACTGCTGCTCTGCAAACCCTTCGTGAAGGGGAAGATAATCCTGGCTGGACAGCAGCTGCTGAATAGAATGGAGGAGCGACTGGAATTGTGCAGGAGAGGAAAAATGGTTGTGGTAGGAGAGAAGCCTCAGCACAGAGCCACCTAGTCCATGCCCTGTCTCTGGTGGAGGCAGGCAGGCTGTCTGGGGTGGCCAGAGACAGTCACTTCCCTTTTGAGGAAACTTAAGGATCTCTCACATACACAGAAATTTCCCAACAAGAATTTCTGCCTGGCCTCTTTGCTCTCTCCCTTGCTCTCTAAGTTGCTTGATGCTGTAGAATAAATCCTTTAAGCTCTCTCTGTCTCAGTTTCTCTCCCTGTGTAATGGGGATAATAATTTTTACTCATCTCCATAAAGCAGTTTGAGGCCTGTGGATGGAAAGGTTATATAAAAGCTGGAAATGACGATTGTCAGTCACTTTTCTTTTGAGTCTAGAAACACCTCATAAGGTTTATGAGGCACTTCCTAAGGTGCAGGAGGATCCTGGGAGTGCAAGCTTGGAGCTGCAGTTAGGAGGAGATGAATATAGGATTAGGGTCTGAAAAACGATGTGAAATGCCTGGTTGGAAACTTTTTCAGTATTAAATATCTTTTGCCTTCTTCAAAAATTGGGTTTAGGATTTGAATTTCAAGTGATTTAGTAAGATAAATATTATAGAAGATTTGATTATATGGACATACTGTCAGTCATTGATCAACATACTTGTGTTTGTCCCCGTTAAGCAGGAGTAGAACAACTCTGATCCAAATAACCAAGTGTAAAATGTTCTTCAGCCATGTGCTCTAAGTACATATTAGATGATGCTGTCTTTTTTTCTTTTTTTTTTTAATGACTGTATTGCTGTTCACTTGAACAGTAGTTTCAATCTCCAGTAGATTTGTAAGTATTCTCTTTCTTTCAAATGTTAAACTAATCTTAGGAATTCTTTGAAAGGCTGATGCTCTGCTGGCACAGAGTGACAGAAAATGGAGGGCTGGGGAAGTGGCACAAAATTCTGAGAATTAGCTCAGTCTCCTCCTTAAAAGGGGAGAAATATCTGACACATGCAGAAATGCTGCACATTTTATTCTCAATATTAGCAGAAATGACTTTAGCCTTTTGATCAATTTAAAAGCAGAATCAGGCAGGCAAACATCCATGTCAGAATTACAGGCAACTTGTTAACATCATCATTATCTGGTAAACATAAATGTAATCACTGGTATCCTGCAACACGTTGCCTTTGTTCTTGATTGCATTAGCATTCAAATAGAGGGGGGTTCTTAAAGCAGGGATGAGTAGCGTGGGTCCTGCCAACAAAGAGGTATCCCTGTTGTGTCAATAATTTACCCAAATTTATTTAAAACCGAAACCACAGATTTCCTGTCCCATCTCATGTGGCTAAGTCATTACTGTATTTGCATTTATCTGTGAGAGAAATACAATTCTTAGATTAATATTTTTAGGTCTTGTGATTAATTAGCCAGCTGAGGCCCACCAAGTGTCTTTACTGGAGTGCATAAAGACTGTGGGAATGAAAAGGCAGAGTGGATTGGAAGAACTGTGTTTGAGAAGTCTTTCCTAACCGCTGGAGAGAGAGTGGATCTGTGTGCTAGAGCGTGCCTTGTGATGATGATGCAGCTACTTGAACTCCTCAGCCGTTGCTCCTGGTCCACAGCAGATTCCTACTGTGGGGCGTGGATTCCTGCTGTGGCTCTTAGCTGTGTGTCTGTTCAAAGAATTCAGTGTGAGAAGTGGTGAGGCAGGAGCCATGCGTAGTCCTCCCATGAAGGTTATTTGACTGGGAGAGCTGTCCTTTACCACACAGGAGTTACCCAGAGGTTTAGATGATGACTGTCATTGCTGCTTGGCCACCTGCAGTTACCGTGGAAGTCTGGAAGTGTTTGGCGGGTTATAGCCGGACTATGATATGGGAAGGTGTTCTCATTGCATCATTCCTCTTAAAGATTCCTCTTAAAGATTTTGAGGTCATTAAGACCCAGTTTCTTATTCCTCCTTGTAGTTATTCTTTCATTGTCTCACTGTTTCTGTTGCTTTTGGACCTTTTGAGAGATTCAAGGTTTTTAGCTAGTTGTGTGGTAAGTTCATTTCTGTCTGTGGAGAACTGTGCTCTCTCTCTTTGAGTTTTTATTAGAACAGGCAGCTCTGAGCTGTGTAGAGCCTGTCTGACCTGCAGATACTGGTTTTGAGGGGTGAGCTACACATCTTTGCTTCATCTACACCTGTGTTCTCATGCCCATACTGCAGAAAGTCATTGCCAGAGGAGTAGAACAAGAGAAGGAGAACTAAGTTTTAAGAGCTGGAGTGTCTTGGGAGGTCAGTGCCGCCTGAACACACTGCCCTGCAATAGTCAGGAGACCTCCCATCACAGAGGTCACAGCCGTGTTCATTCAGCAGCGCTAACCTTGCCGTTCCCAGTCGCTCCAGACATCCAGATGCACCCTCCATTACCTCTGTATCTTCTGCATATTGATGATAATGGTCAAAGCCATGCATGCAAGCAATGCTGAACTAATTATGATACGTGAATCCTCTGGGAGACCCCCTTAGTAACTGAGGGTTATGAAAGAAGGCAGAGGAGCGAGGGCACCGTGTGGGAGAGGAGCCTGACGGACAGAGCCCTGCAACTTCCTTCATTTTCTCTCTATATTCCCGATAACTCCCTTGCTCAATTTGCTACCCACACACCAAAGCATTGTCCCATTTTCTCTGGTTCCCCTGATACTTCCACTGCTTATCTTACGAAGATCTGTGTCAACATTTATCAAAACAAATGGCAAGCCTGGGACCTTTTAAGTAGTTTTTTTAGTTAATAAAACCAATCTTCTACTTCTGTTATGTTAAAAGTACATTATCTTTTTATTACAAACTCTCTTCAGCTCTGTCTGTTTTCCTTCTTGGCAATTTCATGACTGCTCCAGTTGATTGCTGTATGGAGAATTACAAAATCATTAAGGGTGGGGTTTTACCAGCTGACTTACAGTACAAGCCATTTCTCAAAATAACCACAACAGTGCAATACTGATGTGTAATTTACGTCACAGTGTGTTTTTATGAAATAGTTTGTGGCTTATTCATTTAGATTTAGAACTGAATATCTCTTCTCTCGCTTTTTAATCAAGCCTGCTTTTTTTTTTGGTAATTTTTTTTGTACTTTTTAATATTTTCCACTCTGAGGCTTGGCTTGCCTCCAACTTAGCAGCTACACCGAGGAGGAAAAAATTGTTGGTTTTTTTTTTTCCTTTTTTTTCCTTTGCCTGCAGTTTAACTGCAAGTGTGTTTCCCCTTTGATGTATACATTTGTGTTAACTGCCTCAGAAGAGATGGTAAATGTGTGGTAGAATATATTGCACAAGGGTAGAGCAGAGAATTGATAAGAGATGTGAAAGTTTGCAATTTCAAACCATACCAAGTAAGTGTTTCTATTTAGCCTCCTGCGCTGGTACATTTCCTTTTTAAAAATTACTTTCTGTATAATGTCTTGTAATTAGAACAGGAAATCATTGAGTAACTGTAAGAAGAAAAAGAGCACTTAAACTGAAAAGAAATTTACCTTCTGAGAAATTATATTCACCTTTTTTTTTCCTTTAGACTTTTTTTTCTTCCCTTCACATTACCGAGTTGTTAATGATAGTAACAGATGTACAGACCCTTATCTGTATCATTGTTCTGCTTGTGTTTTTGGGGAGGGGGGGGAGGAAAGTCATTTTCAGTAATACAAAAAATGAATGGACAGAAAATGGGAAAAGCCTAATTACAAAAAATATTCTGTGTCACAACAGAGTAGCAATTAAATTGAAACTTCAATATAATTATCAATAACAGTCGAGCCTGGAAGGGTGCCAGGCGCGTAAAGTTGGTGCTCAGCCTTTATGTGGTTGCTAGGAGCACGGCAAAAAGTATAAAGCTTAGAGAAAGGAATGTCTAATGTAATAAAGTAACAGAAGGTAGCATAAATCATTGTGAGAGCAGTTCATATTGACATTATTTTACTTAAATTGGGTCGAAACTAGACATTTAGTCTTACAAGAGGCACAAATTCATATTTCTTCTGCAGGAATAACTCTGTGCTTTCTGGGAAGAAGTGGAGTGTGCTTTCATAGCACCAGCCTCATACATATTTGGAATCTTTTAAGCAAAAATCTTTAAATGTTTGTTTCTGTTGGCATCCAAATGCATTTGCACTAATACGATTAAAAGAACTAAAGGGCAAAATACTTGGCAGCTTTTGCAGTTGAGGTAATTAGGTACAGGAAGGAACATGCATAGTTTTTCCATCAAGCTCTATAAAATCCTGGTGTGAAGGTCTTTGTAAAGAAAAAAAATGCTTACTGATGTTGAGGGTAGATTATGGCAGTTAGCAATAACATTATAGGCTGATGTTTCTGAAACAAGCAAACAAAAAGCATGTTACAGGGTTTTTTTTCTTTGCTGTCTCTGTAAATAGTTCTGGCTCTAGATGGATTTGTTAGGAATTCGTGCTTTTAACAGGCTTTATTTTTTTTTCTTTTGGGGCATTTAATTGTCTTGCCTTACATATTAAAAATGGTTGTGCTGATTTGAAAAGTCAATTCTTGCATAGATTCATTGTGTTTGGCATTTCATGCATCTCTTACTTACAAAGACAACTTGAAGAACATGTAATCCAACATAAATGCCAGGCTGTGCCAAATCCCAGCTCTCTTTACCCCTCACAAAGGGAACTGTTGGATTACATCTATGCATATATAGACAGTGCTCAGAAGGCAGGGGTGGAACCTTGCTTCCTAATTACAATTTCCCTGTTTTCAGCCCTGAAATATAAAAATAAATGAAAAGTTGACATTGGAGGGGGATATTAAACCACACAATTATGATACAAGCATAGGATTAGAGTAATTTCAGTTGAGCCTCACAAGCAGAATACTGTAGGTATTATCTTTTACCATGTTCTGTCTGTTGAAGCTAAAAAGAGACTCAGAAATACAGCGTCTCGGTTTCCCAATATCTCAGTTGTATGTTTTTAGAAGTCGTGCTGTTTTTCTTAATTTTAATGGAATGTGATCCACATTTTGAGCTCTGCTTCTCCTAAGAGTAAACTCAGTCTGATCGTATTTCTGAAAAACGGTTGCAATATTCACTAAGTCCACCATTAAATGGCACGTGTTAGATTTTGATAGAAGCAAATAATACTACTTTTTCGGGCTTGCATTTTATTAGGGATTGGTCTGCTTTGATTTCTCTTTTCTCATGTGGGCGTGGTTGAGGAAAAAATCTTTGTTCCAGGAACACTTTGTGTTTGTCTTTCACTAAACAAATTTTCAGTTTATTCAGCCTTTGTTCATTCTTAGATGTATCCGCTGAACCTGGAGTGAAAAAGGAAGGGAAACAAATGCATCATAAAGTGCTTACTGGAATTGCACAAGCATGTATGGAAGTGATCCTGTAAAAAATTACTTGGTTTTAATTTATGCCAGGGGGTTTGAGTTAAGTCGTCAGTTGTCAAGGGTACAAAGTTTGTGTAATTCTGTGCAGGGACTTAGAGCACATTTGTCTAGAAACTAATGGTTTACTACAAAGGCACGTGGGACATACATTTATATACACCCTGTTTAAAAAGCTGACCACATCCTGGCATAAGAAAAGTGCTGTCAGATCAACAGATTCAGCTCACCGCTATCTACACAAAGGTATAAAGTAGTAATAACTGTCAGGCAGGCGTACGTGAAGCTCTCGAAGGAGCTAAAGGACGGATCATGTGCTTGTTAATTCCTAGAACAGTTTTCTTGATCTGATTTTTAGAGTTTCCTAATAAAGAAGAGAGAGCCTTATTCCCAGGAGCAATTGGCTCAGTCGTGCTGTTGTGTAGACTTATGGGATACTTGTTGAAACAAAGAAAAGCATGACCACATCCTTATCGGCCAAAAGAGGTTTTAGGGCCATCAATTTTATTTTCTTAGAAAAGTAATGTCAGTGCTGTTTACCAAAATATATTACTCTTAATTTTTTTTCTTTTTTTTTTAACACAAATTATTTTATCTCCTTACCTATGTCAGGATAGTGGTGAGAGTTCTGAGTTTTTAAAAGTGATGACTTTCAGGAGCTGTGCTAGTAAAGATGGTACTTTGCAAGTCCGTCTGCCGTGTTGATTTTTATTTTAACAGCATTGCGTTCATCTGCAGTGATGACATTCTAGGTGATATATCTGCTTCCAGAGACTTCTTAAAATTTAGCCTTTTATGTGTCAACATTTCCATTGCCTCACTTGAATCTAGATGAGTTGTGCCATCATATTTAGTTGGGGAGAACTGATCTGACATTTCTTTCAATGTCTGAAGTGATTTTTACTTTAGGAATAAGAATGATGATTTCAGTATTGGTAATGGGATTAAACAGTAGACCTTTTGTCTCTGGCAGAAGAAATAGCTGAGTATTTCAGTAATCAGAGTACAGCAGAAAATGTAAAGTGAATGCTGTTGCTTTGTCTTCATTGGCATGCCTGGAAAGCCATGTTTGGTTATGTACCTGAGGAGAAATGAGCATAAATGAAGTGCTGTTAAGTACTGGCTGCATACCTGCAAATGAGTAATTTCTTGTGTTTGCATCCCTAGTTGAGGTTTTTTTTCTCTTAGGTTTCCTTCTGGTTATATGATGACACTTGATTATGATATTTCGAAATCTGCCACCTTCATGTGTGATATCATCTAAACCATGGAGGAATGGAAAGCTCTGAGCTCTAGATTGCTTTATATTTTGAGCCCAGCAGCACAAGCTGTTTGAAAATACATTTGCCTGTTGTGCTCTGTAGGAGTTTTATTGAGTCTTGCTGCATTTGCAGTTAATGTGAAGAAAGTTGCTTCCACCTGTTGGGGTTTAGCAGCAATGACCAGGTCAGATCAGCCCACCTCCCTGGCCCAGGGGTCCTTTAGGAGTTGCCAGTATCAGGTACTTCAAAGGAGAGTTAATAGCTGGATGCTCTGAGGCTTGTATATTATTATTTTTAAAAGATGTTAGCTGATGTAAACACGCGTGCAGTAAAGCTATATGGGGAACTGAGTAAAAATTACAGATAATATTTCTATCGGAGCAGCCAAGTTGGCAAAGTATGATTCAGGCCCTTAGCCAGCTTCTGCAGAGAAGCGTTTTCTTGCTCATCAAGGTAGTCCTTGTGAGTAAGCATAGGAGAACTGAACAGAAAGGCGGAAAATAAACTCTTTTAATAAACTTTCTTTAAATTTCTATTTTTAACCTTTCTTTCCAGACCCACTGTGCTATAGAATTTAGGTCTACAGGTTTTCTGAAATACTTGAGTTACAGCTCTTGTTTTATATTTTTTTGATATACTAAGAGTATTTTTTTTCTGTTTTTCCAGGTGAGGATGATGAAGATTCAAACCTTTTAATTCTCAGCTACCCACAGTACTGTCGATACCGTTCCATGCTAAAGCGCATTCAGGACAAGCCCTCTTCAATACTAACAGACCAGTTTGTTTTAGCCCTTGGAGGCATTGCAGTAACAAGCAAGAACCCCCAAATCTTCTATTGTCGGGATACATTTGATCATCCTACCCTAATAGAAAATGAAAGTATATGTGATGAGTTTGGTAAGTCCCATTACAGCTATTTTCTTTTTCTCACAATTAAAGACATTTTTCTTCTTTTAAGCGTCCACTGATTTCCAAAGGGAAGATGTGATTCCTTTGAAGTGAACCAATGCTATTTATGAGTGAAATGTTATGTACCAAATATGCTCTTTCTTCTCTGAAACGGAAGGCTTCTAGCCACTGGTGATCTCAGTATTGCAACTTGAGTTCACACTCAAAGATACACAAGTAGAGTGTAGCACAGTGACTTGGTCTGAGTGAAACAATACCTTGCCTGGGTTTGAAGTTCATCTACCTTAACCATTCTCCTATAGTTTGTCTTCCAGAAGCTTTACAGCGTGTATTAGTTTTTTAAAGACGTTGTTGGTGCAATATGCTAAAAAATGCAAAACAGGAGACGGTCCTGGCACGCCCTGTTGCTGTTGCAGAGCACTCTGAGCCGTGCTCCCGGGGCCCTGTACGAGTGTCAGCTGTAGCTGGTGTGTTTCTGGTCATCTTGGAATGTGGGCTTGTTCAGCATGGGCTTTGCCAGTGCTAGGAGCCTGATTTTATGAGTGCAGAGGTACTTTCGGTAGGTGGCCTCTTAATTCAAAAGGCATAGAGAATACTCTGCAGCTCTAAAGGAGTATGCAGCCCCTTACAGCTGGGGGAGAGAATGGCAAGATTTGACACCTGATAGCAACCCAGTGATTTCACACTGGGTTTTTTTGATGTCACATCGTCCCAAGGACAGCAGATGTGCTTTGAAAGTGTGGCGGAATGCGTGTTGTGTAGACACCCAGGGTAGCTCCAGTAATGGGTCCAGTGTAGTTTCTTTAGCAGTGTACAGGGTTAAGTTTTATCCCCCGTATCACCAGATGGATGAGTTCTGTGGCCAATGCTTGAAAAGTCTGCATGGTGGTGGGTACACCTTTGCTTGCAAGACCCCCACATCTCTGCAAGGAAGCTCCTGTGGTCTCTTAGAGAAAAAAATTCTGCTGATGCACTTAAACATTTAATAATGAGAGTGAGAGGGAAGGGCTTTAATGATGTTTCTGATGGGAGAGTTCATCTACCTGTTTTTCTGAACTTGGGCACCCTGGCTTTGAGCTTGGTGCTCAGCTCAGGCATTGTTGTGTCGGCAGAGAAACCCTGATTCATCTGGTGGTATTGGGGTATTTTCTAAGGTAGTGCTCCTCTGCTGCTCTGCCACTCCATTCCCAACAGGCAGACGAGATCCTTCCTCACGTGGTGTTGTCACTGGACTGCTGGGAATGGTTTTAGTTTTGTGCTGTCAAGATTTTTCAGAATCAGGCCCGAACTGTCAAGTCTGCTCACACTCACACAAAACGTTACAGGCTTTCAATGAACTATGAATAAAAGTGTTGGTTGCTCTTAGGGGTGGGGGTGGTTAAAAAAATGAATGAAATGCCCTGGAAGTTTGGTCCAGTAACACAATAGTATCATGTTGGTTTTTATTTACTCTGAGCTCAAGCTCAGAATATAAAGTTCAGTTTTAATTGACTCTCCTTTTTATATGGGAAAGGTTATTTTAGGCTTGAAGGCGTTTGATGAGCCTACCATCTGCTTTCTGTAGAGTATTTTATTCAGGGTCATTCCTTGATTACAGGTTTGTTTTAATAGTTGGATCCATAATGTAAGTGTATCGTGGAATATTAGTAATAGGTGAATCAAAGAGATGTGGAGTGATGCAGAAACTACACTTAGTGAACCATAGCAAGTGCTTTGTTCAGCCTCTGAAAGCAAACTATGCCGTTCTCGTGACCTTTCCGAGGCAATTATCTCATTATCAAACCAGAGCCACAGAAATCTTCGCCATAGAAATTAATAATGTGTATTTAAAATTTAGTTTGGTTTAAGAAGCAGATTTTTTTTTAATTCCTATTTTAAAAAAAAGGAGCCACAAAAAAATCCCCAAAAAACCACTGTTTACAAGTATTTCTTACGAAAGTAATTATGTAAAACTTGCAAGCCCTGCTGTTTTAAGAAGAAAAAACTGGCCAGTGTATGGTTCCATATCTGTACTGCAAAATGTATGGTGTCAATTATACTACCTTTGTTGAAGACAACAGGCAAAGTACTAGTTTATCCTTTTCTTTGCTGGCAGGACAATAAAATGCACAACACTTCATTATACAAACAGTTTACATTGATATCATGTAGATTGATGTCACATGTGGAAAGTGATGACTGCTAAGGCTAAACAGAGGCAGGGTGGTACAGTAGATAAATAGATTACTCTAAGGCACTAGTATTTATCAGTCAAATCTGAGGGGATACCAGATTACAGAAATGTGACTAAAATTCTGAAAAGGTGTCTGTAAGGAGATCCACACACATTTAGTTTGAAGGTTTTGGCTCTCTCTTACCTTGCAAATGAAATAAGTGTGCAGAAGGAACAAGATAGGAGTGTGTATTTCACCGTTTTTACCTGAAATTCTCCTAACTCTTACGCACATATGAAATTTGGGAAATACATTCTGCTGATGTCTTTACATGGGAAGCACTGGAGCGCTGTTTTCTGATGTGGATGCCAAGTCTTCTTCAGAAGCATTGCTTTTGAGGCGAGTCCTGCACATTCTCTATGTTGGAGTATTGTGCAACAGGTAGAGCATGTCAAAAATGAGACACCAGAAACACCTTTACAAAGAGCCCGCAGCATGCAAGCTGTTCTTGTTAGGCAGTTTTAATAGAAATGTTTTACCTGGAAATATTCTCTCTACGTTGGTTATAGATTTATAACAAAAAAAAAAATTTGTTGAACTCTGACTTCTTCTCACACTCCTTGCCTATTTTTCCCTCTTCTGCAGGGTTTGACAAAAATAGATAAAGCAGGAAGTGAAGAAGAATTAAGTTTTGTTGACAATAAATAATGTTGTTTTGGTGTGGGACATTTTAAAGCAGAAGATTTATGTAGATGCTGTCTGTGAGCTCCCGAAGGTGGGGCCAGAAGGGATGTGGTGGGGCTTTGGGCAGTCCTGTGTGGATGTTCTTTGTTTCCATAGAGCTTCTGTGAGGCTCAGGCTGCGCTAAGCTTCCCCTCCAGCTCGGGCTGCCACAGGTGCTGCCACACCATGGCTACTTGTGCTTGCCTCTGCCTTGCCTGTCCACTGCTGTATGGCATGAGCCCGAGTGGTTTGGGCAGGAATATTTAGGACCAGTTTTCTTTCCCAGTCCTTTTCTGATTCTCCTCTGGCTTGGTTCAGTGTGACAGCATCCCATCTAGGAGGATTGGGCTCAGCAGCTGGAAGGCTCAAACATTTGCATGTATTTCTTTACAGCCTGCCAGGGAAGGACTTGCTCTCCTTTTACAGAGGAAAGACTGCTGTGAGTGGGAAGCCTCCTGCTCACATTCTTGTTGATATAACTACTGATTAGTTAATCCAACTGCCTTGGAGGGTTCCCCTCCAGAATGCAAATAGGCTCAAAAGCTTGCTTCTGTTCAGAAAGCAGAAGACATAAACCATGCTTGGATGTCTTGATAGCCAAGGTTCCTGGCTATGACTGCAGTCAGACTGCACACGTATCCCTCTCCTGAAATAAGAGCAATTAGAGGTCCTCACCAGCGTGAAGCAGTCCACGTGGATAATGAAATGAACATGAGTAATGAAAATGAACAATTCATTTCTCTTCAGCTCGAGACATTTTTCAAAATCTTTTTCATTTATCAGCCTCTGGGGTTACTGTTACTGAATAACTTTTGTAAATGCATATCATTTACTGGCATCTGCTGTGTGGTCATACGTGCTGCAAGAGAGAAGGAATGAAAAAATTAGGTTCCTAATAATTTTCTTTAGAGACCAGAGTGATCTAGCTGGAGGCAAAGCTGCCTGTGAGTGTCCAGAAGGTGTATCTGAAGGTCACTGGGCATAAATCAGTGTGCACTTGTTGCTAGAGCAGCACGTGTCCTCTGTGTTTGCTTGTCCGACAAAGGTGACTTCAGTTGCCAGGCTTGTGGCAGCTCCATGGCATGGAGTGGCTTCCAGGGTGCATCAATGAGCCGGGATCCTTCTGTAATCCAGCTGTGGTCTGGGTGATGGTGAGTTTCAGCTCCATCAGCCTCACCAGGTGAAAATCTCACACAGAGGGATTTGTCGTGTTAAATATTATAAATCCTGCCTGCTAGAGATGAATCCAAAGGCTGTCTTTCATTCTGTGAGGATGGGCTTGCTTTTTCTATAAGCAGGAATGTGAGAGAGAACTGAATACCTGTGTTGGTTTTATCTTAATAAATCCATTTGGTGAATTTAAAATCATTCTGGATTGTTTTTAGAGCGTGCTGGGCCCAATATGCCATTAAACAATCTGTTTGGTCCCTGGAGTACAGTAAACACATGTTCACCCCCAAAAGAAGGTTGAAAGTTTTTGGATTTGCATGTAAAACCCAAATTTAGAGAGAACTACAACCTAATGTGGTATAAATACAATTTTTCCCCTGAAAAATTAATGATCTTCATTTGGCCATAACATGAGCAATCCAGAGGGAAACTGCTCATTGAAAAAAAACTATGTGCAAAAGGGCATTGCAGGCCCCACTTATCTCCTCTCCCCATCCCCCAGACCAAACTTAACAATATATTGCTTGCTAGGGGAAAAGTTATCTGCATTAAAATGCAAACCTCAAAACCTTCAACAACTCATCTCTCCCTGTAAAACAATGAAGAAGGCAGTTTGTCTCACTTCCAGGGCTGGCAGGGAGTGGTTGGGAATGAGGAGTGACTTACCAGTCCTCCCAGCTGCTGGAGTTTCTGAGCCAGCAATTTCAGGACTTACCCTCCTTCTTGTCGTTGGCTAAGGAAGCCATGGAAGAGCAGCATTATGAAGGTGAAAGGACTTTTTAGGGGTGGGTCATGTGCTGGAAAAGTTCTGTGGCATGAAAGCTGGTGACTTCAGGGTAAAGAGTGGTACCATTAATCCTGGTATAGCTGAAGTTTGGTCTTTGCTCTCATTATGCATCTTAGTTTATAGAAGTTTGTGAGTCACAGATAAAATCAGTTGTTTGGGGGAAAA
Organism: Oriolus oriolus; assembly: GCA_013400235.1. Classification (NCBI taxonomy): domain Eukaryota; kingdom Metazoa; phylum Chordata; class Aves; order Passeriformes; family Corvidae; genus Oriolus; species Oriolus oriolus. The sequence continues at coordinate 284,386 of VXBT01014194.1, read as the reverse complement.
ACATAACAAAATAAAACCTTGGCAGGGAATGAGTCTTTAAAACAAACAAAAAAAAAAGGTGGAAGAATGTTTCCAGTCTGAATGAAATACAGTTTTCCTGTTGGTGACTTATTTTATTTGTGTGAGTCAAAGAGTTAAAGTTGGCTTTTCTTTTTAAACTAGCTCTAGTACAAAAATTGTACTTGGGCTGACTGGGTGTTCTTCTAAAGTTTTTCAGCTGATGTAAAGTATCAGCAGTATTGCTGTTATCTCTTTTGGCTACCTGCAGGATAATTAATGTCAGTGAAATTCAGAAAAAGCTGAAGTTTCCGTATAGATGCTTTGGGCTTCTTTGTTTTACTACAAATGTGATATTAGAGTGGGATTGGTGTTAGTGCTCCTCTCCAAAGACTGGAATATTTAAAACATTTAGAATTGCAATAGGAGGAGTATGGAGACTTTTTATTAGCATGGATACTGGGAGCTCCTTAGATGGAGCTTTACAGTGGCATCTCCAACAGTCTGAAAAATATGCAAATTCTTTCCAAGGTCCTGGGCAGGGTGGCTTAGCTAAATATTTTAAATTTTAGGTCTCCCAAAACAAAAACAGGACATAGCTGGAGGGGAAGTAGTGATTAATGCATAATAGTGCTATATACAATATAGATAAATGTACATTTCCTCTTCCCTCCCACCCCACCTCTGCAAACATAAGCTTTTAGCTTGAAAAAGCAAATCTGGAAATGTTCTGGATTCTGGTCAGATTTCTTTCTTATTTTGTTAATTCAACTGCAGAGCAAGATATTAATGATCCCCAGATGTTGTTTGTAATGATTGATTTTTCAGTTGTGAAAAAATACTTGGAGTTTTTTTTAAAGCAATTGATATTTTCTAGTGTGCTCTGCAGCGTTTGAATAAAATGTCTGAAGGCAGAGCTGTTTATGTGCCCAACATAATTGCTTCTGTTAAGTGATTTCTTCATTCTTAACATTTTTAGCTCTAATTGCTTTTTCCCCATACATCTAAAAATAAATATTTGCAAGTTTTGCATTCTGTCACTCATTGAAATGCAGAAAATATTTGTATACTCAAAGCAAAAAGGCACTGATAAGGGGTCACATTCTGCTTTCCTTAGTGGCGTAAATCCAACATAACTCGATCCACTTCTGTGGCTGTTACTCAAGATTTTCACCAGTTAACCAAAGACAGAATCTCACCCGATGTTAACAGCAAGCTGTTAAGTGAACATAAGTAATGTGTAGTAAAGTAAGATAAAATACCTTCCTGTCTGCAAGAACTTCAATAGAAACAAATGCTGTTAGTTTCTACTCCTTTTTATTTGTTTTTGGTGCGTTTTCACTAGCAACCGTAGTTGTAACCAGGATAAATGCTAAGATTATTTTTCACTATATAATCAAAACTCCTTAGTGGAGAACACTGATTTTATTTGGGTTGCATGTTCCTGCTGCCCTCGAGAAGGCAGCAGATGCTGAGTGGAGGGGTAGGTACTGCCTGAAAAGCTGCTTCTGCCCATTCCCTCGGGCCCCTCAGTGTCCCTTCTCAGCCGGGGCTGGTGGTGGCTGTCAGCCCTGCACAGAGGAGCAGGGGAGCTGCCCGAGAGGCCTGTGGCAGCCGCCGCTGTCACTGCGAGCATGGGAGGGTGCTTGGGAATTTGGTGTGGCTCCTTACTTCTTCAGGTGCCCCTGGGTAGCAGTCTGGGAGAGAGGGGGCTTATGCCATGTGCCTGCAGTGACTGCATGGGGCCATGACCCAGCTGCTGGAGAAGCATCAGGGCTGTGAACCATGGGGTGCCCAGTGTGGCCTGGGCTGGGAAAGCCCTGGCTTTGGGGCTCTCACTGGACAGGAGGTGAGAGCTCCTCACTCTGAGAGTGCCTGTGGCAGACTCAAGGGCCTGGGTGTGCCCACAACTTCTTTTTATTTTTTAGCTTAGTGATTCTGTGATGGTATTGTGTGGTTTACCTGCTTTACCGGGCAGAGTTCAGCAGAGAATTAACATGTAGCTCCAGCAGATGAGGTGTTTGCAAGCGAGCTGCTCTTCAGTGCCTGATAAATGTAACCCATCGCGTGCGTTTTGTCATCTATTATCACACATCCACTTTATTGGTGTCCATTCAATAAATGACTGTAGGTGTACATTACTAATTCCTCCTATAAGATTTCCATTTGATGGCTGGTTTTACAATTCAGCTATCAAAATCATGTTTTGTGATCATAGCAAAAAGTAAGCCAGGCTGTGTTCACTGTTTTTGTGAGCCATGTCCATCACAGATAGTCTCATTTCTGGAGCCATCTCTTTTGCCTCACATGCCTTCATTAGCGCATCCTTGTTTGACTGTTCCCTGGTTTCGGTGCCTCCCTCGGACCACCAGGCCAACTCAGACTCTGGAGCTGTGTCTCAGAACTTTGGGCCTGCTGGCATCCCAAGGATCATGAGCAGCGTCCCTGAGGTGTCGGGGCTCAGCAGTGGCAGTGAGCAGGGGAGACCTTTATGGCCAGGGAAGGGCCCCCACCCCTGTACAATGGAAAAGTGAAGTGGTTTGTGTCAGAATATGGTCACATTCTTCTGATTAAACCCACTCAAAAAAGACAACATTGTAATATTTTCCAATGACTGTTTATCATGAATTACGTCAGCCTTAGTTTAAATTGCTATTATTTCTCCTTAATGCTTCTTGGTGCCTGCATAATTTACAGCATTGGCAGCTGCGGGACTATGAAATAACCTTTCACAACCACCATACAATAGTAAAGAACATGAAGTTTTTGTTGTTAATTATTATGGGACTCCTTTAACTTTTTTACAAAGTGACATAAAATATTGTTGAGGTATTTATGGTTAAAGCTACTTTTACGTGGATCTATTTTGCTTCTGGCTAGTTCTTAACTAAAGCAGTCATTTGTGGTTATTATGCCTAGGGAGATATTATGTCAGAACTGGTTTAAGAGTATTATTATGTATCACATGTCATATATTACATGTCAGCACTTGAGGCTGTCTTTCAATAAAAACAAATGTAATTTTAGTTAATGGTCTTTTAGGTACAGGCCATTTGTAAACTTACCTGAGTTCATTTGAAGGTATACTAAAAAGCTTTGTTCTCTGGGAGCGCACTTGGGTAATTTCATTTTGGCTTGAGATGGAATTACCAAAATATTTATCATTATTTCAATCAGAGGTGCTGCCTCTAAAAAGCAAATAGTTTCCCCATACCGAGGTTAATGTACACATTTTAAGGAGCAGTAACTGTTACTCATTACTTTGTTTACTTTTCCCCTCTTTGGAGCTCACGCTTCCCAGGTTCCCTACTGGTCAGGCTGATAGGAGTATCCCAGGCAACTAAGCCACCTAATGATGATACTTCACTGTGCCGCTTAAACGAATAGTTTATGCCTTCTACATAATCCATGGGTGAAGGGGGGGAGAAATTAGAGGTTGAAGGTGAGTTTTGAGTTTCCTTGAAGTTGCATTTCAAATTTGGAAAATGCAAACTTACACAAAGCAAACTTCGAATTAATGTGTCATTCCCCTTGGTTCCAAATACTGTGCATATTTTCCAGTACTTACTTATTTAAAGCAAGAAATGAAGCATATAGGGTGTGCCAGAAAGTTTACACAAAGAATGAAAACACATAAATGACTCATGAGAACTTTTTCTGTGGTTCTTTTTTTTTTGTTGTTGTTCTTAATGCGTAATTATTTAATTACTGGTAGGCAAAAAAAATCATGATTTCTCTCTTCCCCTCTCTTCTCTTCCAAATCTTCCCCCCAGCCCCCAAATCTGTGCTTGAGCACCATAAAAATGATCAAAGCTTCTTTTTGTCTCTAGTTTCATTTTCCTCCGTGGGATTGCTTGTTTTGGTAACTCTATTGTAAGAAACTGAAACTCTGCTGGGCAAAAAAAATCATTTTCTGTCCCCCCATAAATGCTTGGGCCAAAGAAGTGAAGATGCAAACATGAAACTGAAAAGGCAAGCGAGGAGCAGGATGAGGATTTTGTGTGTTGCTAAGGTGAAATTTAATAAGGGGAACATAAAACGGAGCTAAACTTGCCTGGATGCCATGAGATTTTTTAATATTAGGCATCATGCTTGATTTCCCGGGAAATGAGCGAACAATCTGAGTTTAGAGTTGTTTGGCAGGGGGAGGGGGTGTTTCGTTCTCTTTTTCAATCAAAGGCATTTCACAAGCCGATTGCATGTGAAAGGGGAATCTATCATTACGTAAGAATGTAACAAACTTTTCCGTTTAATGAATGAATATTAGGTATTGCAGGAGCCCATAAAAGATGGTAAAAGAGAGAGACAGAGCTGACATCTGAGAGATTTTAATAAAGATTGAAGTTAGTAGTGAAAAGGTCAAAGTGCCATTTGTTGAGCCCCTGCTTCTGGCATGGTTTCAAAGCTCGCAGTGCTGACTGGGGGGCTGTGATGTGTGTTAATGAACAGTTGTGGCACTTAACTGAGATCATGGGTTGGTCACATGAATATATATAAAAGATATGAGTGAACATTTTCCCCCTTTCTGCAGCGGTTTGGCTCTTGGAAGGACTAAACAATTAAAAGAAATGTTTGAAATGTTTGAACACCACATTAAGTCCCCTAGTCTGTAAGGAAAATGAGCTATGAATAATAGAATACTGCTCTAGTTAAATATAGTTATTCAGAATTGTTTTTAGCTACAGATGTTTTGCCATTTTAGAAACTTAGACTAAATAATGTCAGATCTTGTTTGCTTTTTTAGTATGTTATTCATTTATTGGGAAATTCAAAATTTAAAACAGCTGGGAGAGGGTTTGGTGTTCACTAAGTAATCTTTCAAATGTGTACATTTCAGACTTACTCTTACAGTGCTGTTTAGAAATGACTGAATTGTATATTATAGTTATAAAGTTCTGTAAACATGCTCTACCATGTAGATGACAGGGAAACGTGAAATGGGAAAATGAGATAACTTTGGAGCCAAATTTTCTGTATTACAGACTTGATAAAACAGTAAATGGCTTTCTCAATTTAAATAATTTGTAACTTTCCAGGAACGTGCATGGATGCTATGAACAGTATGTCTAAAATAGCAGCAGAAAATAATGTTCATTCTCCTTTAATTCTCCCTTTGATGTTTATGTCAAAACGAAGGAGTTAATTTATCTAAGAGTTTCACTGCATGAGTTGGACTGTACAAAACCAATCATGTAGAAATAATAGACTACCATTGGAAGTGCTGTACTATTGCAGTTTTAATAGCTCTTCAGTTCTGTTCAACAATTAGTCCATACATTTTATAGCTGTGTCTTTAAGAAACTGGCACACTCAGCAAAATCACAGTAATTGGGAGATGATGCAATGTGGAGAGAAATCAAAGTAAGAAAATTAATTGAAAAACAGTGTTTTGTTCAGGTTTGGGTTTGTTTTCTTTTAAAATTTTAAACACTGCAGTAGTAATTGCTGGTGGGTGAGACTTCTGCAGAATTTAAATTCCACGTGGCTGGGTTTTTGTGAATTTGCTTTTAAATCAAATTGCAGAAGAGGCAAAATAGGTCATTAAAATTCTTGCTGTAGTTTTCTCTCTCTGAAATCAAGTGAGGGTGTTAAGGGGGATCCAGAGTAGAGCTTTTTCTCTCTGTTGACACTAGTGCTGTTTAAGTTCTCATTACCTGTCAGCATCTTTGTAAATCTGATCAGACAGATCATGGACAATTAGTTTATCATTTACACAAATAGCTTAAGAGACCTGAGCAAACCCTTTTTGCTTGTGTCTGTAGCCAGTGGATACTGGTAGTTCCTTCCTAGGACCTTGTTTTTATGCATAAGTCCTGAAAGTAAAGGCAAATTTTAGTAAAAGAAGTAGTGTTGGGTTTTTTGTAAGTTTATCATTGGCAATTATGACTTTTTAGAGATTTTTTTAGTTGATTTTTTGTCCATGATGGGCCAAAGGCGAGTGAAGCAATGATAGTTTCCATTTCAGCTGAAGTTTGGGCCTCAGTATTAGATACAGGTGTATCTTGGTCTTTCAGTGATTTGGCAGCATTTCCGTGTGCCTCAGGGCTGTTGTGTTGGTCTTAATGGCATAAATTACTTGGGGGTAATGATAGATAACCAGCTGATTGGAGTAGGAGAGCAAACCTGGTTCTTGGATTAATAAGAGGGTAATAGACAGAAGAAATAGAGGTGTTACTACTCCTGCCTCTAATGCTAGAGGAAATCACTATCAGCCCCCTAAGAGCTAACATTTTGGGTTAGTCAGTCAAATGATGATGGCTTGCTGCAAAAAGGGGGGTACAATTTCATTGAATAACTGCACTACTAATACTCCAATGTATTATTCTGAATTATGGGCTTGTAGAGGAACATGGAAGAGCAGGAAGAGTTTTATTAGAGAGGTTTTTCCCTACTTTTGTCTTTGTGCCTGATTCTGGTGCCTGTGCTCTGCATATGCAAATACTGGACAGGGTTAAGAAAGGACCCAAAAAGCAATTCATGGGATAGAAAACTTGCTTCTGAGGGAAAGACTAAAGAATGCCTCTCCATTTAGTTCACAGAGGAGAAGTCTAAGAAGGGGCCCAATCACAGTCTGTTGGTACTTCCATAAGGAGAAGACCTGTGGCAGTAGAGGGCTCTGTAATTTGGCAGACAGACACATAGCAGGACCCCATGCTTCAAAGTGGAAGCAGATAAATTAGTGCTGAAACTAAGGCACAGTTACCTAGCAGTGAGGGGGAATTAACCATAGGAACAACTTAGCTAGGAGTAGCACAGATTCTTTATTACTTGAATGCTTTAAATCAAGACTGCTTTGCAAAAGAGATGACCTTACTCAAGGAAGAGGAACTGTCTTCATCCAGTAGTCACTCAGCTGTATAGGCAGTATCTGCAGAAGGTAAACAAGGTGCTGATATCCCACTAATTCCTTTCTGGCCTTAAAAACTGTAACTTTGTTAATATATGTAATTTATAGCATCCGGGCTGGTAAAGGCTAGATTGTGCTGGATCTTGTGTCCATTACACAATAAAACAAACCTTCAAAGATTTGCTTGCACTCTTAATTAGATGAGGCAGAGCTTTGCATCTGTTCTGCGGATGGGAGACTGAGGAACAGGATTATGGAGGAAGCTGATGTGTTAGGAGCTGAACATCAGTGTCTTCACTGATCCACGCTGGTGGCTGTTGATAGCCTGTGTCCTCTTGTTCTCCCTACCTGTCCCCATCCACCATGAGCAGTTGCCTGCCTCAGAGCACTGACCAGGCAATGTGCTCCTCTGCTCTGGTCTCTGGGGTCTGATCAATCCCTGGCCTGTTCTCTCTTCGGCAGATCAGCTCAGGGAGAATTTTAGGTCCATTTTAGGCCACTTGTAGTAACTTCTTCAAAGGGCTGTCTCCTCAGGTGAAGTATGGAAAATGTAACTCAGTAGCATCTCATTTAAATGTGTGGCAACACGGTGCAAGATCATCTGCAGACTTAAGTACCTACTTCATGAGTCTCCCCCGATGGGTCCTTCACAGACATCTCTGGTCACCTTAGCTTTGTAATAACTTTAAAGAGATGTTAATTAAAAAGAAGGTGTTACAAACGAGTGAATAGTAGAAGAGAAAGAATCTATTTGAAATCAGCAGTTTCAGTTCACAGAAAGGGTGAGAGAATATGTGAAAACGCTAATGGTGGTCATCCTGCTAACATGGGTGATATTCACAGACACTGCTGCTGCTTCAAAGGAGAGGTACTGTGCGATCTTCCAGCTCTGTCATCACCCTCCTGTGCTTCACTCGGGGTTTGCAACTGTAGTAGAAGTTGAACTCCCAGTGAAAAACAGCTCTTTGCTGTGGGGTGGCATGTTTACTTTAAGTAGGTGTTGATGATTCTACTTCTCACTTCCCTGATTAAATAAGTCCCTTCACCTTCAAGTCTTACAAACCTCAGCTGAACTTGGCTGAGTTGAGCCTGTGTCCCATTACATACTTTCACAGAGGTAGAGCAGCAAGCTTGAAAAATGGAAAAGATTGTTCCCAGGGTCTTGAGCAGCTCTTAGCTCAGAATACCATGTTCAAAATTAGCAGTATAGTTGCCCTCATTCTTTTATAGCATCCCGATTTTGCAATGAGCCATAATCGTTCTACTCATCTGCCAGAAAATGATGGTTCTTCAGGGGGTTTTTGGTGCCGGTTGTTTTGAAAGGAAGCCTGTAATTAAGATGGATACATGTACATTGTGAATGTTTAGTTATGGTAGAGATGGGTTTTTTATAAAACAACCCCCCCCAAAAAAAATTACCTAGCTGCAAATCCTTGCAGTTACTTAGTTTAGAAGTTTAAGTCAATTTATGGAAGTCTGTGTTTACTGTCTTTAGAGCTTGATCATGACATTGGAATGTATTTTGGAAAAAAAGACCCTATAAAATGAAATCCACATTTATGGGTAAGGAGCACAGAGCACTTAGGATCAGCAGTGAGACTACAGCATCTCTTTGAAGTGTAGCAAAGAGGAGTACTTGCTGGTGCCATGTTTGGTTTAGGAGGCACTGAATTGATACACTCCCTACCTTCAAACACTGTAACAGCAGCTGGACCCAACGCGGTTAATTTCATGAAAATGTGGACTGTGATATCCCAATGACAGCAGTCAGAAGATAAAACTAGATCTGAAGCACTTAATTTAAAATAAAACTTTATTATAAAGTCAGGTCTGCTAAGATGCAGCTTTTGTGCTGCGCTGCGTGTGAGTAATCTGAGTGACTCATCTGGCCTCTGACATACTGCAACCTTCAACATTCCCAGCCACGAGTGTTGCCCTTCATAAAGGAAATATCCTATTTTTGGTATGGCAGTGTCCTCAGTTTTAAAGAATTTTCCTCTTTTAAAGTGCTCATACAATTAATGCCTCATGCATGTATTCAACAATAGTTGCCTAGCAACCATCAGAAATATTCGGGAGAGCAAAGGAAGCCGAGATGAATGAGCAGTAACATCAGCTCCCATTTCAGGTGAGCTGGAGAAGGCATCGGGGCTCTGCTGCCTGGGTCTAAGCATGCAGATCCATGAAAACCGGACAGTCCCAAGTAGCAAATACAAGCTCCAATTGGCACGTCAGTCAAAGGCAGAGCTGAGGTGGGTCGTGCAGCCAGAAGCGGTTGCAGGAGGCTGCAGTTGGCTGGACTTCTGCAGTTTCAGAAGCCTAGACCAAAGCAAGGTAACAATGGTTAAAATAGATTACAGAGAGTCAACAAACACTTCTTAGTGGCTGAAGAGTTTTGCCACCTTGTCTTGCATTCCACCTGCAGCTAGAGAATGGGTGAGGTTTCTGCTTCCTTTGGTAGAAGCATTTGGCCATGGGCATAAGCTGCAGGCAAACCCCTTGGTAGGGCTTGGCTCCAGCCCTTCTCTTGCATTGCCACCTGGTTCCCACTTCTTGCTGCATTTTAATTCTGGTGTAACTTTTACCTCACACAAGGTTGTCTCATTCTACTGAGTCAAGTCCTTCAAGCTTTTTTAGCACTGGAAGATGCCATTTAAATGAAATGAAAATCTCTTCCACAGTAACAGCCCACAGCCACTATATGTCTGTTTGGATTTTGGTCTTTCTAATCCTCCTTTTTTTTTTTTCTTTTTTTTTTTTTTTTTTTGAAAGGTTGAAACGAAATGCTTGGTCTAGGATTGGAAGGATTAGGTTTTATCATGGGCTGACAAACTCTCGGATCGCTGTCACAGCTGGTGCTAGTGTGGCCATGTCCTGGACCCATCCCTTTCTCTGGATGAGTTTTGTTGCTGTTCCACAGTCTCCCCAGTGGCTGTGCCATTGCAGCAGCTCAGGGAACTCAATGCTCGCTGTTGAAGCACAGGGCTTTGGGGCCCATATTCAGTGGGATGCAATGTCTTGTCAAAACCATTTGAGATGAGAGTTTTAATCTGTAGAAGTATTTTCAGTTGTTTTCTTTTCATTAGACACATTAAAATTAAAAAGCCTGTTAGTGTTGCTCAGAACATTTTTGACTGCCTGCCCAATTTGAAGAAAGTTATGAAATTCTGACATTTTCCTGTTGGATAGGAAAACCGGATTTATGATCATCTCTACTTCAAAGGCAGAGGTTAAGAACAAGATTAGGATCTCCTTTCCACTCATGTAAATCCACAGGAGTCAATTACTTTGAATTGACAGTGCTGTGATTTAGATCAGAATCTGGCATTAAAGCTTTTTGGGGTTTGCTCTTATACCCGTCAGCTTCAGTGCCACTTGAGTGCCGACTCTTTGCTTTTGGTATGTGGTGGTGGTATTTGCATGTGGAAGTGCCTCAGGGGCCCCACATAAAACATTGCTTCGCTAGCTTTAGTGGGATTTTTTCAGATTAGATGTTAAAATATTGAAATCAAAATATGTAGGGGGGTGGTCGGGAAGTATCAGGCACACAATGGTTATCAGAATAATGTGATTTTTGAGTTGGGATATCTCATGACTTAGCTGAAAAAAATCCCTTATGTATCTTGGAGGTCTGAGGCTTTTACTCTTTTTGATTATAACAGGCATTTTATTTCTGGCCTTGATGGTTGATGAGATATCAAACTTAAAATATGCCATGATCCTATAGTCTGGTAGTGCTTTCTGGCACTGGTCAGTGACTAAATATAGCCAGTTTTGAACCGCTGTGATAAACCTGGAAATAATGTTGAGCAGAAAATTCTCAGACAATTCCATAGACAAATGCGGAATATGAAATGACTTTTCTGAATCGCATCTGGTTTTTACTGTATATGTTTTTGTGCCCTCTGTCTCTCATCCCCAAGTTTTCCAACTGCTATCCTACGAATGTTTTTGTGGTACAGATAAATCTTAACTAAGGCATCTCAGTGGTTCATGTTGGTTCATGCTAAAGCAAAAAATAACATAAAGGGGTTTTAAACCCCAGCTATTTCATGCATTCCTTTTGGCTTTGTAAACCGTTTTCCTTTGTTTTTACGAAAAGAAGGTGTATTTAAAAAAAACCCCGTGCATTTCCAAAAATCACTGATTGTCTTCCAGTGAGCATAGTCCAGAAACATGCAGATTCTTGCATTGTATTATGGGATTAGTGGTATTCATCTGTCATGCATAATGTGAAGGTGATAGGGGAGGAAAGGAGCCTTTTAGAAAGGATTTTTTTTGTTTGTTTGGGTTTTCTAATGATTTGTTCGCATACATTTGTTTCCTTTTTCTTTAATTTGTCTTTTATTTTCTTCTTTTTTGTTGTTGTTGTTGTTTGGGTTTTTTGTTTTGGTTAGGTTTTTTTGTATTTTAAACTTCTACCAGGCTGTGTTTAATTTCAAGATGGTGTCTTTGCTAGAAACATAATCAAATGTAATGTCTTCCACAACCTCTTCATATGCATGACTGCATAAAGCTTGTATAACAGTTTATTATTATAAAATTAGTATAGCATAGCATAGAGCAAACTGGGCCCCTGGCCAGATGAACTAGACAATGAATAGTTATATAAGGTTTTGAGGCACATGTATTAGAACACAAGCGCCCTGTATTTTCTTCTCAATTGTCTGCTGTTTGTTAATGTTTCCCTTTCAATGTGATTGCATCTCAATTTAATAGCACTTGCCATTTCAGGGTTTACTGTGCCAGCACTCGCATAGTTACATCCCCTCTGTGCTGCAAAGCCTGCATGTATATTAAAACTGAACTAGGCATGGTTGGCTAATGGGTACTTTGAGAGATATGCACTTATAGAATTAAGTGATGTATGTAATTGTTAATTTTGTGTTAACAAGTTTGAAAAACGTGTTTCACCAGTAATTGTAATGCTCCATTCTGTGCAAAGTGTGACATTTTAATTCTTGTTGAACAGTTTCCTACCTCTACTCTGTGTTTTCATGGCAGGGTATTATTTTGCAATCACGATAAAAGCATTATTTATTAAAGTTCTAAAATATTACATTACTGGAAGTTATAAGCTGCAGATCAATCTTCTCTTTCATAAAAGCATTTCATTGATTTTATTTTTTTTAATTGGTCTTTGAACTTAAATTTAAGTTCCACATTATGGATTGCATATGATTCCAGAAGCAGAGGAATGTTTTAGTGGAGACTTGATGCTGTTTTAAAGGCAACGATGTACCTGTCACAGAACTGTGGGAAAGGCTTGCATTTGGCTTATGCAGCTTTGGGACTGTCAGATCGCAGCCTGCTGCATTTTTTGGCACAGGGAGCCCATTGACTTGGGCTGTGGGAAACCTACATTCAGCACTATCGGTCCTTGTGTCTTTCTTTGTGCCTCCAAAGGAACTTCTGTTAGAGACTTCGCATCTTTGGGAGTCAATTAACAACTCCTCCATGCTTTCAGTGGTGTGGCACAGCCTTTCCACAGGGAGAGGGTGCTCCGTAGCATCTGACTGCAATAGCCCAGGTGTCTCTTGGTGACACTTTCACCTGCCTTCGGAGTGCTGGATTTAATTGCTTTCTGAGTGTAATCCAAACAGTCCAGAAGTCTGGATCCCCTAATACCTATTGCTTCAGTCCTCCTACTCTCCAGCTCCTCACCTTTGCCCCCCTTGCCGCATGGTCCCATCCCCATCCTCGTTCCTGTTGCCATGCCAGGGCCATTTCTCCTGTGGCAGCCCTTGGTGGTTCATTCACGTCATTGCAGATGTGAGACCGAACCCTGCCTATTATTTATTCCCTTTTGTGGTGAGTAAATTAATTCTTCCATCCCTAGCAGGCCTAACTATGAAACTGCACAAAGCAAGGCTCACATTTTTCTTCCAGCCAGCAGAGATTTACTTCATTTGGCCCTTCTGTGTCATCGCATCAGTGGAGTCTGACCTCGTGCAGGCTCAGTGGTTGTCAGCAGTGAGGGAAGGCAGTTAAGAAGGGGAGACCTCCATCACCATCCTCCACAGAGTTTAGGAGCGTCTGTGTCTAGGATTTGATTTCCCAGTGAAGCCAGTTTTTCTTACTTTCCAATAAGATAAGGAAAGGGCAGGGTGGGAGGAGCGTAATAGGCTCAAAACACAATAAAAATAGCAAAGGAAACAAACAGTTTGTGCCTAATTTTGAAACCAACAGATCTCCATGGTGATTGCAGCAAATCCCCTATGTTTGACTGTTTAGTGAAGACAAAAGGTTAGAAATAGGAGTTCACCAGCCGTGCTGGACTGTTTGAATGAATGCTGGAGTAGGAGTGTTAAAACCTTCCCAATGACTGACTGTGTGAAGCTGCTGAGGGGAATTCTGGGAATAACCTCATTGAAAATGCAGAGGATTCAAGTGTCTTCCTTCATAATGCATCTTCAGAAAAATCAGCTTTTACAGGTTTCCTGGAATTTTTGCTTTCAACAGTGCTGTTGTGTGGAAAAGAGTCCTTAGCACTGCGGCTTCAGACAAAAATAGCATGGTAGAAGACCTTCAGAAAGCAGGCAGTAAGCTTGAAACCTTAGATAAATAATAGGACTAATATACTTGCCACAGTGAATAATAGGATTATAACTCCCCCAAAACTCTTGACTGGCGTTCTACCAGGGTAAATCTTTATGTGAAATAGAAGCCAGAGATAAAATTTCCGTCTTAATTTACAGATATTTGAGACAGAGGAAGAAGGGACTGCATTAGTCCTTACCAAAGAAGAAATTCCTGTTCATGGTAGTCTGAAATATTGTCATGTGATGAGTCAGGAAGTTGTTGTTGTTCACATCTTCAGAGTTCAGGGCTACTGAGTTTTGGCATGCAGACTGGGCAGATAGCATTTGCAAATCAACACATCTCCTTTTGCTGAGGCCATTGGCACAGAAAGCTTTGTATTTGCAGTAGGTGTGTTTGAGTTTCTGGTTTTTAAATATCAGTTTTGGAGAGGAGAAGATACTTTTGTAGTATCTAGTCATAATGAAAAGATCTTCAGAGATAGCTGATGAAGACGTTCAGAGTGTATCAAGATTTATCACTGCATCAAGATTTAGAGTTTCTTGAGTAAATATTGACCAATTTGACCTTTGCCTTTCCTCAGTCAATATTTATCTCTTGGGACAATGAATCTTCATATTCACCTTTGCTGAAGTCCAAGTCTACTTAATAGTATACTTGGAAATCCAGAGAGGTGATGAGTTGTCTTGGTGCTACTGTTATCTGTTTAAAATTAGACATGAAGGTTTTGTCATCCATGTCATTTTGTCAGATTTCCTAAACAAAGTAGCTTCAGGTCATGGCTAATGGGGAGGCATCTAGGAAACTTAAATCCCTCAGAAGGAAGAGTGGGTGAATCTGGGAGTGCAGCAAACTCTTTATTGGAAGTAAGGATGAGGATTCCTGTACAATGTCAAAGCCCTCCCAGATGCTCTCAGAAGGAGGGGACTCACAGGATTAGTCAGTAAAATTCTTGCTATGTTTCATGAAGTAAAGAAAAGAAGTTTTTGAGCTTTCTGAACTTACCACAGTCTTCCAGCAGCCTAAGCCAACAGAGCACAACATCAGGTATTGTGCAGAACTATAGAAAGGCACTGCCCAAGTGACCAGTCTGCAGACGAAGGGGGCAGTGGCTTGCCAGGGGTCCCACCATGTCCCTGAGATACGGGTCTGGGAGCAGGTGATCCCTGACACAGCCAGGGTGTCCTGGGACCATACTACCCCCTTTATTATTTCAGTGGCAGTTTCAATATTTTGGGGCCCTGGCTAGTTGAAGCCGAGACAAAACCTTCCTTTGAAAAGTGGGGGTGCTGGGACAGCACGTATGGCTGGAGCCACTGGGTCAGGATCCTTGCACAGCTCCTGGCACCTCCCTGCTGCTTCCATGCCTGGATGCACTGTGTCGCCTCTTCAGAGTCCCGCAGCATCGCTGGCTGCTGTTGGAAAAAGCCTCCTCTTACCAACAGGAGCAACACTTTGGGGTAGAAAGTGCAATTACCATGCTTGTGAACTATGCTGTGAGAGTGAGAGCAAGAGAACTGGAAAGTGCTGTTCAGGCAGTAGAGAAAGGCGGAGCCTTACAAATATCTGCTTATGCAAATCAAATCATTTGTCTTCTGAAATGTTCATTTCACCTTTTCCCTGATTATATTTTCTGAATTGCCATATGTACTTCTTGTGATATTTCAGTCTTGTCAAATTAAGAAGAGAAGACCTTATAATTAACTTGGGATATATACCAAATAAAGTAATGTTTGTCATTCTTACTGTGTAATCGGTCAATTATATTACAGGTGGCCTGTAAGTTTAAAAAAAAAAAATCTAAACTGTTTTTGTAACCTTGTAACTGTCAAAGCTATTTGTTTGGGGAGAAGGCATTGAGAAAGAAGAGAATTTTAAAATTGCACAATTACAGTTAAAAAAACAGAGCAGGCAACGTCATGTGTTTCTGAAGAGCACACTGTTTAATTTTATAGTAACAGTATTTTAAGAATACTGACAGTACACAGGAAGGCAGTGAATAATTCTTATTGCAAAACCCTGTTGGTTTGCTGTGTTCAAAATGTTAAGACTTAGTCAGCCCTGGATTTCTCTAAGGAAGAACAGGACGTTTAGGGGGGGGAAAAAAAAGGCCAGTTGAAGCAGTAGTAATGTATAAAAGCAGCATTCAAATAAAATAAATGTTTGGCATCCTTACTTAGAATAGACTGGAAAATGCATTTGTTTTCATGTACCTTTTTTTTTTTCCTGATGCGCCTGATTGACTTGTTTTAATACCAGTGTTATTTACATTTCAGGGATGGGCCTCTATTATGCAGGAAATTGTCCAAACCCCTACAGCTGTATTTTAAATTGAAATTATTTTTTTTATGAAGTGATTGTGCAGACTTAATTTAGTAATCTATTATTAAATATATAGTTTCAGGCTGTATAAAGTCTTTATATAGAACGAAAACGGGCACATATGAAGATCTAGGTTATATATACACCTGGTTCTGTATATTAAATCTTTTACATATGTTGTCCATTTTCAGAAACAAATAAACTGCTGCTTTTGAAAACTCAGCTTCTCTTCCATATTAGGGAATTCTGCAGACTCTCTATGTTCCTTAGCTTCAGTATAATGCTAAATCAGTTTGTACATTAGTCTATTTTTAGCTATGAATGAACTTTATGGAGTGCAGCGCACAGAGTGATTTCAGAGATTCTCACTCATAAAACCCGTGTGTCATGCGCCGCAATTACAGCTGTAAACATTATGCAAGCTCTGGGCTTCCAGGGCCCGAGCCCAGAAATTTCCAGGGGTAAAAAGCATCCCCCCTCACCCTTTTGTGCAAAATATTAGGCAAATAGTAAATCTGCCAGCATGAAATCGGGTTAAATTGTGTGACCTTGGCTGTGGCGCGTGGGCTGCCTGGCGTGGCAGCAGGGGGACACTAGAGGGCAACTGAGAGTTTTCTTTAAACCAGCCAAGCTGGAGATGGTTTTAATATCAACTAAGTGTTTAAACTCAGTGAGGATTTATTTTCCTGTCTGCAGATTTCACATAAGTAACCTCGGAGTTTCCATTGACAGCAAATAATAATCCAGCTGAAGTTCTTCGGGGGGAAAATGCAGCGGGAGCGGGTCCGGAGCCTGCTTTTGCCCAAATAAGGCCTTTTTTGCAGACCCCATGTGTTAGATAATGATCAACTGACAGTCGGTCATGAGTTAATAATGCTGGATGCTGAAATATGCATACCATGTGGTATACAACAGTTCTGCGGGGAGAGACAAACACAGCTATAATTAGACATCTGAAACACAAGGAAGTGTGTAAATTGTTTAATAGTCCTCCACTTAATTCACTCAGATAATTTCCTAAGAACCAGTATTGACTACGGAAGAATATTGCACAACTGACTGCATATTTAGTTTAAACCCTGCCCTGCTCAGATAAATTTATGGATACAGCTCAGTTTTATTTGGATTTTTCTGAGTGCTAGAGATTTACTGGGGCCGAAATGCAGAGATGGGTTCAATTTTATTTGTGTTGATGTTTGGGATGATTGCACCGAGTCCATGGGGTTTGCGCTCATTTAAACTGGGCACATGATCTGACAATCAGGACTTTAAAACCACCATTTTTGGGGGGCTTTGGGACTGATACAGATTCCCTAGCTGCTCATACACAACCTGACAAAACTGCTAGAGTTCCACTGCTGTGTTTTACTGGTGAAAAAGTGCAGATCCCTTCCTGTGCACAGCAGTACTGGGCAGCATCCCCTCTGCACCTCAGCAATAACGCCCTATCTCAGGTGTATGCAGATCTCCCAGGGTGCCAAGGCTTTGTTCCCAAGCTGTCTGCAGAAGCAGAGTTGTCCCTGAACCACATGTTGGCTCTGTGCGCTGTGACGGGGGGGCCTGGCAAGGCAAGTGCTGCTGGTGAAGTTGATGATGACCCAGAGATGTGAATGGGAGCAGGGTTTAGGCTGTGGCTCATGCTTCTGCCTCCACCTAATGCCTTGTGTAGTCCTCATGGTGGCAGCTGAATGTAGGCATCAAAGGGGGGAGCTTACTCTGTAGTTTCTGCTTGTCACTTTACTAATATCTTCATGCAGGTTGATTATGCCTAACAAATTTTGATTACTTTGCAGTGCAATGATCAAGTGCAAAGGAGAAAAAAAAAAAAAAGGAAAGGAAATTATAATATTCTTACACTATAAAAAAAAATCTTATATAATCAGTTACAAATCAGAAATGCAAGAGATTATTTAAATAATATATTTGTCATTTTTACATTGTGCACAACTTGATGATCATTGCTTCCTACCTGCCGTTGTCATTCCCGAAAGCAAGGTCTTGGAAGCTGTCCATTTTATCCTTCTGGCATGAATTTCTGCCTGTTTATATTCATACACAATGTCCATCAGTCAATTAGCCCATCTCATCCGTCTTATCTGGGATGCGACTGGTTACGTATCTATTGTATTTCTGAGGTATGTAGGTCATGTCTCCATTGGGTACTGCTGACTCTGCTAGACAGCAATTACACAAACGCTGGCTTTTACTGGAGAGAAAAAGAAACATTGTTAGGAAATCTGCCTTAAGATTTGCCTTTTATTTTCTATAGCGCTTTAATGGAAGGTCTGCCTTGAGTGTTCTGATGACTTTTGGTCAGGCAGGCTGACTTGCATGGGTTTGCTGTGCATTTTCACTTCTTGCTGCTGTGTTTGCATTGCTTTTGTCTTGGCTATTACATAATCTGTTAGAACCTGCTCATTTGCTCACTTTCCTTTCTTTGCTTGCTTGCTTTTTTTATTTTTTTTGAACCCAGACTATTTTGAGAAGTCACACCTACACTTCTTGAGTGTTGCTCTGACCCTCCAGCAGAAACTGAAGCCCCTGTCTGCTGGGTGCAGCTTCCCAGGAGGTGACCTTTGGGGATGGAGGGCTTTGGGGCTGGAGAGTGACTGCAGATTTCTGAGGGAAAGGGAAATTTGATGAACCCATGTCTGATCCTGTGATGCTGCCCAAGCACATGGTGTTTCACGATGAGATAGAACAATTTCTTTGTTCAGGGCTTGAATGCTTCTTTCCCATTAGTGACAGAGAGAGCCATGCTGGCTTGGTTGTGTTCGATGCTTAACACAGGCTCAGCCTCAAAGATGTGAATAGCCCCAGTGAGGTCATCAGAGGTCTTTGCATGCTCCAGGTCTTTATGAGTTAGGCATGTACTTTGCTGAATCAAGGCTGCAGCTCTTCATGTTCCTTGTCCTGCACTGCTCACTGTGTTTGATCCTATATTCATGCAGTTTCTCACCAGAAGAGCCACTGAGTCATCTAATCTGGTATGAACCCCAAGTAGTGAGTGGCTCATCAGCCAAAATTGCTGGCAAACTCTTTCATGCAGTTCACCACCTTTTTTCTGAAGGAGAAGGGAAACAGCTGTTTGAGCAAGGACCAGAGCCAGACAGCTGGACGCCTCGTCGTGCAGCCAGCCAGGCTGCTGCAGCCACCCGCAGTGGCCAGGCTCTCCTGGCAGCAGCATGGGCCCAGCCCTTGCCGTGCCTGAGGCGGGACACCCAGCTCCAGTCTGATATCTCAACCCTCCGGACCCACAAATTCATGTGTTACTTCCTGCACGGTGCACACCAGCTTGTGTCTGGCTCAGGCTTTTCCCAAAGGCCTTGAGAAAGCTGATTATACACATGCCTCCGTATTCTGGCACTGCATCAGGTATGGGGACTGCAGTGCCTGGGCATGCCTTGTTATGCCTCCTCACTCCTGAGTACCAGCTTTTTCTCACCTTTGAGGCACTCCTATTACCTAGTGAAGTCACTTCTCAGTCATTTTTGCTCAAACCCAGCACAGCTTGAGTTATTCAGACCTCCCTGAAGGCAGATAACCCGTTGGCCACAGCATCTTCCTATCAGGGTATGTTTAATTTCCAGTGGGGAGTGGCCTGTGAACAGTCACCCTTGGCATGGTCAATGGGACCTCTAATCCTTGCTTGCAGGTTTCATGCTGGAGCTGTATTGAGGAGCATTGTGTTTTCCTGGTCTGTTTTCCTTCTGATTACTCATTTGTATGAGTCAGTTTTAGCATTGTGCCAGTCCTTGTGTCAGTGTGAATGTAACTGTCAGGGACTTTGTATTTATTTCACTGATGAAAATTTGTAATACTAGCAAGGCTAGGAGCAACCCCTGTGGAATCCCACCAGAAATCTTTTCATTTGGTAGAAATTCCCCACTGATGCCTACATTTAGCCACTTCTTAATCCATTCAATACATGCTTGAATAAAATTACGTAGTGCTGTTTTTTAATCAAAGTATTATCTAATATTAAATCAGCTGTCTTACTGAATGCAGGTAAGTTCCATGTGTGCAGTTAGTTTCTCTAACCAAGCTTACAGTTTCAAAGTGTAAAATAAGGTGCTTTGTTTGTTTTTCTTTTCTGTTGTTTTAAGATCTGGTTTCTGTAAAACCAAGTCAATTGACTGGCTTTAATTATACTCTTTTGCAAGCATATCATCTGGCTTCTTTGCAAATAGGGAACAAATATTTGCCAAACACCTCTGCCTCTTTTTGAATCATTAGTAGTAATCCTGTCATCTGTAGCCAGCAATAGGCCTACACTGGAATTCTTTATTATTATTATTTTAATTTGCTCTAAGGTCTACTTGAATGTCACGTATTTGTCAAGCATTTTTTCTCTGAAGTCTTCAGCTTCCCTTTTCAATTTACTGGACTTCATAATTTCCAACACATGTATAGATTTTGTTCAGAAAAAAAAGAAAAACAAAACCAAAAACCCCCAACTTTTTTCCATTTTTTTTAAAACCCACATTAGTCAGCAAGACATAAAGAAGTCCAGATCAATGAAAACTCTTAGCATCCAGCCATGCTGAAATGAAGAAAAAGAGACTCCACGCCTCATCCTGAACCTTATTTCCATCTTCCATGGAATAAAGAAACACTCAGTTTTTGGTGAAACTGGCCAACCTGATATTTGCGGTGCCTCTAAATTTTCTGGTCAAAGCAATGCTAGTCTGAACTGTAATTCATGAAAAATACTAGCATTTTGCTTTCTTCAGAGATTGTCTGGTCAGGAGGGGGGTCAAAACAACAGTCTGCAGCAAGTCATATGTCTCCACATTAATCCACACAAGGAAGTGTCTGTTTCACTTATTTCCAAATGGGGAATGTTTTCTTTAGAGAGGTAGCAAATTGATTTTCCCCACATGGAGCATGGGATATCTCATTTCCAAAACCAAACTTTCAGAAATGGCTACACAAGTCCGCTCTTTCTCCACCTGGGTTAGAAAGCAGCATGACTCCTTAATGTTTCCTGCAAGGTTGTTCACTGCTGTGCTCTGGAGGTTCCCGGTCAGGCCTGACATGTTCAGTTATAAAGGAAGGAATAAACAAGTGTTTTCATTTAGAAAAAGTCCAGTAAAAATAATTTTAATATTCAAATTGTTTTGCCAGCTTGAGTAAGCACAAGGGGTATGTTTGTGTGTGTGCAGAGAGGCTGTGTGACCTCCCGAGCTTGGTGAGAGCTTGAGTTGTTGGTAGGTGCTCATCACTGACTTCCATAGGTGTACTTAGGACCCCGTTGAGACCTTCCCCAAATTCAGTTGATACTGTTTTTTCTTAAACAGAGGTCTGGGGTTTTTTTAGCATAGTCTGATCTTTTGCTTTATTTTCCAGCCACTTTAATTTCTAGCCTTTTGATGCAATGTTAGGTTACTTGCAGCTTGCTTCTCTTCATCAGCTCAGCGTGTCTGGGCAATAAATGCCCCAAGCCCTCCTTTTTGGACCCTATTTCCAGGAGGCAAAAGCTTTTAAATAAACTTTCGGAGTGAAAGGAAAATAAATTAAATATAAGGTCCCGAAGTCAAAATGTAGAAAAGGGAATGAGGGGAAGGAGATAAAATAAAGAGATGGTGGTGACACAGAAATCAAGGAAGCAGCTGGGGCTCCAGAAAAGTATGCAAGGTTAACTAAATTCGAACAGACCATGCTTAAATCTGCAATATGCTTTTCTTAACTTCCAGATATTGCAGAATGCCGGAAGCCCCCTAGAGGGGTAAGTGTTAAAGCCATTAAACCTGTTAACTTTCTGCTCATTACATTTTAAAAGGTGCAACATGTAACCATGCTTTTCAGCCAAGAGCTAACTTTTGCCAGGCTGCATTAGAGATGTCCTCAGCAACCAGCTATTTGCCGCCTGCTAGCAGGCGTGGTCAGTTCACGGATTTGGTGGAGATCTGGGGCCATTCTTCTCACCTTGACTTCGATGTCCAGGCACCTCTGTATGTCACCTCCAGCTTCTGTTTGGCACCTGAATCATGAATGGCTCTGGAATGTGACACATCCTGCCATTTCCACCTGCCTTGGAGGGGAGATCTCCTAATCAGTTCTGTATGTACTGATGGTTTTGTAGCTTAGGGCCAAGGATTCTGGTATTACAGCTTTTATGCATGCGTGTGAAAACCAGAAGACAGGTGAAGGACTGATACAGTGCAGAAGGATTCTGTGAGGGGATGTTGTGCAAGGTGTCCTTCAGGGAGGAGCGGTTGTGGATGCATTTGGCAGCTGTGCTGCCACCCTGCCTCATGTCTCTTCTGAACCCAGCACCACTGTTCATCCCTGCTTATTCACTTCTTGCAACTTCCACTACTCCACCTAAATCCTGGTTTGTGATGACCTCCCTCTGGTACACTCCCACCTCTACATTTAGAGCTCACCTAACTCTGTGAGCCCACCGTAAATGTAGACCCAGATC
The DNA here is from genome assembly GCA_013400235.1 of Oriolus oriolus. Lineage (NCBI taxonomy): Eukaryota > Metazoa > Chordata > Aves > Passeriformes > Corvidae > Oriolus > Oriolus oriolus. Next base: position 262,253 of record VXBT01014194.1, on the reverse strand, counting down.
TTCTGCTGGCCCTTCTTTGTTGATGGCCGTGGAGATTTTTAGAAGCTCAGCTGATTTCTTTTTTTTTATTATTTTTGCAGTTGACAAAAATGCTGTTGTTCTTCCTTCATCTTTCCACAGAAACATGGTCACAAAAAACAGCAGGCAGCCAGAAGAATCTGGTTGGCAGTGTAAGCTGTAAGTCCATTAGCAATGCTGAGTACATTCCTCAGCAAAATATGGCAATGGCCTTCTTTTCCATTTTCCTTTTTCCTTTTTTTTTTTCTTTTTTTCTCTTGCTTTTGAAGTGTTTCTTAGAAACTGGAGTATCAGCAAGCCAGAATCAAAAGTCGTATGAGGAAATAGTTACACAGGTCAGAGAGGCCTGGAAAGGCAAGAACTTTGATCATGAGCATTACAATTGCTTAGATGTGCTCCAGAGTAAGAAATGTGAAGCAAGCAATTAAAAGATACATGTTTTAGGCATGAGTACAGTACTTGTTTACTTACATGGTTTGCTGAGCAGCCAGCAAGGTCCAAGGTTATTTTGGGCTCAGCGTGAGTAAGTGATCCAGGTATGACAAATGAGGTAATGCATTCCAGGCTCATTAAAAACTCTTGGCTACACCACTGATTTTGACAAAGTGCCAACGTAGCTTGACCTCAGCTGTGTGAAGGCCGCTATTTTTTTAACACCCTCCCTATAACAACAAATCTTTTGCATCAGCCAAAATACGTGCGTGTAGAGAGTGTTGTTGGGGGGGTTGAACTCCCTGGACTTCCAGTGATAATCAGACTCATAAAAAAGAGGTAATTTTACAGTAACTGACCTGCTAAATTCAGGTACCCCAAAACCACACAGCCATTGTCTCTTGACTTATTCATGCCTCTAGAAGTGGTCATGTGTAGACGGTACATGGCATTATTGGCGTGGGTGTAGCTCAGGTGAGGCTGACCTGATAACAGGGAGATGGTAATCCCTGTGATCACTTCCCCATCCTGGACACGTAGGAAAAGAAGGTGGCAGGTGGACGTGCTGTCTTGTGGCAGCCTGTGTTTTTCCATTGTAGGTAGCGTTAATGGTCATGGCTGACTTTGGCAGCTCCCGCTTTTGGGTACTTCTCTTTCCCCTGCATAGAACTTGCCTTACTTGGGTTAAAACCAGAGCTGGGAGTTGTTCTAGGCAGTGAGGCTTGGAAATTCTCCTGTTTCTCGTGTCCTGCTGAGCAGGCAGTGTCAGTGAGAGTTGAACAGCTGAAGGTGGTAGTGACTGGAGAACAGTAGCCACAACCTTATGAATTTTCTAAGTGAGCAGAGTAGCTGCACTCTCCCTCTCCTTCTGGCCTATCCCAATCACCTACAATATCCTGATGTTTACGCAGATTGGTGAGAGTGCTGATGGGGAAGATGTCATTTTTGAGCAGTGATGCTGTTTCTTGGCTTCATGAACAGAAAGAACTGGCTTTGAGGAAACATCTAGCTAGCCTGAGCAGCATTAGCCTTGAGCTCCTCTGTTTTCTGTATGGCTCTCTTGGTGGGTCAGAGCCTACTACTGAGCTTATCTGCAGTTCCTGGTCTTTATTTGCCTGCACAGATGCATCTGGACTGTCCTTGTTTGATTCCTGTAGTCTGTAGGCAGCCTGTGCAAGAACAGGCTTTGGGAGCATCAGGTCAGCTTCTTACTGGGATATGTTTAGACCGCAGAGGTTTCCCAGTCTACATCTACAGGTAATCTAACTCGTTGTGCCATGCATGACACAGCCTTTGCCTCTCAGGTGTAAGAGTTTGCAGTAAAATCATGGAGGGCACTGCTGATATTTTGGCAGTACAGAGCACAGCCACGGTTTGGGGACTCCTCCAAGCTTGAGGAGTATTCGCTCGTACTGCGTGCGTTTTGCTGCTAGCTGTGTTTTACCTGGCCGTACCTGAAAGGTTTGCCAGGACTCAGCAGGTGAAAGGAGTGGGAAAACACCACACGCTGGCAAAAGGCAATCATGTTGTCAAATGCACAGGAAAGAAAGTTTTTTTACCGGTACTGTTTTGTCTCTCTCATACTCCTGTTACAGGCACTCACACTAAAGAGGTGGCAAATAATGCAAACTTTTTTCTGTACTTATTTATTCATTTTTTACTTTAATTTACTTTGCTTATGTTCTCACCTTCTGGGAATGTGCAAGTTATCGGGTCTCACTGCCACAAATTTTTTCCTAAAATGAATTTGAAATGAATTTGAAAGCCATATGCACAAACACATGAAGAAATTACATCATTTTGGATATTCTTAGGTAGTCATGCCAGAAGTCCTTCTCCACTAGAAAACAGAAAAAACCCCATAGGATACTCACTTAACTGTCCAGTACCTACTCAACATCCAGTGTCATCAGGAAAACTGGGTGTGACTAAGCCACAAAATGTGTAAAATTGCTTTAAAATAATTATGAATAACAAATTCAGGACATTTGCAGTGTGCTCATGAATATGTCAAAAATTAAACAAAAGATGACAAAATTGAAACATGAATATGACTTTTCTTCGGTCCTAGTCATATTTCCTAGCTCACATGAACAAAACGAATGTCACTGAAATGCAATAATCTTCAAATAATGCATTTATTTATAATGGTTTAGGGAGCAAATATTAATGGCTTTGTTTCAAGTGTGACTGGAACTATGTCCAATGTTTTCTTTTACAGAGTAGATACTAGATGCAAGGACCTTCTCCTCTGATATTAATTGCTATTGCTGCTTTTTTGTTAATTGTGTGTCAGATCTGGAGTGGCTTTAGGTGATTTAAAATCATACCATGGGGTGTGTGGGACAGTCCTTGTGTGTGCTGCAGACAGACCTTCCCTGCTGCAGCTCCTGAGCCACGGGGAGAATGCAAATACCCCATTTCATAGTGAGTTTGTGCCAGTTCTGCTGTGGAAAGCTCCAATTCAAACAGTGTTTATATGCAAGCTCAATATACCTGGAATTTAGGAACAAATGCCTTCTTGCTTTTAAAGCTTTTAGCAAAACATTAGCAGTGCTTTATAGTGTGATACAAAGTACAGTGCCAGAACTCAGGATAAGGAGTGTGTTTGAGAAACATTGAGCCTTGAACTACTTTCTTTATTTGTTAAAAAGAAAGAAAGGAATGAAGGAAAGAAAGAAAGGGCAAGTAATTCACATGCAAGCATATCTGATGGTAGCTCAGCCACGTCCCTCTTTGGCCATTGGTTGGGCCAGGCCTGGGGATCCTTTCATTCAAAGGTTAATCTTTTAACATGTGTGCCGGAGTGTAGTAAATCGAGGGAACATTTCTGTTTCCTTCAGTACCTTTTTAAAGAACATGTGACTGCCGAAGCAGACCGTGGTTAAGGATCTGTCCATCCCATCCAGGTCATGTGCCAAAAAACCCCCGTAGGCATCAGGAAGACATCAAAGGTTGCGCGGGGTTTATAAATAAGGCAGGGCGGCGTGGCCAGCGCTGGCGGTCTGGCAGCCGGCGCTGGAGTCCTCGGAGCTCGTCCCACGCTCCCGCCGAGTCGCTCATCTCTGTTTAGATGAGTAATGGAGCGGCTGGGGGAGGGGATTTGTAAGCACGGAGCAAATACTCTTAGTGTTCATTTTGTGTAAGACTGACATCCACACCAAGTCGAGACTCCCAGCGACGTAGTGTGCAGTCACATGCTGTAGCGTTCATGAGTACAGATATAAATCAGGCAGATGTTTGTCGACTGGAATGGGTAATAATTTCTTTCTCTCTTTGTTTGATTTTGCATGTTAGCCTCAGATGACAATTTCAGAATTGCTTTCTGCAGTACTTTTCAATAAGCAGAATGTGCTTCACTGGAGATAAATGGAGATATTTCTATAGGGAGATAAACATATTTTTAGATGGACGCAAATATGGACTTACACCCATATGCACATGCATATATATATACACACACATGTAGAATTTTTTTTTTTTACTTTACACCAGTGTTGGGGGAAGAAAAAGGATCTGGCTTTTTATTTTAAACCCACAGCTTTTCTTTTTCTCTGAACAGACCAAATATGACAGTGTTACTCAAACTATAAAATCAAATTAGCACCCCTTATTATGTTTGCAAACTAATTAAAATGTAAAATGTCCTGAAACCACTGGCTTTCTGTGTGACAAATGTTAGATTAGAAACAATTAGAAGACACTCAAGAGGTTTGTGATGTTTAGATTTCTGACATTGTTCTAATCATCCCTTTAAGTAATGAAAACAATGGTTACCTAGAAATTAAAGATTTAAAGGAAATTATCTTATTTGGTACAGTCATTAGTTAATGATTGTTTATCATTTTAAATGTTGCCACAGTAGTCAAAGGCTGATTTTTAAATATGAAAGCAGAGGGGACATGTAATAATGGGCAAACATCTGCTTCATCTATTATTTCTATATATGATCATAATTTATGTTGTAATACCACTATTGAAAGATGAGTGTGATATTTTTTATGATGATCCATATCCCATTCCTCGTATGGCTCAGCACAGTTAGGATTTAGTCACTGTGTTATTTCAGAGCTGTTTTATCTTAAGAATTGGACAAAACTGAAAGTGATTCATGTTAATTTGTATGTGTGGTATGTAACCCTTATGAAACAATCAATCACTTATTTCAGTACTTGTCAACTTCCAGAACTAGTTGTTAAGGGGCTTTTTTAAACCGTTTCAGGACTCAGGGGTAATTTTTTATTTTTTTCTTAAACTTTTTTAGAAGAACTTTGACAAGAATGACAGGATATATAAACATTTCTTGGAGCTGTAAGGAATTTCAATATTTCAGAGCATTTCCAAAGCCAGATGTTTTCCAAAGTTGGAAACAGCAGTTAGTACACTTGCTTGAAGACCAGAAATAAAGGCAGCAGGATGATTAATGCAAAGTTACCTATTAATATTCAATTTTGTTCTTTTTTGTGCTATGGAGAAATATTTGTGCTTTCTCTCTGAGTCCTTGGGAGACCAGTGTTTGACTTTATATTAATTAGTTATGTAAAAGTAGAATAGATTTGCCTTGGGGGATATTCTATAGAAATGTATAGTGTGTCAAGATGTAACCCACAGAGGATGGGAATCTCGTAATAAGCATTTGCTGTAGACAGATGTGTACATTTCTGTGACTGATTGTAGTGGAATTATTTATTATGCTTTCAGCTGTTAAGAATCCAGTGTAAGACAATGTGCTCAAAGTGTTCTCCATTAATTTTCAGCACCAAATCTTAAAGGCAGACCGCGCAAAAAGAAGCCATGCCCACAGAGAAGAGATTCATTAAATGGCATTAAGGATTCCAACAATAATTCTGAAAGCAAAGCTGTTGCCAAGGTAAATCACTTAATAATACTCTTTTCGGTACTCTCTTTTTTAGGTACAGCCCTGCCTTTGTTTCCCAGCATGCGGTTTCAAATGTAGAGTGTAACTTACTTTCTTGGAGAGATAAACCTAATTTTTTTCAATAGTTTTATTTTTCACTTTAAATCATGCCTGTGTTCAAAGTTACCAGCAACTATAATCACCTAACAACCTAATGCTATCAGCTTGTTGGTAACTGGTAGTGCTTAAGCTTTCTTGGCATCTAGTGTTAGTTTTCACATTCTGTGACACACAAACATAGTTTGTGACAGTATCTTCGAATTAAAAATAAACCTGGGAGCAGCTCACCCTGTTACAATGTACTTCTAAATATAAGTTTGAAGATAAACAGACTATGAAACAAGAGCTGCCTCAGTAATGGTTTCCAAGAAGCAAACACAAACGACATTACCCTGATGTTAAGATCTCAACATTTTTAAATTAGGGGAAAAAAAAAAAAAAAAGATAAAGGCAGAAACTCAGTATGAAAGCTTAAAAAAAAAATATCTGGGCTGTTTCTTTAATACTTACTGCTGAGCTGCATGTTCCACGGTTTTCTGAATAGTGCATGCTTTTACAGAGTCTTCTGTATGTGCTGCAGTGCTTAGCCCATACTGCAAGTAAAAATTGGTTCACTGATTAATGTGTATAGACTTAATCTTTAACATATTTATGGGGTTGTGTCTTTTCCCTAAAATATTTTAAAATGGAGTTTCTGTAGTGTAAATTGCATGCTATTTTCTATGTTGTCTGAGTGGTTTTAAATAGGAATTTGGTTTTCTCTTAAAAAAAAGAGCAGCACAAATGGCTCCTTTCAAGATGATTTAATTTGAAACTCTAAGGTGCAAAGATGGAAAATTACTTAGAGCAGTGCTTGATTTTTATCTGAGGCAGAACTTTGTCACTGATATGCAAAGAGATTTGCATATACTGAATTTCTACATCAACTCCTCCCAGATCTACTGTTTCAATAAATTAGATGGATGTGTATCTGAAAAATGCTTCCATTGTTGTGACCATCTCCTTAGGAAATACAGTGAATCTATAGATCCATTTGCGTTGGTATTGTTGTACACAGTGAATGTCCTGGGAGATTAGGAGGTTAAAGAGGTCAAGTGGAAGTGTTCTGCTCTCAGTTTCTCATAGGAAGGCAAATTAAATTCCACCTCCTCCTCCTCCCTAGGAGTTCAGTTAAAATTGTGCCTTCTGTTGATGACGGTAAAAGAGGCTGAAGTTCATGATGAAGCTCTGCCCTTAAGTCACTGTTTCTCTTCTTTTTGTGCCCTATTGTGCTCAGTTGGAGTCTGTACTATCGCATTAGACAGGCATGGTAAGAGGCCATGGAGCCTGGTGTGTTGAGTCCTGCCAGATACTATAGAGTTTGTCTGAACGTTTTCTCTGTGAAAGAATGTGCAAAATCCGTCGTGTGAAAATGTCTCAATTTGCCTCAATTCCCCCTTCCCCCAAGCCATTTTTCATATTGCCAGTGAGCTGCGGCAAGGACCGTATTGTCAAAGCACCCCAGACTATAGCACAAATAGTTCTGCCTCTACAGCACCTGATATATAGGTATTAGATAATTAAAAACAACAGTAACACTTCATACCAAATTGTTTATCCTCTCTGTTTATATTTGGGTTCACACTACTAGTCAGATGGGAGGATATTTCAGATAAGAAGTAATTCCGCCTATTTATCTAGTCATACTGTGCTCATCATTGTGCAGATATTAATAGCATTAATTATCTTGGCCAGCTTAATTTCATTATAAATAATAGACATGCTCATGATATAATGTCCTTGCATGTAGTCACACTGACTTCACTGTGGCTCTTCACATCAATCTGTGTCTCAGGGCTCTGGATACACTTCCATGAGAGGGGGACAGCGAAGCAAACCCTCTACAGCAGATGTACTGCCCTTAGTACAGACCCTGCCAGTGGGTTGCTGGGAAGGGAGGAGAAGATTATTTGGGGAATGGGAGGAATAGAGATCCACCTACTGTCTTCTCATTGCTGGGAACAGTTGGGATGTTAAGTTGTCATCTGAAGCTCCATGTTGGACTTCACCATTGGTTATCCTCCCTCTGTGAGTGCTCCATGTCCGACTTATGCTGACACTGGGTCCATGGAGAGCGGGATTGAACATTGCTCATGTAAACGGGATAAATGCACTTGTGTCAGGTGCTGAAGCATTTAGCAGTGCTGTCCATATTCTTGTTCCAGATAAAATCCCTTCTGACCAGAAGTCATGCTGCTTGCATTCTCAGATCATGTCACTCAGTGTCTGGCAGCAGCCTCATTTCTCAGTGGCAGAGCGGCAGCTCTGACGGAGTTGCAGTGGCTGTATGGTTTTGAGTTGGGAAGCGGCAGAAGGGGCATTCTGAAGGCTGTGGCTATGAGCCTATCAAGAGCAATGCAAGCTGCATGATTGTCATGACTTGCTGAATTTCGTGTTCTCAGCTGCCAGTGATTAGAAAGCTAAATTCTTAAAATTTAGTTCTCATTAGGCATGTTTGCATTGAACTACCAACAGCTTTGAGAGTATCACAGTTACCTGACAAGGAAAAGTGTCTGGTTTGGTAGAAGGAGCTCTGGGTCAATTCCAGTATAGGTGGCTTGTTAAAAAGAGAGTGATAGCAGCACAGACAGTGTGGTCCTGGACCTGCAGGTGCTGCCAGGGAAAGTGGACCTTTCGTGTGCTGCTTCTCACTTTTGATCTCTTTGGTTGTCATTGCATCCATTTTAGTGCCTCCTGAAGAAGATCCCAGGGGAGTTCCCTCCCAGGCTGGGAAGGGAATACAAGGCTATCTACTCCAGCAGGATCAGCTCTCCTGGAGAGGGATATATCAAGCTCTTCTCTTGAAACACTCCCAGGACTCTGGAGGCTTTCGTACTTGATGTGTCATAAGTGCTGGGCAGGCTTTTGGAACTTGCAGGCTCCAGTAGATGACCCTCATTGTATCTGCATCATCTTCCAGAGAGTGTTCCCAATTCAAAGTGTGTTCTAACGCTTTTTAAAACTGGCTGATCTGACCATTTTGAGGAACTGAAAGGATTAACTTGTTAAACACGGAAATTGTCCCCAGATGAATCTGTTCATTACATCTCGTAGTGCAAATGCTGAAGTAAATCTCTCACTTCATTTGTGCAGCAAGATCTGGGAAATTAGTTTAAAAGTTGCCGGGATATGCTTTTCCTGTGGCCGCAGGTGGCCTGGCATGCTGTCAGACCTGGAGATTTATTCTGAGTGCCTTGGCCATTATCTGATGGAAACTGCAAAATGCAGGTCCGTTGTGGTCTGTGTTGTGTGTGACCTCTGGCAGGAGAAGACTAACACACAGGTGTACCCATGAGTGTTCACTGTCCATTTGGTCATGGATCATCCACCTCTGATGGAACACACAGCGACAGGTGGTCAGATGTTCCAGAGGCCATCTCAGTGCACCCCCATCTTATCCAGCTTAACCCAGCTGTGGCACTGGGTTTGTGTTTTGAAAAAGAACGGCAGTTTGTGGTGCTTGGTGCAAATCTGGCATCGTTCTCACTGATTTTGGTATGTTTATGCTGGATTTACACTGGTGTTACCCAGAATGGTATTTGGCCCTTTTGGTTCTCGTTAATCATTAGTCATGGCATTCATCCATATTGCCTGTCAGATGGTGGGGAGATTCCAAAAATGAGGCTTGGGCCTCAAATGCTTAGCAGATGAAGCATTGTAGCCTTCACCAAAGCTTTGTTGAACTTGACACTGCTTGGACTCCACCGATCGCATTTTGACACCCCTGAGTTCCACAGGGACTTTGACCTTGCTTCTCTGTAGACTGAAGAGAGGAAGGCTGTGTGTACCATGGATTTTTCCCACTCCTGGTGGTTCTAAATATTCCTTTGCCTTTGTCTCCTTGAGGGTGGTATCCCTTGTCATTAGTTTGCTTGCACAGCAGTGAGCTTTGATTTCACTTAGAGTTCATGCCCAGGCTGTCTTTGCAAACGTAGTTTTGAATGTTCCGGCTTGAAAATGGGTGACCAAGCAAGTGGGTGACAAAACTGAAAAATTGTTCCCAGGTCTAGTGAATTTGTTCTAAATTTGCAGCTCCAGCTAAAAATCCTAAAATTTTTGAAGTCATGCATTCCTTTTGGGAGTGTTAACCCAGTCTTTGGTGAAGCATTGAAACCTATGACAACATAATCTGAACTTTATAAGCGAAGCTGTTAAATAATTTTTGTGACATGCCAAAGTGAAAAAAGCCAAGGAATTATAGCTCTGACCTGAAAAGTGGATGAGGAAGTCCAAAGTTCATTTAATAGGAGAAAAATCCTGTTAGCTCCTCTGACGTTTGGATGAAACCCATGATATCTACAAAAGTTTATTCGACAAGCATATCTGTTACTAAAAGGCAAAGGATGGTGCCTTGTGCTATAGGAAGACAACATCTCTTTGAACTGTGCAGCTGGAGAATATCAAGCAGTACACTGGACATACTTCATCAGCAAGTGATCAAGAAAAATCCTGCAGGTAGTCCATTTCCCAGTCCCTGCTGCATTGCCTGGGAGGAGTGAGGCTGTACCCTGCAGTGGCCAATATGGAGATTTTTCAGCAGCATCAGTTGCCGTGGAAAATCGTGACCACTTGTCCGCTCTGGTTAGGAGCTGCCGTTGCTTTGTCCTGCATCTGTGGAAAACTGTGGAGCAGATCACCTGAAGTCCGTACTTTCTGCAAAGTTAATACCTGGAGGAGTGTAAAGATTTTGCTTCCCTGAGCCTAAAATACCAGAGTACCTTTATTAAGACAAAATAAGCATATTGTGGTTGTGGTCTTTCCAGTGATATGTTTGTTGTTTGTTTACAAGCACTTAGGTAATGCTCTTCATAGCAGTTGCTTCCAAACTGTCAACAAGTGTCCAGAAAGCATCTGGTTTAGAAGTGCCAGTTCTGAAGGAAGGTCCATGGGTTGCTTGACCAAGAGCTCCTGCCTTCCTGCGCAGCAGGATACCCTGCTCTCCTGTGGTGTCCTCCTAAAATACCAAATACTGGCTCTTAAGAGTCTCCCTGCTCCCTCTGGGAGCACAAAGGACATGTCTTGGATGGGGTATGGAACTGCCCAGAAGGCTCCTGATGGCACTCAGAAGCGTTGAAGGGACAGTGCAAATCCAAAATACGTGTAACCATCTCCACTACCTTGTATTAGAGAAGTTCCAGTATTTCACTGGAAATGTATTGGATCTCATGGTCTCAATGCCTTGGTCATGGAGAACTTTTAAACATCAGGTTTCTGCTCTTTTTACTTTTTTTTTTTTAATACGTGCCTTAAGTGAATGCTTGATTTGTAATATGCTTGATTCAGTGAGAGGATTGTCTTCAAGAGGGGCTGCAGAATTAAGCCAGTCTCACTGGATATTTTTCCCCATGTATGAATACTGAGGAGAGATGACGTGATTCCAATTTATTGATTTCCTGACTGGCACAAATCAGCTGGGCAGTCCAGTGGGAGACCTGGAGCTCTGGGACTTACGTGCATTGGGGATGCCGGTGTCTACCCGGAAAGGCTCCAGCTACCAGCCTCACCCTTCTGCTAAATGCTTAGGGCTGTGCTCAAGTTTAAGCAGATGCTCAGATCCACTTGACTTGAGTCCATGCTACAGCAGAACCTGCACTTGTGTGCTGAGGGCTTTGCCTAGTTAAAGCTTGCCAAGGTTTGCATCTATTTTGGTGGGCCAAAGGAGAGAAAAATGTGTCATTTCAAAGCTGGCTGCTGGGCATTCCTGGAAGGGGCTGAGCATCCTCAGCTCCAAGGGTTGTCTACAGGAGTTGACAATGCTCAGTGTCAATCCTGGAACGAGGGTTATTATTAGACTTGCTAATGGCAAGTGTATGTGAGAGATGGAAGCTGTCTGTGACATAGCAATGTATAGTCATAAAAATGCAGATCTGGAGAGCATTACCAATGAGTTATAATGATTTAAAGATGTGGCTATTTAAAAATGTTGTGACTAAGATTCAGAACAAGACATTTAGCTCTATAAATAGCTTCCTTTGTTTCCCCTCAAACGCAGTCGCATGGTTTGGCCTTCATTTTTTTCAGCAATCCATTCGGCTAGGAGAGGGTATTTATTCCTTAAGTGAAAATTAAAGGTTACCCAGATCTGATATGACATCTTTTCTTTTCCCAGGTAAAATGTGAGGCTAAGTCAGCTTTGCCCAAACCCAAGAGTAACAACAGCAACTGTAAGAAAGGCTCAAGTGAGGATAAATCAAAGATTGCCGTAGGTGAAGAATGCAGAGCTGATGAGCAGGCTTTCCTTGTGGCTCTTTATAAATACATGAAAGAAAGGAAAACACCAATTGAACGAATACCCTATTTAGGTTTTAAGCAGAGTAAGTATCCTTTTTCTCACTTTCTTGTTGACATTTTAAAATGGTTTGGCTTCTCTGGAGAAAGCAGTTGCACATGAAGCCTATTTTAAAGCCTTATGGATGGGGGGGGACCATGTTTATCTCTACACATTTTGCAGTCCAGGCATTTCACTGTCTTATGCCTAGATTTGCATCTCTTCCTTCTGGGGTAGTTGCTGCCGGATATTTATAGGTTTAAATCCGCTGATTATGACTAGAAATAGGCATGTTGAAAACTCTCTAGTTTTCTGTTTTGTAAATCTGCAGCGTCTGTAATGCCTTTCTTCTGAGTTAATAATATGACGTATCTTTATTGTGCCCAGATGTTCTTCATGAAAGGACAAATATTAAAGGAAGACATTTAAAGGTGGTCAAGAAAGGCACAAAGGGGATCATATTTTTAAGCCCCAAAATGTGTTTATAGTTAATAAATTGCTGATTGCAGAGAATAAAACCAGACAGTATCTGCTTAATACAGAATGCAGTGTTTAGAATTGCTTTGGCATGTACAGTTTATAGTGCCACAATCTGTAAATTATTGTATGTGGAGAAGATACAGTTGAAACTGAATTTTGCATAAATATTGCAGCACAATGTAGATCTTTCACAGTTTCCAACAAAAGCTGTAAATGGGGGTATTTTTCCTCCTTATCTATAGACTGAATGATACTTCATTTCCTTAAAGGGAAAACGCCATGGATTGAAATATTATTTACTCTAATTTATCTCCGAGATTAAAACCATGTGTTATTTTGATGAAGAATGTCAAACCTGTATGTTTTACATAACAATTTACATACCTAATAGCAATTGGCACTGATTGCAACAGGCCTCCAGCAGCCATTATAAACTTATATAACTCCGAATGATTACAGTGTTTGTCTGAAAACTGGCTGCTTGAAATGGGAGTAAAATTAATGTACTATGAACAGCTTCGTTGCATTATGCATTGATTCAGATTAAATCAAGGCCTGAGCAAAGCTCTTGATAGCTTTGAAGCAGTACAAGGTTCAATGAGGCTTTCAGAACATTTTGTGTTGAAGAAATTATTTTTTTCTCTTCCCCCCCCCCTTTTATTCTGCACTCCCTCAAGCATGGAGACAGGGTGGGCTTAAAAGACAAGCTAAAGTATTTTTTCTGAAGTTGCCCACTGAGGGTCGGGCCCACTGCTAACGTTTAGCTGGAATACATTGAAACTTGCCTGACATTCATTATGAAGTAGGGGCCTGATCCGGAAAGTACTTAAATACCAAGAGTAAGTATGCTGAGAAGAGCAGAAATGTTTGCAGGATGGGGCTCTGTGTTTGTCCAGCAAGTCTTGTGCAAACATTGCCAATATAAATAGGTTGGTGGGAAGAGGCAGTACGTACACTACAGCAGAGCATCCCTCCATGGAGAAAGAGATCCCGTTCTCCATGGTCCACAGCGTTACTGCTGACCTCAAGTATTCGTAGTGTGTCTGTGGGGATTCACTGTTGGTGGAATTGTGCATACATCTTTGATAGGGCTGACGTGAATTTTTCTTCTAACCATTAAATGAGATAAAATAAAAATTAAAATAAAAAAAATAAAATAAAATAAAATAAAACAGACACCAGCAAGCAGTGGCCTCACGGGACAGGAGTCCGGGATGAAATGCACGTGAAAGGGGAGAAGTTCTGCAGGAAATAACAACTCTCTCCCAACACATCTTTTGAATTGAGTTGCCTCTATGCCTCTGACCCCACAGCCACAGGCAGGGCACAACCAGCCACAGCATAATTATTCCAGTAATGCTCATTCGTGCTCCATCTGGGTTCATTCACGCAGGGGCCGCTAGAACGCAGCTTATTGTTCATTGATTATGGAGCCCATTATCTGAGCTGCAGTAAATATTGGGTATTGTCTAATCAATAGGCCTGCTCTGTGAGCCAGTGTGTGGCTCTTGCTTGCTTGCTAATGAAACCGGTATTAAACAAATAATTAAAAGTAACATTCTTCCCAATGAGTAATTTTTATTATCAAAGTTATGGAAACATGCTACAGTCATTACACCGTGTCTCTTATCAGCAAAGTCAAATGAGCCCATTGCCTTTGTCTCAGGGTATTTTTCCAGTCCTGTTAAGGAATCTGTGTGTTCTCTTATATGTAATTAAAAATATATATAGTATGGGCTAATATTTACTCTTCAGGTTATGTAAATACCTCTTTGGAAAATGTTTCACAGGAGCTTTTTCAGGGGCTGTGAGCTTTTTTTTCTCTATTTTTCTTTTTTTAAAACTGTTTAATTTACATTTCTTTGAAATATGTTGGCTAATGCAATGCTTATCTAAATACTTATTGTCCCTCTAACAGTTAACCTTTGGACTATGTTTCAAGCTGCTCAAAAACTGGGAGGATATGAAACAGTAAGTGTTTAAGTAACTTAAATGAAATAATTGTGCAATCTAACTTTTCCCTGTTAGAAAAAAAATGTAAAAGCAAACAATCATTTGCTGCGTTTTAGGCTAGCTGTACTCATTGTGGGTTTATTGGACCGTTTTTGGAAACGGTCCCAATTAGTTCCAGATTTGGCAAAATTGTAAACTTGTCGTAAAAACTACAAGTGGAAAACATATGTAACTCTTCCCTGTCAAGGAAATTAGTTGGGTCTGTAATTTTTTCCCATGTTGAGAAAGGGCTATTATTGTACAACAAGCCAAGATTGCATAAAAGAAATTTCCCTTGGCAACATCCCTGACATCTGTTCATGTCTAATATGGGAAATGTATTAAAGGCTTTCAAAAGTAATCAGCATTGTCCATTAAGGAATAGTATGCTGCAGAATCTTCTCTTATTCCAAGTGTAAAAGATCTTTATTAGACAAGGGTCAGTACCACATAAACAGGAAGTTATCAAAGTAATTCAGAAAAGTCTCTGACACTTTTTATCAGCTAACCATATCTGACAAGAGCAGTTTATTTTTAGCTCACAGGAAAATTTGATGGCCACGGATTTTACAGCATGTATTTTGAACCAATAAAATATTAGAGCAACAAACTTAGATTAAAATCTTGAAATGAGAAGAAAGAGCTGCATTAATATGGCACATCGAGATGACATCTGTAATAAAAAAACAATTGACATAGGGAGATGTCGTCACTGGAAATATTTTCTTTGCACACAATGATCAGATTAAGTTGTTCAGTTCCTGCTGCAGTTGGATGAAAGAAATTACTTTTGCTTTGTTTACAAAGTAATCTGGGACATATCTGTGCTGTAGAGAAATGACAGGAAGAAATGCACTATCAAGAAACTAAAAGTCATTTGAACCAAAATGCAAAACTCACTGTTTACCTTCCATGCAATAAAGCACGTTGTTCTGTACATCAGCAGCCCGGGCTGGCTAGCATGGGCGTGCCTGGGATTTTGTGAAATGTGAAATCTAACATTCTTAAAAAAAAATATGCTTGATTTGGCTTTTATTGTTGCTCTGTGTTTCATTAATCAGCACATACCATGCCTATGTACAGGGGTGTGTGTAGGCGTGCTCATGGGTATGTGTGAATGAATAGCTACCATAGATAGATCGTTACAGCAATTATGAGCCAACAGTAATTGCTTGAGTTGTAAAGTGCAACGAAAATGAGGGCTAAAATCTTGAACTTGATCCAGAGCACTAGGGAAGGCCAGGAGGGAGATTGAAGGGAGAGTGGCACGTTCAGAGTGCTCAGGGAGGCAAGCAATTTTCACAGCAATGTTTCGGGTTTGCTTGAGGGGTCCAAGTACAGAAGCAGAGATGCCAAAGTGGTGGCTTTGCTGGAGAGACCTCAGTTTTAGTGCCAGAGGGAGAAGGGTGGATTTAGACATGCTGGAGCAGGTGAGCCTCTGTACCTGAGGCAGAGCAAGAATACAGTTGTGAATTTGTGACCACAGGGCCAGAGAGCCAGGTTTGAGAAACGTGACAGGATCAGAGGGGAAGGATCACATACATGAGAATGTCAGCCAGAGTAGCTTCAGTCCACACTTGTCTCAAAGCTCCTGTCCTTTTCTCGATGACAGATGTTCTCTGTTGT
Source organism: Oriolus oriolus (assembly GCA_013400235.1). Lineage (NCBI taxonomy): Eukaryota > Metazoa > Chordata > Aves > Passeriformes > Corvidae > Oriolus > Oriolus oriolus. Next base: position 246,480 of record VXBT01014194.1, on the reverse strand, counting down.
TTAGGGGCATTTGTCACCTTGAATGAAAATGTACCAGCAGTGCTTATTCTTCATAGAGAGTGAGCTAAGCAATTGCGTGCTGTTCAGTAAATGGCAAGGCGAGCACAGCTCATACCCTCTGACATACCCGCCAGCCCAGCTTTGGCTGGAGAGTGACGGTCTGAAATGATGGGCCTGATCCTGTTTCTATGATGTGAATGGTGTCTGTGCTCTTTCATGCAAGCTGAAGCTGGGAGGACTGTTGTGATGCAATTTAAGTTGTATATGGAGCATGAGGTTTCCTGACATCATTCTCTTCTGTTAACAGTGTCATCCTCAATATGGATCTGCCTTTGCTTTAAGTTCCCTGAGTATTATATCGATAGCTGTTGCAATACTTTGACCTGTGCACACCCTGGTTTTTATTATTTTATGGCCAGTTGGTATTCATTGAGTTTGCCAACTGCATTCATTTGTATCTATTTTATAATGGCAAGCACTCCTGAGAAACTTGTGTTTTATTTGTTTCATTTTTCACAAGCTAGTGGATGGTATGGGTGACACGGACCTCAGTTATCAGTTCTAGGATACTAGGCAGGTCTGCTGAGATGCAGAAATTTCAAGTGAGTGCTGTAATTCAGTGTTGAGCAGAATCCACCACTCTTGCACACAGTGCCACCATCTATTGATGAGGAGATGTCATGGAGTGCAGCAGCTTTCTCAAACCTGCCCTGTTTAATGTGCATTTATCTCTATGGCTCCTTCCATCTGACTTGAGCAAACCATTTGTCCATTACAAGGGCTTCATCATCTTTAATTGGTTTTAAAATTTCACAGGTTTCTGGTTTGTGCATTGAGATAGAAATAGGTCTTTTCTCTTGGAAGTATTGTAAAGAAAATAATATTTGAAAGTAGATATTTGACTTCAACATGTGACAGCCATTTTATGAACAGGAAATAGATAAAAAATTGATTAAAATGACATATGGAAGCTTAAAGTGGTCAGATGACAATTTTTTTTACAAGCAGAGAAACCTTCCCAGTTAAAGCAGTTGCAAACTTTACATCCTTTTATTTGGCAGAACAGTTATAGTCTGCCCATTTTAAATTTTATCCGCTGCCTTGCCAGCTTTGTTCATATGTAGATGTTTCAATGGAGTCTAAAAAACACTTCCGAGAAACAAGCATGGATCGTATGCAGTGTTTCTCAGCTTCTGCACAGATTCACAGAAGAGTGCAAGATTTTTTAGTCCAGTCCCGTCAGTTAAGGATCTAAAAGTGACTGAGAACAGCCAGAGAGCATTACCTTTGCATATGGTATACACATAGGATATTTAATAGTGTCAAGTTGTGATTGTGTGTCATATTTAAGGGCTCTCCATTTAGAGTACTTATGAGAGTCATTTCTCCTCCCTTTGATTACTAATTCTTAGTTAGTTGTCATTGCTAACTGTGTAATACCACACTCCCTTGTACTTATTGTTGAACATAATACAGGCTTAATAAAAATAGCGACCCATACAAACTGGTGTAATGCCTTAACAGATGAAGCTGTCTCTTTGTAGTTGGTGGAATCATATTTCTCTTAAACAAAGATATGTGAGATGAGCATCTTTGTTACTAATAATAGGAGAGTGCCTTGGAAAGCACTCTCTGTAGCAGACCGTCACAGTATGAATGATTTAAAATGTCCCCAAATCGCTGGATTAAATATGAAACAATGCCATGTTGTAGGGGGCTCAGCTGCAGTGACATTTAACAGCTGTTGCCTGGAATTCTCTCAGTTACCCTAAGTCAAGTGAGTAGAAGGTGCAGATGTTCATAGGCGGGACCTACCTAAAGAGTTGTCCTTGGCAAGTTAGGAAGTAGCATTTTTCCTTCTGAGCCAACATAAAAGGAGTGTCTTGGCATGTTTGCAGAAGGCTGTGCTGCTGAACGGACTCTGCCTGGAGATGTCTTAGAAAGATAAAGGGTGAAAAGAAAGTTAGGTGGAGCTTAACCTCCAGTGTGTAGCAGCTTAGATTTTGCCAAAGGTCAGTGGGATCCCATTTAGCCGCTGCCTCCTGGAAGCAACACCAAAGTGCTTTAGTTTTTAAGAATTAGTGATTGACACATACAACAGTCCTGTGTCTGGACAGGCCCGAAGAAACTGGTGTATCAGTGGAATGCAGAGCTAACTGGGTTTGTTTCATACATTGCTAATACCCAGAGCTCTGAAGAGAGCTGTGAACATCATGTACCGTGACCAGAAAATCCCCCATTATGTTTGCAGCAGGAAATAAGCAAGAAGCCTTTCACAAGGAAGGGATCTGGGAGCTGGGATTGCAGTGCAGAAGACCTTGAGATTTCTCAAAGCAGAAGACACCATTAAAAGCATGTGTGTAAACAGCCTTCTGCTTTAATAGATAAGATCATTGCTTTTATTTGTTTTTTCTTGACTACTGGACACTGCATAGTTCTGTGCTTATAGGAGCCAGATCAGATCTGCTCTTAGGTCCCTGGACAGGCCAGTCTCTTGCTTAACTCTGATTTCTGTTGGTTGGGAAAGATGTCACCGAGGTTTTCAAAGGTGCTGGCTTCTTGTGGGCCCAGCTTAAGGATTTTTGAAGCTGTAGGTTGGAGAAAATTACAGGAGGGCTCTGCAACCCAGAAGGCCTCTTGAAAACTAAAGCCAGCATTGGAATGTGAAGCTGTCAGAGATTACACTTGCCTGTGAAATTGCCTTGATTAATGGGTGAGCCTGGACCATCCTGTACTTCCAGAAACATGGCAGGCACTGGGAGCAATGTGTATGCTGTTAGGAGTAAGGAAAAACAAATCAGAAAACTAAAGCAGCAGAGGCAGACATTTTTGGTGGGAACCACAACTGTAAGCAAAGCATTGCCAAGCGTTACCCTTTCCTGACTCCTTGGGAGGTTTGGTCACTGAGGTGGCTTGGGAAGAACTTGCTTGAGGAAGGAGGCAGTCCTCAGTTTGGATATGGTCAGCCTGGGTATCCAGCTTGAGCAGTCCTGCCCTGCATGACAACGGTGCAGTTTCCTCAGTGAAGCATTTTGTTCAGATTGTTTAAGGATGTAATTAATCAGTTCCTTTCGTCCTTTGAAGTTTATTAAGCATAAAAAATAAACTTTCCAAAGCAGGGGAAAACTCAACCCCAGGCTTTGTTAGAATAACAGTTGTTTCAGGGAATGTCAAATTTAAACGTAGCTCTGTATGTGGGAGGGCACAACTCAGCTAATTGCCAAGGAGCTCTGGTCCACTGCAGATGTAGAATTGGATAAAGCTGGGCAAATGTTTGTGAAAATAGCATTATTCTAAGCAGCTTAGAGGAAAAAGACACCAAAAATGATCCAGGGACTTCAAAGGGATTCACTTTTCCCCTTAAGTTAGTTATGTTTACTAGTGTTACAGCTTGAGTATGAACTCTTTGGGTCAGCTCATGGTAAATGAGACTAAGGCTCTAAAGTTTTCCTTTTGAAAATGGAGACCATGCTTCTTAGTCACATTAGGATGTTTATAAGGGGGACTTAGAGTAGTCCTCCTGCTAACTAATCCTTGGCTTTCATTTAAAGTTTCTGCACAGCATCACTGTTCGTAGCTAAGGCTACGAGGTCCTGGACAGCCTTGCAAGCCCAGCCAGGTTGTGCTTGTCCAAGGGCCAGAGCACAGACCCCAGAGCAGCTTCAACACCTTCGTTCCCCCATCCATGAGCCTGCCAGAGGCTCGACTGCAGCAGTCTTCAAGGGTCTGATGATTTTTTGGGAGCTACAGGAAGGCAAGGGCTGTCTGGCCACACCTTTGTCCTCTGCCTGTCGTGAGAACTGGTGGAATGTGGGAGGCAGGACCAGAGGTAGCTTCCCATCCAGGCATTCCTCCACAGCAGGGTACTTGGTCCAACTCTCATTTGACCTCTCGGGTTGCATAAGGAGCATCCATTCATATTCTCAGGATGTGATGCTCTTTATGGCTCATCAGGACTCTGGTTCTTCAAGCACTCTAGTAGTAAGAATAATAAGAAGTGTGGGTAGCCAGGGGAAGACACAGCATAAGAGCTGAAACAAAATAGACTTAAGATGAACTTTACCGTCAGATGAGTGTTTGGTTCGTATTTAAATAATTTGTTTGTGCAGAATTTATCCTTTAATTGCTTCAATCCTGGTGCTGGTAGTCTTTGGGTTTATTATAAAAGACAGAAAATAAAATTAGTGAATGAAGTCAGTTCATTTAGCTTTATATAAGGTTTAAGATAAAACACCTTTTTTTCTGGAAGTATCTATAGGTGTGCAGTCTGTGCTCAGGTGCTAATAGTGAGTTAAAGCTGCTGTTGTTTTCTGGAGAACTCTGCAAACAATAAATTTGAGGAAATTGTAACACTATCAAATGATAAGACTCCAGCCATGCTTTTGGCTTTGGAGACTTAATTTCTGCAGAGGAAGGATTTTCCCTTTATATTGAGCGAAACAGAAACACCTCTTGCCCTATAATATTTAATGATGGCAGCTATCTCCTCTTGTTTAGATTAAAATTACAGGCCTCAGATTGCAAGTTGTAGTATTTGTTTTCTTCTGATTTCTGCCTTTAGCTCCTCAGTAAACGCCATTGACTGCTCTGTGGGTAACTCCAAAGAAGCCTCCGGGGCTGAATATATTAAAATCCACGGCATTCCGCAGAAAATGACAAAATTCTCCCCAAATTGCCCCTACAGTTTTCTACCGGCCTTCTTTATGAGCTGCAGGCAAACAAGGGTGATCTGTTGTGCTTGTCCTATTCCTGTTTTTCTTCCTGTTTTAAATATAGTGGAATATATAAAATAATGAAGTGGTATTCAGAAACAATCCTTTTGCCAGGTCTTCCATCTGTTATTCTGTATAATCCTAATTTCTGTACAAAAAAACCAGAACCGTGGTATGCAGCTCAATATGTTACAAGATGTTTATTTTCATCAGCGTGGTCCAATAAAGTACATAGCTCAAATATTAACATTGGAGTGCGTTAAGATTTCATTAGTATTTGATCTATATATTTTACAGACATAAATGGATAAAAATAAACAGCTTGTAACATATAGAGTTACGGACTATGGTTTTGTGGATTTACAGAATTCTGTGGTGGATTTGAGTTTTGCAGCAGATTTATTTCCTCTAATTCAGTTAAAATAACTATGTAATCATTATTTGTGCTGAGTAGGGTTTGAGCTTCATTTTCATAATTCACCGTGGTATTTGTCTGCATAACTTCTGATGGTTAATGACCCTGTATTGATTGAGATTCTCTTTTGTGAGTCTGTATTGCTTGTGACTTGATAATGAATCAGTCAGATCACTCCATTTTAGAGAGAAAGAAAATAGACATAGTGTTAACTTACAAAAAAAAAAGACACCCAAAGCTCTGTGTACTCTATATATTCTGTAGGAGCTTTTATAGTGCTTGTAGTACATGCTGTTCTGAAAGTGTCATACATGCATTTGTTGTTGTGAACTCAAATGCTGTAGAATCTGTAAAGATGCAAGATTAAATTTTCCATTGCCATTTTTACAGATAACAGCCCGTCGACAATGGAAACATATTTATGATGAATTAGGTGGTAACCCTGGAAGCACAAGTGCTGCTACATGTACTCGCAGACATTATGAAAGGTAAGATAACAAATCTGAAATGCTTGTTTAATAATGAAAAAATTAATTTGGAAAGCCTTCAAAGCGTTTTATAAAGAATTAGAGAAAAAGAGAGAGAGTCTTCTTAAAGATTTAGTAAATATTCCCCCAACAGTTTAGTCAGATAATCCCTTGTAATTTAAACCAGAATGTCTGTCTCCAGTGACTAAATAAATAAAACAAGCATCTGATTTTTGTTTGGTATATATCTTAATTTTTGCAACAGTTTTCCAGTTAAAGAAACTGAAATATTGAGGAAAACGTACTCAAGGAAAAATAAGAAACGGCAGCTAATTGATGCAAACACTTGTCTTCTGTAATTTTTCAGGAATACCAATTAAGCAAATTGTGGTTTTGATCAAAATAATGGGGTGGCCCACAATGCAGGGTGCTGTTAATGTTGTAGGTCATGCAGAGCGTTGCATTCCTCTTCTTCATTGCATTCCTTCCCTCCTCCCTGCCTGCAAGCTGCTGCCAAACACTCTTTCTCTGCAGCCATTGTTGCTGGTCAGAACTGTTGATTTCTTATTCTTCCCATGTAGATAATAACTTCCAGGGCTTGTGAAGCCAGCACACATTGAATAAAATACTGGAGCTGGAATGTTGTTTTGGTTTGGTTTTTAGAAACAACTCTTGGGGCTTTTTCTTTCCTTTTCTTTCTTCTTTTATCTTTTTTTATTTCTTTTTCTTCTGTTTTTTTTTCCTTAGACAAGCAAATGTGAATAAAAGCTCAGCAATTTTCAGCTCAGATAAGGAAAATTTGGTCTCTTGTTCCTGGGCATAAACGAGTTACTTAGCTGGGCTCAGGAAGAGATTGTACTTGCCTGTGCAAAAGGTGGCATGGCAGAGCTGTGCTCAATGGGCAGTTTCTCTCCTTATCTTAGTGTCGACCTCTCCAAGGGAGATACTGCCAGCCTCATGGAGGGCGGGGGATTTGATCAAGCTCATTTACAGGACACATCTCCAGCCGAAGGGCTTGGGTGCACAGAGGAGTTGCATGTAATGAATGCCATTACAAATGTTAGAAACTTTCTGGAGATTGAGCCAAGCAGCAGAGCAAAGTGAGTGAGTTGCCGTGCATGTCAGACGGGGCTTTTCCCTGCCTTCGTGTTGCAGACAAATGTTATAGATTGTTTTACTGACTCATCAGATTGTGGGTATTCAGCTCTTCCCCCCATCATTATAGCCCTGAGAGTCTCAGAGCTTCCTCTTGCACCCAAGCCAGCTGATGGGTTTCCAACTGGCAGTCTGGCTCTTCCCTTGCCAGATGTTCTTTGGGGGATGTTATTTGACAGAGGAGACCCAGGCACACATAAGCATTAGGTCTCTGTGGGTTTGGGTTGCAGAGGGAGCACTGCTGAGCTCTGTGCTGAAACCCTAGAGTCACTGAGAGCACATCTCTTGTAGTTGTGGAAAAGTAAATGAGCCATTCACAAATATTCTGTTAACCTCTGTCTCTCTCTTCTGCTTTCCAGACAACATTTAATGCCAGTGTTTAAGTTTTTTTTACATGCAAAACCTTTGCATTGCACTCCCATGCATAGAGACTCACGTGTGTGACTGACTCAGCAGTTACTTGGGTATGCTGTGAAGCGCCACCAAACCCATTGTGCTCACTGGAAAACCTGAGCAGACCTGTGATACCTTCCAGGCTGAAAAGCCTTTCCAGCCTACCCAAAAGTAGTTCTGCTGGACTTGACATGGTCTGAGGAAAGAGTCTTCTAGTTTATGGTTAGATTGGTCTTAATACACTGAAGAACTCAAATCTGAGTTCGTGGATGCCAGTCTATCATGTACTTCTGGGTTAGGTCTGATTTGAGGCAGCACCTACTTTCCACATCCCTGGCAGGCTATCAAAAGATGGCATTTGGAGAAGAAGTCTTGGAGGATTTTTAGGTTAGCCCTGAGCTTGCCTAAAATATGCTTTACTGAATCTGGTCTGAAAAACCAAAACACGTATACAAAAAACCTCGGCGACTCATCCGGTCTCTACTTTTCTAGTGTTGGATGCTTTTTTTTCCACCACAGGAAAGCTGTATTAAGCCTCAGACTTGGAAAAAAGTAAATGAAATTGTCATGGTTTGTTTCAGCTGGTAATTCTAACTACAGCACCTGTAAATGTAATGCTCATTTATAGCCAAAGTGCTCAGATGACATTTAATCTAAAACTAGAACTGCAGTGCAGGAATACACACACTCATGATTCAGGATACACATACATTTTCAAATTTGAAGGTGAGCTGTACAGCTAAACTGGAAATTGAATTAAACTGGAAAGCAAATGCTGAGTAAATCTCATGATTTTTCCTTTCTGAATCCCACTGGCCTTTCCTTGCTTACTGGAGGCAGAACAGGCAGTTCCCTGACTTCACTGGCCCTCCTGCTGTTTGACTTAGCCTTGCTATTCATCTCTCCAACTGGATCTCAAGGGCATCTATGTTGTGTTAACCAGCTCTCTCCCAAGAGAAGCTACTGGCTGTTTGCATCAGCTTTAGCTTATCCAGGCTTTTCAGGTGGCAGCCACCTTTCAGTGACATCCTTAGGATGCTGAGGAGTGGAATGACACATATGTCCCAGTTCAGGCACTGCATCCCACCTTCCTGCCCTCTCCAACTTACCCTTTGCAAGGTAGAGTTTTACACACAATTTCAAAGGGCAAAAAGAGACAGAGAGAAAAACCCCATTAACAACAAGCAAACAAACAAACAAAAAAAAAAACCCTAGGCACAAAATACAAGCATTGGAGAGGGCAAAATTGTCCAGCAAATCCGATGAAGAAATGCTGCTTTCTCTAGAGGTGTTTATAACCTCTGCAAAGCCACCATGTGGCTGCAGATTCATGGTACCGAGGATGGTAAAAGCTGAAACAAAGCCAGATTTAAAGGCTTTGGGGAATGTATTGCTCTGCACCCCGCTGTTTGGAGCAGGGCTTGTGGTGGTAGCTGCTGGTGTGCTATAGGTAGGTAGAGTGCTTCACTTTGGGGCAGTGTTTGCTTTGTTTCCCTGGTAAAAGGGAAAGAAAGGTTTTGTGTGCATTTTCAGCTGATTCATTTATCATGTAATGTGGTTTGTGTTTCCAGTAACTGTTTTCATTTTAAAATAAGGCAAGGCTGCCAGTTTTTCAGTAAGTGTTATTTGTATATTGGTTAGACAACTTTTGTTTTATTAATGAGTATAATAATGAAAGTGCAGGTTTCTGAGTAGAAGCAATGGGTGTTTTTATTTAAAGCATAGCAGGCATCGCATAATGCCAATGAATGCGTTATTGTCACTGTAGGCATGGCTGGTCTGGACCTGCCTCTGATTGGGTTATTCCAAGTAGGCCCAAGCACTTCATAAAAACGTCTTTGTCAGCCTAGTTTTCCTTCCAAACCTATTCATCTCTGTCAGTTTTTAATATTAGTACCAGGCTCTTGGCTATAGTCCATTAGTACTGTACTTAATTGCTCATGTTACAGATGATTACCAATATAAAAAGCATTAATGTTTTCCCATCATGGGGCTGTTGCTCTGTGCACGACTTGGACCATACAGAGCTTATGAGGTATTGTTGTTTTGGTCGTTACTTTCTTCATTTGTGCTCCTCTGATGCACTTACCTTTCACGATCTCAGCCAGCCAGAGGCGCGTGTGGTTGGTATGAGCTGATTCAGCCCGCACCATTCCCGTGAAACTCTTACAGCCTTTGTCAGTACCCCACATCTCTCTCTTATCAAGAAACCCTCAGAAACGGCTGCTTCTCTGCGAAGCACTCTGCTCCATGCTGTCTTCCCCTAATAATGCAGATGTGGTTTTCACATGCCAGGTTTGAGGTTTCTTTTCGCTTTTACACAAAACACATGATCGGCAGCTTTAACTTTCTGGCATGAGCAGTAGGCTGTATTTCTGCAGTGCTGATGACATTGTTAGGGATTTTTTGTAAATATTACACCACTGTCCCCCCCAAAAAAAAACAAACCAAGCAACCCAACCTGCTAGTTTAGCGTGCAAGGTATAGAAAGTTCCCAAAAAAATGCACTGAACAAAACAAAAATACTAGTAATTGCCTGTTGCAGCCTTCTTCTGTCTCCAAGTCTGGCTATGATTCATCTTGGTTTCCTCCAGAGCAATTCCTGTGCACAAGCTGTGCACAAACACACATGCGCTGGGGACTTGTGGTGTGCAATGGCATGCAGGAACTCTCCTTGGCTTCTCTGGTGTCACTGTTGGAAGGTGTCATGGCAGGCAGCTGGATGGTACCATAGACCAGTAGCTTCCTGGCCTCTTTGGGTGCTGCAGGAAGCTGGGCTCCCTTGGGGTCTCCAGCAAGGATGGATCCAGATAACCCCAAGCCCAAGTCCTGCTCTTCAGCAGCATGTCTTGTGTGCTGGCCCTCATGAGTTACTAGCATTTCGAAAACCAGTCTATCCTGGTCAGACCCAGCTGGAGAGGGATTTATTAGGCCTTGTGCTCTCACAAAATTAAGGCAGCTGAGTGGGAAATTATTCTGCAGAGTCACAGCCACCTGAGACTTGAGGAGGAGCAGGTAGGTGGGATGGGTTGTAGTTCTTCACAGTGGACACTGACCTGCAGAGGGTTTTATTCTGGCTGTGGGTGTGGCCCCTGGGCACTTGCAGAGGACCCTACACATCTGTCCCTTACCAGGGGACTAAACTCCAGGAGATGCAGTGTCTTGTACAGTTCAGAGCCCATTTTTCTTTCCAAATCGCCCACATAAAAATTACATATTATCAGAAACACAAGGCAGGTCAAAATAAGTCCCTTACAAGGTTTCCCTTTAACAGCCATAAAGTCTGTCTACCCTGAGGATATTGTGCAGTAATTCAATATGCAGGAGAGCCCTGTGTTCCATGCAAACGCTGTTTGGTTTTCTAAAGTGTCTGGATGACTTTCGTAACATGTAAGCATTTCAGTGGAGTTTTGCAGGAAATAACAGCCAGTCTTTAGAGGGAACAAAAAGTAGGGGGCCAGTATAGCATCTACATGAAATTGCTTATCTACAAGAAATGGTTATCTTTTTATACACATTGTAATTAATAGAAGGTTTTGATTTACACTGTTAAGTGTGAAAACATCCCCAGGCAAAAATTAATCAAATGTTATGTCATGCTGTAAACTACAACTAGCTCTTTGTTTGACCCAAAAAAACTTGCCAAGCAACAGTTTTCTCTCCTTGTTTTATTTTTGTCTTCACCCCACTTCCCTGCCCCCCTCACACTTCAGCTAGTCCCAGACTCCCAGAAAACTTCACAAGTTGCAAATTTTCTCAATAGTTTTCCATCAAGCACAAATTTAAGCCTGAAGATAGATGAGGTGTCTCAGTTCTCTCTTTCTTTGCCTGGGTTTTTGGTTATTTTTTTTTTCTTTTTGATAAATAACAAGAGGTTTCTACTTATGATTTTCTGCCCTCAGGGCTTTATCATTAAGATTAAATAACTGTACTCTCAAGCATACCACTGAACAAACATCTTTTCAATTATGTGAGTAACAGATGCTTTAACAAAGGAACTATTGAAAATTCAGAAAGCTTCCCCCCTCCCCAAAATTTAAAAAGTATCAGATGACAGAGGAATGTAATTGTTTACCATTAAAACAGATCTCTAGCTGTCCATTCAAAACATCTAAGAACATGCATTTTTTTCAAAATTTCTGGGGTTTCAGCCTCAGAGACTTACTGGCCAGCATTGGAGTCAGGAGGAGTCCTTGAGTGCCAAGTGCTGGACAGTTGGGCACTGCCTTTAAGTGCTTGCACGCAGATGATCTCTCTCCTGGTGGGGAATTGTTTTCCCACCTACATCCTTTCACCGAGGAGTTTGTTCCAGCAGAACTGGGGCATGCTGTGTGCTGCCCAGTGCTGCTGGGTGGGTTGTCACCCAAGCAGAGGCCTTGCCAGGCGTGCCCGCCATGCATGTGTGCGTTGGCACTTTCTGGATGCTGAGGCCCTGCGGTGCCCAGGGCTTTGGGGTACCAGCACTCCAGCTCAGTGCTTGGAGCCAGTCAGTGTCATGCATGGTAATCTAATTTCTTGACATCCCGGAGCAAGGACAGCCCACAAGGGGACGAGCCCCTTTTCCTTGCTGTGAGCTGAGTTGCCCCAGGAGGGTGCTGCACAGTGAGAGGTGTGCCATTCTCTTTTGCAGGAGCAGCATCAGTGATGGAGAGTAAGATCTTTTCCCAGATTGCCCAGCACTGCTGGGAGTCTCCACCTTGTACTTCAGGATTTTGTTAAAATGAAAGAGAATGCCCCTAGTTTGTTCAGCTTTCTGCAATATAGATGTAACTCAGAGCTCCCAGGGAGGGTTGGCAGGATTTTGGAGTCCTGCCAGGAGACCTGCACCCCCACAGGCAATGCAAAATGGCACCTGTAAGCTTGTTCTGAGCATAGGGACCAAGCATTGCAGGGACTCCATGGACCTACCAAACAAAATGCATGTCTGCCTTTAGATGCAGAAATGGTGACTACGGCCAAACCGGAGTCTTGCCATGGTTTTGGTAGAGTGACCTGGGGAAGCTGCTCTGTGCCCACCACCCTTCCTTTGAGTCTCTTCCTTGCGGTAAATCTGCACCAAAGGCAAAAGACTGGAGTTGTTCATCTCCCCCTGCTGAGCCCTAGGATCAGGAGTGCCTGAGCTTGCCTGGCTGGGCTGTGCAGCTAAATCAGCAGCTGTGTTTGTAATGTCACTAATTTCCAGTTTACTTAAAACAAAGTGTCTTTGAATTCTCTTAGAGCAGCGCCGTTCCCACCTTTCAGCAGTAAGCCATTCTCATTACCCACCAGCACTCCCAGTGGGCTGTGAGGAAAGTTGTTGTTGAAAGGATGAAAGAGCCATTTCTTTAAGGAAGGAAAGTTCTTTGGAAAGAAAATTGAACTCCAACATATTTTGTCTTTGCTGATAAAATGCATGCCAGTTTTGTACTTCAGACAAATACAAATAAAACCATTGCTATTGTGTTCTGCACAAAAGCACGTGAGGCTTGCTTTCGTAACCCCTGCATTGTACAATGCAATCCAGGGAAATCAGATTCAGGAACACACTGCTTCATTTCCTCAGTGTATTTTATATTCCCATTTTGGAAAACGGGTTGAGACCTTAAAGTCTGTGTTATTCCTCTCCCCTCTTTGCTGGGAATGTGTTGCTGGTGCCCAGGAGAGCTGCCTCCTTCTCCTGGCTATCCCCACCACCTGATCGTTGAAGGTTTCCCTCGCCTACACTGGACCGTTGCTCTTAAGATTTATCGTTTTGAAAAGCAACAGGGTAAAAAAGACAAGACTTCTCTTGGGATCAGAGCTCAGGCATTCCTGCTGGTCCCTTAAAGCAGCTGAATGTCTTGCCACTGACTTTCTAGGGAGAAAGCATCAGGTTTCTCTCACCGAGGTCACTGATAGGGGCCCTTTTGCACCGCAGGGGCTGTCCCAGCCCTGCACTCAGACCCTCTGGCTGCAGGGGCTGCAGGCAGCTCTGTCCGGTTGCTGTGAGGACATCCTGGATCAGGTGGGTGCCCTCTTCGACTGGAAGAAGCAGCTGTCTTGTTCTCTGGTAGTGCCTGCAGAATGAGGAGTTGGAGCCACCATGGCCTTATGTGCCCAGGAGGAAAGCGTTTTCCAAGTTCCTACCACTAAAGAGACCTATCGCCTGTCCTTTTTCAGCATTTTTGAAGCTCTAACAGCTTAATGTTCTCATGATTTACATTAGCATCTAATCCTTGCATAATCTCACTAATCCCTTGGCCCCAAGATATCCATTGGCAGCGAGTTCCACGGGTTAACTGGTTGCTGTATTCATTTGGTGGAGCAAATTTAAATCATTTTCCATTCCTGTTGCAATTAGCCTCCTTAACCTGGCCAAGCATGCGAGTGGGGCAACATCTCCCAAGGAATGGACTTTGGTATTTTAAGTCCTTCCAAGATTATTCTTGTGGCTGAGAGGCTCCAGTGCATCGTATTTTGTGTTGGGCTTGGAGCCTTTGAGAAAGTACAATGATGTCAATGAGAGACATGCTGAAATATTTTATTCTGCCAGAAAGAAAACAAAAATAAACACTGAAACAGCGATACAAAAAAATATTGTAGGGGTTGTGCTGAGCTGCCTCCTTCTCTCGCATCACCCTGTGTGTCCTGGGCATATGGTTCCTCCCCAACCCCGTCATATCCATACACAGTAGGAAGAATTAAAGAGGAAACTGGCAGCCTTAACATTTAATTTCCTTCCTCTTTCTGGGCTGGTCAGATCCTTTGCATTATTGTAACTACTTTTTTTATCATGCCTATAAATAGATGTGCTCTCATGTGTCCTGTGAAGCAGTCGGGCCAAAAAAAGCCGTTCATTCTGCATAATCAATACATGTAGTGGTTACTGGCTCAGAGGAGATCTTGTATTGTTAGTTCTGTAGCTGGGAAAAAAAATGTTAACTAATAAAGATTAAGGGCTTTTTTTTCTTTCTTTTTATGAAATGCTAATGATGAAGACATGTTTGATATACTGTGAAATACATTTCTCTAATGTGAAGTTTCTGCTTTTTGTTGGGAAAGAGATTTAGTCCCTGGAGGATTTTAGAATTTGTAAATATAAAATTATCTGCTTCAGTGTTTTTTAAAAAAAGGTTGGCAGAAAGCCAGATTACTTACATTACTGTAATAGATTTGCTGACCTCTGACATCTGCTGCAGAGAAGTACATTGAATTTTTCATAATATCAGATGATGCAGATCTAAAAACTCAGTACACTGAACCATTATTTAATTCAGGACTTACTAAAGGAAAATCTTTTTTTGAGTAGCAGTTTATACGTGATTAAACTTAATATTGCCGATTGTAATAAATCAGGATTAGTATAGTACTGATTTGTTAATCTAACTTGTATTGATTTTAAGTTGTCTTTATTTTAAAAAAATAAAAAGAAAAAAGGAAAAAGACTGGCTTTTCACAGTGACTGAATTTAATAAGAAGCCCTGTGATAGCAAAGACTCCCCTACTGTTTCTGCTCTTGGCTGGAAAATGTTATTCTTGTATTATTCCAGGAAAAAAAAAAAACCTCATGCTGCTAAAAATCTGCTGCCTGTGGAAAGATTTTTTTAATACACTAGTGCTTACATATTCTATTTATGTTAATTGATTTATAAATAATACATTTTATTAATCTTAATATTGGAATCTTGATCATGATAAAGACCCTTTTATTTGGTCTTCTCGCAGGCTTTACAAGTAAATATTCTTCAGACCACAAAATATTCCCCTTCTTTTCCTTTTTTATGAATACTTTGATACTTCCCCCCCCTGTCGGGAAGTACAGCCACAGTTGAAAGCGACTGAAAACATGGTTGTTGTTTCCAACATACGATACATTCGAGGTATCTGGATCCAGTTTTTTGGACGTTGTCTTTATCTCTCCTTGCGCAAAGATTGATTAAATCTTACCTGCTCTGCAAATATTTGACCAAAAAAAAAAAANTTAAAAAAAAAAAAAAAAAACTCGTGCTGGTTTCAGACATGTCACATTCTGCTAAACTATTTGGCTAACAGCAGATCGCATTCTTCCGGTGTTGGGCAATATTGACCTTAAATTGGCTAAGCCGGCTGCTTTCATGGCATGTGAGCCGGCTGCTTACATGTTCCGAGAGCTGTATTAGCTTTATTACTCCTGCGCTATAAAAACTTCTAATAATCAAATGATAAGATCATATCCTGTGGGTAATTGTGTTGTACCATGACAGGATAACTGAAAAAACATTCAGTGAAAATTGCAACCGACGGAAATCTCTACGTGAAGCGGCAATTGCTGGTGTTGCTCAGCTCAGTGCTGCTCCCTGGGGTCTCGCAGCCCGCGTTCCTGCCCGGCTCCTCGCCAGCCGCCCCCAAAAGCCACCTTGGCCGGCCCTCCTTTGAAACGAGGAGGGGAAAATCCTAGAACAAGCCATCCTTGTGTTTTGACTCAGTTTTACCTTAGTCATGCCGCCTCCCCGATACATGAAACATTTAATTCCAGATTTCCTGCCGCTGGCTCCAGGCCGCTGACCGGCTATGTGAAATGTATTTTTACTGCTGTCGGCCTGCCAACTGCTGAGCTCAGTGAAAAATAACTAAAATGAAAACCTTGTACTCCCACATGAACCCTTAAGATCAGAAAAGGAAATTTAAGCCACGGTTACTAATTAGCACCCAAGCTAATGAGTTCTGGTGAGGTGCAGAGGCAGGAGGAGGAGGAGTTTGGGTCCCGCACTACCCTACAAGGCCCGGTGGAGAGCACGCGAGCGGTGATTAATCGCGTCGGCCCAGGCCTTGCTCCTGGCCCGGCTGTGGCCACCGGTTTAATCACTCAGCATCTTCCAGGGAAAGGCTCCTTCCTGGGGCTGGGAGCATCTCCGTCTCCCGTGAGGCACCGGACAGCGTCTGAAACCTTTACAGATGGAATATGTAGATTTTTAATGGGCGACACGTTCCCATGGAAACAAAACAAAGTCAAACACTCCCCTCACAGTGCTAACAATTATTGTAATAAAATGTGTTTTTATTAAAAGCGATTTTAAATATTTAACACATGGCAGAGTGGCCTTGGTGCTGCCCTACGTGAAACCCAACCTTGCCTCTAGTGAAGTCCAAAGTGCTTTGTGCAGCACGGGGAGGAATTCGGTGTTTTCACCA
The DNA here is from genome assembly GCA_013400235.1 of Oriolus oriolus. Taxonomy (NCBI): domain Eukaryota; kingdom Metazoa; phylum Chordata; class Aves; order Passeriformes; family Corvidae; genus Oriolus; species Oriolus oriolus. Next base: position 230,209 of record VXBT01014194.1, on the reverse strand, counting down.
ATATTTGTGCTTTGCAAATGAAATGTAGCAGCCTCAAGTATGAACAGGATTATTTTTTTCTTCTTCTGCTTAGTTATGCTTTTTATTATATAAACATTAACTGTAATATTACAGTGGGAAGCAGGTATTTGGCAACTACGTATTATTTTGCTAAGTTTGCATAGAGGGAGCAGTTTCCAGTTTTAGCAGCTGTAACATGTTTAAACTCAGTTTGTAATGGGATCTGAAGATGAATATTCCCTGTGGGCTCTGCTTAGCTTCATTACTGGAGCCCTGCCAAATTCAGGGCTAGAAAGTATTATTCACGCCTCTTTGCACATACCATGTCAGAGCATGCTCAGTTAATGAATTTTGTTTCTAATATAGCATAAATTAGGTTTATATTTTAACATAATTTATGTTGTATTTTATTAAAATGTAAAATATTATGATCATGAGAAATCTAATTTCTGCTCTCTTAGGCCCAAACTGTGTTTGAACATCTAAGTATGTAAATCAAAATTGCATGCTTAGAAACTGATTCTAGGATAACAAACGAATATCTGAACCAAAGAGTTTCTGCCTTGGAGTCTTAGATTAAAGATAATTAAGGATTCCTGGTATTTGAGCAGATTTATGTTGTTTATAAGCAAAGTACATTTTCTTCATAGAGTCAACTTGTCTTTTTTTTTTTAACAAATTATGTTTGCTGTATTAAAGTTCATATTTTTAAAGTCTGAGTCTTGTATTAATCCCACGGTGAGTCATTAATCATACCAAAATGCATTATAAAAACTTTAATCACTGAAGTTGAAACTGAGATTGTAATGCAATCCATCCCTTTTAATTATATCAGTTATTTTTCCTTTCAGATCAAGAATTGCAAAGGGAAAACAGAGAGATTAAAACTCGGTGTGTTTGATGCTTTCAAGGGAGGATATTTTTTGTTTGTGTTTCTTCCTTGTGTTTTTAAAGCGATTTCATGCACTTTGTGGCAGACAGTTCCACAGCAAAAAATTCCTTCCTTTTTAACTCTTCTCCTCTCCTCTTCTTCCTTAAAAAAGGCTCCCTGCTGAAGGCAGGGAGGGTGGTGACTGTCGCTACGTGGGTGCCCTGCATGGGTGGCGCTGGGCTGGTGCTGGTGGTGGCGTGGCAGGTGCTGTGCCCACCCCTGTAGGGTTCCTGCAGCCCTGCTCTGCTGGCTCCTGCCATGTTCCTGGCACTGCCCTTGCACTCAAGGGAGCCACCAGCCTGGAAATTGTGTAGCTGTTATTGAGTTGGCTGTGGCTTTGTAGGTGTTTTCCTGGAGCTTGCTGCATGCTGTTAAATTCAGCGAGGGAAAATAAAAATAAATGGTGGATTTTTTTTTTTAAATCAGTCTAAAACATAATGGCTGATATTCTCATCTGGTACAAATTGGTGTAGCCACACAAACCACCGCGGAGTTACTGACAGCTGATCCACACCAACTCCAACTCCACTGAATTTATGCCACATGATAATCTTGCCAAATAAATTGATTTCTTATACTTGGATTTATAGATGTAGAGTTTAAACTGTTGCTTTTATGGCATGGAAGAAAATGGATTTATTAAGTAAACTGCTTATAGTAGATACCTTTTTTTTTCTTTGCTAGAACAGCAAAACCTGATCAATTATTTGTTCCTTAATCCCCTAGATTAATCCTGCCATATGAAAGATTTATTAAAGGAGAGGAAGATAAGCCACTGCCTCCAGTGAAACCTCGAAAACAGGATAACAGTTCCCAGGAGGGTGAAGCAAAAACAAAAGTGTCTGGAACAAAACGCATCAAAAATGAAAACCAAAAGAGCAAGAAGGAAAAAGATAATTCACAGAAACCCCAAGATGCATCTGAGGTCAGTTGCTTCCCTGCTTTTCAGTTTTTCAATTAAAAATTCACAGCTTTAATCACATGAAGTACAGTGATAAAATATATAATTTAAACTGGAGAATTCCAACCAGTTGGCCTTTTCAGCAGTGGAAATTCAGCTGTTGTGATACTATCTGTGCTGGGATTTTTCTGGGCTGCGAATGGCAGCCAGTTTGCTCCATATTGCACAGTGGGGATGGCAGAGGACCAAGCGCTGGATCTGACTAGTACCAGTTCTGCTCATTGTATTATACACTGGTCACCACTAACAGATCAGCAGCTGCCAAAGGGAAACCACACAACTACCACAGTTATTTCCTAATCTAAGTATAGGGTGCGGGAACGTCTAATATTGTTGATAATACTGTGGTAACTGTTGGACACAGCTGATTTTTATAATGGTAACCTCTGGATCAGCCTTCTGTGCTCACAGATGTATGCATGACTGTCAGAAAACATATTACTCCCTACGATTTTTATTATATTACACTAAGTTTCTTTTTGAACTAAAAGGTCTCATTTTGAGGGAAGCACCTTCCAAGCCCTGAGATCGACTTCCCTCTCCCAAGCAGCGGATGGCTTTCAGCTGAGGTTTCTATTCAGGCATCATAGGTTCCTATCATGTCACTCTGCTTCACATAGGCAGGTTCCAATTTCCACATAGAGCCACGTTACTTGCAGGCATAGGACAGCCCTCATGGCAGAGATTTTATGTTCACAGCACAGGGTAAGATCGATGGTAGAATTCATATTTGTCTGCAAATATGGGTAAGTTTCAGGTGTTGTTAAGTGATACAAAATCCATGGGGCTTTTGCTCCAGTGTTATTTAAGCACGTTCCTTTGCACGTCCTGCCCACTCCCTCCTGTGCCCCACTTGCGCCCCATGTGAAGGAGGTGGTGAAGCTCCTCACACACAACCCCTGCAAAACATGTTGCTTTTCCTGTCTCGGTCTGCCAGATCACAGCAGCCTTCAAGGTGTTGCAGTGAAAGTAAGTATTTAAAGAATGTCGAAACACATGACGTGCCCGACAGACTATGGCTGCTCCTTTGACTTCATTGCGTCTGGCAGGTACAGAAGTCCTGTTTCTAAACTTGTTTGGAAATGGTATTGAGTCAGCTATCAACAATCCTCCTCCTCATTGTTTTAAAAAACAATGCAGGACCTGTAAACACACATGCCTCTGAGACTCCATGTACCCAGTTTTGAGAACAGAAAATTTTGAGTTTCATGTCCTACTACCTCTTTAAGTTGTGCTTACAAGGACAATTTAATCTCCCATCCAAAGAAGAATTTGTGTTTTAAAGGCCTTGATCAACAGTACCATTAATATCTAATTTAAGAGCAATCCCCAGAGAGACCTTTTTCTTTTTTTTTTTTCTCTTACATTGTACTTTTAAAGTAGGGGGAGCCCTGTTTGGTTAAAATAAAAATAAAAAAAACACATGGAGAGGAGAGTGCGCGCAAACGTGCTTCAGTCACTGGAAGGTTACAAGGCAAATTGCCCAAAGCAAAGAGAATTGAAGTGAAAGCTTGTGCTCCCTTCCTTTGTCATTCCTTCATCCCCGGTTATTTATTGAGGGTCTTGGATCAGTAAGATACATTACACACTATCTGTACTGCTGCTGCTAAGCCCAACATAACAAGTCAGCAACAGAGCAACAGCCTTCACTTTGAATTTCCTTGCTTTTGTTGTTCCCTATCTCAAACTTCCTGCTGTTTAAACTGAAGTTATTTTTGTGTGGTTTGCAGGAAGAGTTCCTAAGCTGCACTTATCGGAAATGTAGGGAGCCTAGATGAGACAATAAAAATGTACAGTTATGGCAGTTCCCTATTGTAAAATGGTACCTTTCATAGCAAAATTAATGTCTCCTCCCTGACTGGGGTGGAAGGCGTGTCCTGCCCCTATTTGATCAGGGTGGGCCATTAAGGACCTTGACCTCCATCTCAGTCACCGTACAGGTCAGATCACACAAAGCCTGAGCAGTGAAGGGGCTGCAGGGTGGGTGCTTCACCTCTGGGTGGGTGTAGGGCTCCAGAACTCATCTGTGCTTTGCCATACAGAGGGCTCCATGCCCAGGATGTGGCACTTAACAGGGGTAGCAGGCAGGAGATGTTCAGCTCCTTTGGATGGAGCAAAATCCAGGTCTGCTGGAGCCAGGCAGAAGGTTGCTTGTCTCTCGCACCACAGCCATGCCCTGGCAGTGGAGCCCAGTGGAGCCTCATTCAGGCACAGCAGTGATGGGGTATTGCTCAGAGGGAGAGCCCTGTGGCCACCACATAAATGTGTAGGCACATCCTCAACCAAGCCACCGCTTAAACCATTTATTCATGTGGCCTGGAAGCTGTGAGCTGGAAAAGCATAATCCAGTTACTAATGTGTGGTCCTCTCAATTGCATGTTCAACTCATGCACCATTAGAAGTACGCAGGGAGAGACTATAACTTTAGTTTATTAGGATTGCATTTGCCTTTGTGCTCTTCACTGTTTTCCTACCATCACAATGACATAGTCAGTGTAACAAGACACCAGACAAAATGCTATTAGCCTTAGACTGCACATTTCCTCACAATAGCTGAAACTTCAATCAAAGCATTGCTTAACAGAAACAAAGAGCAGAATGTACAGTTATTAAATATGATTCTCTTTTTTTTCCTCCTCCTTGCTTTGCTCATCTGTCTGGTATTTGCCTGTAATTTTATAAGCTCAAGAGACTAGCGATGGTACTTTCGTAAAGGACCTAATGATGGTATTTGGCTGCAAAAGACAGCTATGAGTTTAAAAAGAAGAAGTTAGGATGACTAACAGACACTGTAACTAATAGGCCAACCAAACAGACAGGAATATTTAAAAGCAGCTGTGGAGAACTAAATCTCTGAGAGGGTTGGATTCGTTAGGACCGTCTCCAATTCCCCGCTCCTGCGACAGACCATAAAGCAGCATTTAGATGATAACTTTCTCGATGCATCTTATCCTTACAATGAAGGAAGAAAGAAAACAATAATAATAAAGGAGTCGCACAATGCTGCTGTTTTATGACTGTCTTCTACCGCGACATGTCAGAGGAGACTGACAGCAGTTTTGAAAAGGGCTGTCAGTCAGCTGGATCGCAGATGGGATGCTCTGGTGACCTCTGTGGGTCACAGTTCAGCCGGCTACATAATGGGATGAATAGTGTGAATTGTGCACACAAGCTGTATTAATGGGGGAGCAGAACGAGCCGCGGTCCCATTGACGAGAACGTATAAAAGCCATGTTTGTAATAGCGGGCACACACACTTACTGAATGTTGACAACTTCATTTTAATCCGGTAATAAAAAAATGTGTGTCCTAGTTAAGCTGTGGCAGTGATTTGCTGCCTACAATAGGGATTTCTAGTATGCCATTTCTATCATTTTCACACTTTAATGCAGAACTGGGTGTGAATGATCTCCTGTGTGATCACTGAATTTTAAGATAGCTGTGCTGGAGAGACTTTAGAGAAGGAAAAGCGTAGGAATAGTGTGGTTTTCTTAGGTGAAGTTGGCTAGCAGGAGAAATTTCTGTAGCCTTATTGTTTGTGTCATGAAATCTGCTCTTCTGCATTTGCCTAATTAAATTTAAAAGAGTATATAACCTCAGCATTTAGCTATCTCATCAAGCCCCCAGTGCCTCTCATCAGGTTACAAACATCTGCTGTTTTGATATGCTTTACTGTGACTCTGACAGGGATGGTGTATTTTGTAATATTTGCAGGAGATACTTCTCTTTGTTTGAGTCCAGTACCTGATGTTAGAGCCTTCATGTGCCAGCAAGGTGGTTGGCAAGTCCTTCTCTAAAAGTAGCCAACAGTGTACTGTGCACAACCTTACAAACAGGCTGCTGGAACATGCTGCATTCTCACTGCTGTCTGTTGAATCATTTCATTAGGTTTCATCAGAACAAGAGAAGGATCAAGAATCAGCAGACCAGAAAAACTTCCCCGAACACCCTACAGTGGGAGAGATGAAACAACCCATGCAAGGCCCTCCATCTCTTTTAGCAGAGACAGCTCGGACACTGCCTCTGGAGAAGACAGACGTGACAGAAAACAGCACCAACAGTGAGAAAGCCAAGGAGGAGGTTCAGCACTCGTCCTCTTTCTCAAGTATATCCGTGCCCCCAGAAGAAGACACTGTGCTAGATGCCACTGTCACAAAACGATTACACCCCCCAGCAGATGCCCTGGAAGACACAAAGCCTGAACAAAGACTACACAAAGCTTTTACTGAGAACCTGGAAAGTGAACCTCCAGAAATGCCCTTCACAGCTTTCCCAGTCCATCTGCCCACTCAGAGCGACATGGAAGATGAGAAGCTGCCAGAAATGGCCGATTACATTGCAAACTGCACGGTGAAAGTGGACCAGCTGGGAAACGAAGATATCCACAACGCACTAAAGCAAACGCCCAAAGTACTGGTGGTGCAGAACTTCGACATGTTCAAGGAAAAGGAGCTGCCCGGGTCCATGAACGATGACTCCACTTTCAGTTACACACCGCTGCTGTACTCAAAAGGTAATCCAGGCATCATGTCACCCCTGGCAAAGAAGAAGCTGCTGTCGCAGGTCAGCGGGGCCGCGCTCTCATGTAACTATCCTTACGGTTCTCCTCCACCTTTGATCAGCAAAAAGAAACTCAGCAGCAGAGATGAACTATCCTCAGGCATATCGCAAGGTCCCCATGCCCCTAATTCTGATCCTGTAGCAGTTAATAGGCCCTCAGTCATACAACATGTACAGAGTTTTAAAACCAAGGAAGAAAGGAAGTCAATTAATGATGTTTTTAAACATGACATGCTAAGTAAACCGGATCCTCAGCGCTGTGATTTTTCAAAACATCACCTCAGTTCGCTTGCCGAGTCATACCTACAGAAGTCGGATATCCAAGACTGCAAAGATAAAATGAGTGAGAAAAGGGCACTGCAGCACTCCCATGTGCCCACTTTCTTGGCAGATTTCTATTCATCACCTCATCTGCACAGCCTTTATAGGCACACAGAACACCACCTTAATAATGAACAGACATCAAAGTACCTCCCCCGGGACATGTTCAGAGAGTCTGAAAATATTTCTACTTTTACTCAACACAAACACCAAGAAAAACTAAGTTTAAATTACCGCCCATCTTTGCATCAGCAAGAAAAAAAGGCAACAGTGGAGGCTTCTTCAGATGATCAGCCAACAGATTTGAGTCTTCCAAAGAGCATACACAAACAGACTGCAAAGGCTCCGGGCTCCAGCCTCTCTCACTCATCCATGGCCCAGCAAGAATGCAAAGGTATCTCCCCATTCCAGGCTGGAAGCAGCCAGGCGGTGAGCCTAGACTGTAACCCCAAAGCCTGCCGCGTGTCCCCCATGGCCATGACAGCCCCGAAAAAACACAGCGAGTTGCTCCATAGGTCTGGGAAGCAGCAGGCCCAGAGGCTGGAGAACCTGAGGAAGATGGAGGGGATGGTGCATCCTATCATCAGCCGCAGAACGAGCCCTCAAAACGTGGGGGCTGCCCGGCCTCTGAAACGGAGCCTGGAGGATTTGGACAAAGTCATTTCTGAAAAAAAAATCCGAGCTGTCTCTCCTATACACTTACCAAAGGAGACCCTGGCGAAAGACAAGGTTCCCGACCCAGAAGGGGAAGGCAGCAAGTCGGTGCATGGTCTCCATTCTGGCAGCATGCTGGAAAGCCACAAATTTCCCCTGTCAGCCCCCATCTTCCCAGGCTTGTATCCGGGAAGCCTGTGCACAGGGCTGAACAATCGCCTCCCACCTGGGTATTCTCATCCCCTGCAGTACTTGAAAAATCAGACCGTGCTATCCCCACTCATGCAGCCTTTGGCTCTTCACTCCTTCATGGTGCAGAGACAATTCCTCACATCCCCTGCAAACTCCCAGCAACTGTACAGACACTTAGCTGCAGCAACACCTGTAGGAAGTTCCTACGGTGACCTTTTGCATAACAGCATTTATCCTTTAGCTGCTATAAACCCTCAAGCTGCATTCCCACCTTCCCAGCTATCCTCTGTACATCCCAGCACAAAACTGTAAACCCCCTCGCTCACAAAAAAAGGTCTGAGGAGAAAAGTTCAGTTAGCGACATTCCTCCCCCTGTGACGATGTCTCGCAGATACAGCGATCTGTATTTTTGTCAACCAGGACCCAGTCATATCCCGCCTAGAGGAGCGCCTCGGAGTTTGATGGAGACAGGACTGCTTCTTTAATTCTGGCTCCCACATCAGCCCCCTCGCCCCTTATCCCTGCCCTTGCAAAAAAGAAAACCAAACCAAAAAAAAAAAAAAAAAAAAAAAAAAAAAAAAAAAGAGAGAGAGAAACAAAAACACAGGAAAAAAAAAAGAAAAAATCGTTGGATTTTGCAATTGTGTTTTCTGAAAGGACTTGAACATGGTAAGAGCAGATGTTCAAAGGGAGCTGTGGAAACACAGGCCCAGTCCTGAGCTCACTGAAACCCCGGTGAGGGCTGTGTTTGCCTTTCACTGAGCCAAGGACCGGACGCCGTGCATTGTTGCAAATGAGTCAAGGACTTCAGATGAACCTGGAAAGGAGAAGTGGGCCGAGAATCTGTACAATCAGTGGATGTGCTTTTTTGGGTAACTTTTCCTGACTTTTAAAAGATTCAATCAATGCAATGTATAGTAAAACGGCAATAGATTTTTTTCATTTTAACACTATTAGAACAGAATGGTAAACACTGTTTAATTTGACTGTACATATCCACTTCATAAACTACCAGTGTCACATTTGGTCACAATAATTTATATAGTTTTGTTTGTCCAATATATTCTGTGCTCTTTATGTTTGTTTTTTTTTTTTGTTTTGGGTTCTTTTTTTTTTAAATTAAACAGTATCATTTTATCTGCAACTTTTTTAAAGGCTGTGGCTGTCCTAATTTTTTTTTATTACGTGTTTGTAATTTTTCCAGTTTCTTTAAACTTTTGAGCAGCGTTTTTGTTTTGTTTTTGTGGTAACGTTTACTGTTTACAAACTGAAGCAACTGGTTCAGATTAATCTTAATGGTTATAAACATACTGTAGGTGATGTTATGGTGCAAGGATGCGAACAAAGTTCCTTTCCCCACGGCCCACCCCTGTGAGGTGCTGAGCACCTCTCACCCTCCTCCTGTTGTTGCGATGGCTCCTACGCCACTTCTCCCCTCCCACTGAGCTTTGCTTTCCTGTATCGTGGTCTGTGAATTTGTCGAGCGTTGTACTTAATCTTACCTAGGCTGTGAAACCTTCCTGCCTACCAGAGAACCGGTCTAGAAAACAAAACCTCCCTGGCACAAGCTGCTGGATGACAAAGGAGTGCAGAGAACGGATTTGTGGTTTGTGAGAATGTTGAGAATTTCAGAAGTTATGAGAGGAGCCAGTGTGGATTTGAACCAGAGGCTCACGGGTTGGGTCCTGTGCCTCACGATGGGTGGGGGGTTCCGTGCAGTGGTCAGGATGGTCCTTCCACACTCCCACAGGGATCTCAGCCTCTCCCTGGGCGTCCTTTTGCAGGGGGAAAGCCCAGGCATGGAGAGGCTGGATTTTCCTGATGAAAGAGCTTCCCTGCGGATGTATATTCACGTTGCAGGACGCCACCATCATGCAGCTGAGCACAGACATTGATAAAGCGAAGTGTCACTTGGAGGCTTTATACAATGTGAAAATTGGTTGTGGTTCAAACCATCTCAGTTACTGTTCAAAGACAGCGTACTCGATATGAAAAGAAAAAACAGAAACTACTAAGAAACACTTTGCATGCTAGGCATGTCATTAAATTTTCCCGTGATATGAAGCCAAATACAATATATAATGTATCATACTTAATATCCAAAGGTGGAAACCAGAATAATATACTCGTCTACTGTTAAAAATCCAGCTTCTTCAATTAAATACTTTATACTCCTGTGGTAAAACTATATTTAATTGATTGATAAACAGACTAGTAGAACTTGAAATATGGATGTGCCAGTGCAGAGTATCCTGCTGCTCCACAAGTCCTACAGGAAACAGAACTGCAGGCTCATCCAGGCAGAGGCCACAGTGTGGAGGACATCTCTAGTAAAGTTGCACTAGATCTGAATCACATAAGAATCAGGGGTTTGGGGATGCGGGGGAGGAGGGCGGGGGGAAAAGGGGTAGAGAATATAAAAATCTACAGCAAACGCAAACAGAAGCTTGTCGTGTGTTTGGCAAAGCAAATGCTTCTCCTTGTTTCAGTTAAGTTGTGTGTTCTGGAGTTGTGCATTTGTTTATGCAAAGTGTCCAGTGTCCCTTTTGGTTATGTCCTGTTGGAGTTTGCTGGTAGGCTTTTTGGAGCAATGCTGAGGCAGCGCAGGGCTGGGGGACAGGGAGAGGGGAGGAATGCTCCTCGCTTGCCCCACAAGGAGACTGGCCACTGCTGACCAGGAAGGCTCATAATATACTGGGCAAAACGTCAGGGCTGAGGAAAAGAAATGGTGGCATAAACCCCCAACAGAAGCGATGCATTATTTGTTTAAGAACTCTTTTAACAGAAATCTTGGAAATCTTTCAACAGACTATTGAATTCTTCATTGGCTGAAAAGTCTTCTTTTTTTTTTCTCAATGTCTTAAATGGGACTTTGTTTGCATTGTTTGAGTTCAAGGGGCCTTATTATTGAATGAAATTGCACAAGCCTTTCTTTGTGCAATCAGACCATTGTTATTGGTAGGTTTGTAAAGGAAACTGCAGAATCTAATTGGCAATAGAGTCATAAATCTATTTGCTAGGAGCCAGTTCCAAGAAATGTTGCAATTCAAACGCACTATGTCCAGGATGCACTAGGGATGCTAAAGGTTGTGAGATCCAAAGGAAAAGGCCCAGCAGCAAACGGCTCTTGTGTAGCTTCTGGCCACACTCTGAGCCAGGCCTTGCAAAGCATACGGGAAGTAGGGCCTGATTCCCAGTGTGATCGTGCCCCTGGCCAGGCGGGGCGGGAGCAGGCCAGCGGTTTGCAGCAGGTCTGTAGTGGCTGTGAGCTGGCCTGGTGTGAAGAGCTTGCCCAGTGGGTTCGTGCCTGGGAAGTAGGTTGTCCCAGCGGCAGAGAAGTTGGCTTGGCAGCAGCTGGAGCTCAAGCAGGGCACAAGTGCTGTGCTGCCTCTGCCAGCACCTCTGCCCCACTGGGGGAGACGTGGGGCTGCTGCCTCCAGAGACCACCACGGGGGTCCCTCGCCCCCACCGCCTGCTCGCTTCCTTTGTAGCAATCAGTGAGGTCACATCTCGTCCAGTTTTGCTGTCATGGTGATTTTGATGAGCAGTGGGACTTCCTGCACTGGTGTGAGGCGGGTGGCATTGGCAGCGCTGCCATGAGCGCTGTTTGCTGTACATGTGGTTGATATTTCGCTCGTTCTCTTCCTCCCCTCTCCCCCCAGCCCCGCAGTTTTAAATATGTTCTAATAATGGCAGCATAATCTACTAGCTGTTTATACTTTTTTAACTTTCTTTTGTTGTAAATATTGTATACTTTTTGTGATTCAAGTTATGTAGCCTATATGCTCTGTAAGGTGATGATTTGTATATATAAAAATGGCCCAGTAATATTATATAGTTTCCCATTTAAAAGGTTATTGAGTAACCTTTGTGTTAGTTTAAACACTACCAGAAATAAAGCTGAGCCAACTATAAACACTCAATTTTTGTATGTTTTCCAAATTGTACTTATTAATGCTTTTGATACTGTATTATGTGCCAATAGTTTCCCAATCACATAGCAGGCAAAAGATATTTTGTACTTTTTGATCCACTGTAATATTTAATAAAAAATGTTACTATCTGTTCCCTTTTGTGTTTGATTAATAATTCTGTAAACAGCCCTTATCGCATTGGATTACATATTATCCCATCCGACCTTTCAGCCCTCTTATATTGGCTTTTCTAGAGAAAGTATCTCCTCCTGCAAATGATTAGATTAAAGAAATGGAAGTTTGCAATTTCCTCGAGGAGGGAGAGACAAGATCTTCAGTCAGTGCCCCTCTATTTTTGCAGTGTGCTTGCATTAAAGTGCGGCTGTGATCGTGCTGACTATAGGAATAGCTTTTGAGAGGAGAACTTGCATGCTTAGCCTGGGGCTCCAGTACCAAATTTGCTCCGTTTGCATCTCAGAGTAGGATTTTTTTCTACCAGTACTGCAGGCTTGAGCTGGGGTCTGAAAATCACCCCCTCTTCTTCCCAGCTCAAACTTGGGTAAGGTTCTGGAGTCTTGGAGTTAGATGCTCACTAGTAATTTTGCTGATGATACTGAAAAACCACCAAGCAAACTTAATTTTTACTGTGTTCCTTGGTGGGTCCGAAAAGCCCCAATAAATCTGGGAGCCCTTCGAGAACCCATTAGCACAGTAAATGCTGTTATGCTCCTGGTCTCCATACATGGGAAAACCATTTGGGTGTATGTAGGTCAGGCCTAGGCATTGCCCTTGCCCAGCACAGTTTGGCAGCAGGACAGGAATGCTCAGTAGCCACCTGCTAATCCCACATTGTTGCTTAACTCCATGGTTCTGGGGCAGGTGTGCAGCAGGGAAGTCTCCCTCACCCATCCCTGGCAGTCCAGGAGCTGAGGCCATGGATGCTCGCGGAGGCTGCTACTGCTTTGTGCTTTCTCCCTGTGCTGGGTGCGTGGCCAGGTGAGCACAGAGCAGTCTCACAGCACTGTTTGATGAGGCTTTCAGATACAAGCTGCAGTCTCAAAAACAGCCATTTCCTCCCCTGTGTGCTGGGAAATACCAGCCTGAGGAGGCGAGCCGGCCACTGGGCATGTGTGAAGGATGCAGCGCTGTTGAATCATAGAATCATAGAATATGCTGAGTTGGAAGGGACCCATCAGAATCATCGAGTGCAGCTCCTGGCCCTGTGCAGGGCACCCCAAGAGTCACACCCTGTGCCTGCAAGCATTGTCCAAACACTTCTTGAGCTCAGGCTCGGTGCTGTGATCCCATGTGTGAAGCTATGGGAGAAGATGGGGCCTTCTAGCAAACCTTTTCCCCCATCCACTTCTGTCTTTGCCAAGCTGAGGCATTTTCTTGTTTTTATGGTGAAAATGTAGCCAACCGGTGAACATCTGAAAGAGGTGAGGGAAATGCGGACACATGGATGCTGGCCTTTGCAGGAGATGCAGAGATGGCCAAGGCAACTTGGTTTCCAGCACCATGCTTGCTTCCTTGGTTTTTTTAGCCCTTCCTAGTTTGTGGATTACCATATGCCAGCACTGCCTATTCCTGCTGTGCCAGGGGTGCCTGTTGGGCTGCCCTACCCACTCCTCAGAGTGTGGCCGGGAAGAAGACCCCAGGAGCAGCACCCTGGAGCTTTTCATACCCAGACCAGCCTGGCCTGTGAGTGGCACTGAGGCACAACATCCTCCCTTGACTGGGCTGGGCACTTCCCAGTGAGCTTGCTGGGGGTCACTTGGAGGTCAGTGCACCCACACTGAGGCAGGCAGTGGAGCGAAGTAGTCTCTGCAGGATTCCGCTGCCCTGGATGGATCTCTGGGGAAGTGGCTCAGCTGCAGCTGCATTGCCTGGCAGCCTTTTAGGGGCCAATGATAATCCCATGGTGATGCCAACCTGTTGGGAATAGGGCCTCTCCTCTGTCACTCTGCCTCACCAGCAGTATCTCTGCTCCAGAATATTTCAGGAACATCTTTTAGCAAAGTTTCTGCTGCTGGGAGGAGCTGATCACACACAGACATCACTGCTAATCCTCACTGGCGCCCTAATTGCTCTCAGAAATTCAGCACTCACCCACAGGCTTTCCAGAAATATCAAGACACCTTTTGCTCTTCCCAAAGCAAAAACAATAGAGCCTATGTGTTTGCCTTCCCAAATTCGGGCATACTCACAACTGAAGTGCTATGGGTATGTATCGCATATGCAGCTGAAGAGAGCCATGGGAGGATTGGGTGGCCTTGAGGAAAGCAAAAGGAGTGGTCCCCAAAGCATCCCCAGTCTGCCTGGACCCGTAGCTGCTAAGGGTTTGTATTCCCGCAGGAGAAAGCTGTGGCTGTGGCCAGGCGGCATCCCCTGCTGCCCCTGTGCAGGCACTGCGTGTCCAGCGAGGAGGCAGGGATACAGCTTAATCTGTGTTTTCATTTAGCTTTTCAATTTGTCCTTTACGGGATTAAAAAAGAGTATTCGCGATGTCAGATGCTCCATCTAGTGCTCACCTGGGGAACGAGCCCCCCAGGTCACAGGCCAAGCCTGGGGCCGGGGGTGCCCTTCGTGGTGGTTGGGGCACTGGGGAGGGACCCTCCACGAGACCCAGCAGAATGGGGATGAACATGCCCAAAACTGGGTTAGACAAATTCATGAAGACTTTTGTGGCTGCTGAAAAAGCAGTGGCTTGGGTAAAAGTACCACATTCAGGAGACCCACAAGTCCTGAGTGGTGGCAGCTGTGAAGACCTCCCCGTCCTCCCCGTGCTCAGCAGGGTGAGGGGTGCCTGTGGGGCCAGCACGTGTGCCCTGTCCCTGGGTGCTGCACGATAACATGGGCACAAAAGTCCTGGTAGCTCCCTCCTCCTCCTCCTGCTGCTGCTGCTGCTGCTGGGGACAGAGCGGCTCAACAGCTGCTTGGTTTTGGTGATGAGCATAAAAGCATTTAACAAATTGTCTTGGGTGTGAGGGCTGCTCTCCTGGGAAATGAGGTGGCTGAGGATGCCGAGCCCATGAGGGGCTACTTTAATAAAGGAAGAAAGAGGGGGGAAACCCACTGAATTTGCAAATGTTGCTCGGTTTGCTCTGTTCAGGAAATGAAAAAAAAAAACCTACCCCACCCGTAGTTGAGGCAGTCCCCATCCCCTCCTCTGCCACAGGCCATGCCCCAAGGCATGTGAGGGTGTGCCATGAGGGGCTGCCGTGCCGTGAGGGGATCCCGTGAGGGGCTGCCAGGCCGTGAGGGGCTGCTGTGCCGTGAGGGGATCCCGTGGGGGGATGCCGTGCGGGGCTGCGANGGGTGTGCCATGAGGGGCTGCCGTGCCGTGAGGGGATCCCGTGAGGGGCTGCCAGGCCATGAGGGGCTGCTGTGCCGTGAGGGGATCCCGTGAGGGGATCCCGTGAGGGGCTGCCATGCCGTGAGGGGCTGCTGTGCCGTGAGGGGCTGCCATGCTGTGATGTGATCCCGTGAGGGGTTGCCATGCTGTGAGGGGCTGCTGTGCCATGAGGTGATCCCGTGAGGGGCTGCCATGGCATGAGGGGCTGCTGTGAGGCACTGCTATGCCGTGGGGGTATGCTAGGCTGTGATGCAATGCGGCAAAACTTCCCATCTTGCACAAGCTGGTGAGAGCAGCTCTTTAGCCATTTTCATGCCCAAATTGTTTCTTTGTTGAAACAAGTGTCTCATGACCTCCAGGGGCTTGGGCACGCTGGAAATGCTCCCCGCCCCATGCTGGGAGACACCAGAGGCGTGAGCAGCAGCCCTAGTTTATTTTGGGGCCACCATACAGAGGCGTGGGAGCTGCAGTGCCATTGGGCAATGCCATGTCCCTTCCATGAGGCAGGCACCATCATGGGGCAAAGCTGTGGAAGTGCTGGGATGGGGAGCAGGAGGCAAAGATGAGAGGCAGCCATACTGCACTCCCGGCACACATTCCAACTACTAAAGGATACACGATGGACACAGTGGGGTCCCACACCATGAGGATGAAACTACTGCACCTCTGTCATTGTGTGGATGGTTCATGGATACACCTAAACACAGGTAAGTTGAATTTTCAGGCAGCCCAGGTGTGTGTAAGCAGGGGAGCAGTGAATATCTACAGTGAGAGGGGCTGGCTGGTGTTGCTCGGAGCGGAATTCAGCTCCTGTAACCTAAAGACTGCATGTGCACCCAGCTGGGGTTCAGCCACTGCTGGTCTGGGGAGGGAAGCCCAGGGAGCGCTAAACCCCTCGAGTGCTCTGCATGTGGGTGTCTACACCCCGCTGCGGTGGCTGGGACCGTGGCGTGATCAGCTTGTGTGGTTACATGAGCAGGTGATGGCCATGTGGCTCCCCTGGCTGGTGCCCTGCTCCAGCCCCTCCAGTGTCCAATACCATTGGAAGGAATTACCAAGCTGCTGGCAAAGGACGCATGCACAGGGGCCTTGTCCTCCCCTGGCACTGCCTCCTGCACCTCTGCCCAAACCCTCCGTCCTCTGCAGGGCTCTCTCATGTTTTTTGGCAGTGGTTTTGTCTGCAAGCTCCCCAAAAAACAGCCAGGCAAATCAAGCTCTCTCCCTCTGCCCCCCACCACTGTCTGTGGAGCTCTCAAATGAAGAATAAAGCCATTTGTTTCTAATTATATTTGGCAGACACTCAGAGAATTTAGGACTAAAGCACGCAATTTTTTTTGTTCCTGATTAAAGTACTTGACCTCATAAGCAAAAAGCAAAGATTTCAACACACCCCCACAAGTAGGCTAGGAACGAACTGCAGAGAAAAGACCAAAAAAGAAAACTCCCTTTGCTCTAGATACACAAAATAATTCATTATGAAACAAAAGGCAGAATATTTAGTGCATCGCCCAAGCTCGCCTAGGGCTCAGCTAACCACCCAATTACTGCTTTTAGAGTTCTTACTCCAAGCAAAGGCACACACAGCGAAGGCCCACATGCCCCACTGAGCCCACGGCATGCACATGGCCAAGTCCCATTTGCTGCCTGCAGGAAGAAAGTGCCTTTCAGAGGACCATGCCAGCTTGCCTGGCTCCAGTGCCCAGCTGGCAGGACACTGGGATAGGGAAGAGTGACAGTGGGCACGTGAGTTGTCATCATCATCTTTTTTCCCCCATAGTCCCAGGCTGAAATAGTTTTTACCCATCAGGTGCAGCATGCTTGATGCCTAATTTCAAGCAGCAGCTGCGCTGGGGTGGCCAGGGGTGGCAAACCCTTGTTCCTGCCCTCTGCACAGCAGCATCCAGCTCCCATGTTTGCTATTTTCCCCGGCTTTAATAGAGCACAAGGATGTGTCACAACTGCAGAAGATTCAGCTGGCTCCCAACCAAGAGAAATAGCTATGATCTTGATGGCATCCTTTAAAATAGCAGAGAAACCAGCTCAAAGAGAAATTAACTACCCTGTGAGGTTCCGTGGTCCATAAAATACTTCCCCCGGCTCCATGGTTTTAAAATAACATGAAAGAAATGCTTTCCATAAAAAGTAGTTAACTAGCATACAGATTTTTTTTTAGCCATAATTCTGGGAGTCATACCCAAACAAAATAGCTATACAGGCATTAAATTATACATTAAAGAAGGCTGATAAAGACAGTGAATTACAGAGCTACCATATAAGATTTCAGATATACAGATAACAGCATTATTAACATTTCTATTAAAGGTGACCTACAAAAAAGGGACAAAAATAATCTGTGATGCTTCTGATTTCTCATGATGCAGGAGAAATGGCCTCAGCCCAACTGCCACCTAGTCCCTGCTATCATCCCTGCTTTCCCTGCTATCATCCTTGCTTCCCCTCCCCATCCTCTCCTCTAAAAATTAATGGAGAACAGAGGTTTGCTTTCTGCTGGGACAGCGAACAGCTAGGCGAATGTTTCACCTGCAAAACTTCCTTGGAGGACATAAAATGGATGTTTTTCTCAGTGCTTACCCAAAACAGTGAGATGATGAATTTTTAGTGGAGAGATATTTTTTCTCTCTGTTTGACAGGTACCAGGGCTTTGACCATGGCAAACAAAGGCAGCAATGGGTACAGGTGGCTGCAGTGAGGCTGGGGAGGTGGCTCCTCATGGAGGGCTTATTCTGCATCACCCCCCAGTGGTTCTTCCCTTGAGGGGTCCCCAGTTCCTGTGAGGTTGGTCCTCTGCTTCATCTCTCCCTGGGGTGGCGGTACCACCTGCCTCGCCCCTCCAGACACCTGCAGGATTTCATAATGCCTGTGGGCAATACAAAATATATAATTAGAGAGATACGTAGTGAAGTGTTAAATGTATGTTTATATACGTAAATATAAATACAAAATTATAAATATTAAATATATTAAACTAATTTCTGTATTTGTATAAATAATATATATTTTCTCTGTAGGTTTAAATACTTACATTTATAGAGATAACTATATACACTTTCATTGTATAAATATGTAATGTAAATATATAATTACCTCTGAGACTGCTGCTCCTCTGTCCCTGGTGGCTGGGATTGTTTATCAGGTTATTTGGTTGCTCTTAGTTTCAAAATTTATGTGTGAGTAACCAGCGAACAAATTGCCATGCACAGGCACACACAGAAACACGCCAGCCCTGCACGAGCAGCACATCTGTCGGTGATCAGGCTCACGAAATGGTGATGCCCGAAGTGTTTGCTTTTTCCTGCTGCTGCTGGGTTGGGCTGTTGGGGCGCTGCCACCGCCCTGTCGGGGTCCCCCTCAGCCACCCTTGCCATTTGAGGAACTTTGGCTGGATGGGAGCTGAACTGCTGGTGGAGAAAAATGGTCGTTAAGGAGTAAAAAATACTGATTTATATAAAATACCAATATGCAGAGAGGGGGAGAGAGAGTTCGTGTGTGCATGCCCCAAAGTACTGAGAACTCAGCCTTTGCCACGAGAGCAGTGGGGTTAACAGGACTGCTGGCAGTTTTGCACCAGAGTGGCTTTCCACAAGGAGCTGGTGATGGTTTCTTGTGGCAGTACTATCCAGAAATTAAGATTTTGGCTCTATTTTTCCTGATCTTTTGGTACAGTTTTGGCAGGCTTGGCAGAAAGCAGGTGAGGAGGATTGGGTAGAGGTGGTTTACTGTATAGGGCAGTGTTCTGGTTCACCCCAAGACAGGCAGCTGTCAACAGAGCCCACCTCACCCCTGCTCTTGCCATGCCCTAGGACTGAACACCAGCACTTTGGAGTTGCACACCCACCTCTGAGTGGTGTCCGCCCTGCTCTGTTCCTGCAGCCTGAGCACCTCTTCCAGCTTGAAGCTGGAATCCCATTCTGGTGCATCATTGTGGCAACGATGATCCTGCCCCTACAGCCCATCCACAGCCAGGGTTAGGGGGCTTGCAGAAGTGTGAGGGCTGGGTGATTTTGTAGAAGCTTCTCTGTGAATTTGGGCTTTAGGTTATTGATATACAATGACTCCAGATTTCCAACTGTAGCCTGTGTTTCTACACCTTTACTATCTGTTTTGTGGTAAGCAATGAGTGACCTGGGAGCCAGGTGGCCCCAGGGTGGCCATGTGGCCCATCCAGCAGCCTGCCTTCAACAGCCACGAGAGGTCATTTGGAGAAATACCCTGTGAAGTGCTTTGTCCAACACATCGTCTTTTAACACTTACAAAATGTGTCCTCCATCAGCAAATCCAGAGAAGGCTGCTGACACACGCTGCAGCGGGGCAGCCGTCTGCCTTTCCACCATGGACATTATAATTACACCACAAAATCCTGGTCACTGCTGAAGGGCAAGGGAGGGGATGTACAGTAAAAGCTGCTGTTTGGTTCCCTTTTCATTTACTGTAAGTGTAGAATTAGACAAAACCCCATTTCATCTGATGTGAAAACAAGAGGCCGGCACTACTCCATCAAGGGATGAACAAAAGTGGATTACATTTTCCCATCTGGAATGATACCGCAGCCCAACCAAACACTACCCATACGATATAAAATAAACTTGAAATAATAAAGCCTGACAACAACCCAGTACATTATGAGTTTACCTGTGTGATATCAGCCAAATCTCTTTTGGTGCAGACAGGTTTCTGATCCAAACCAGATCTCCTAGAAGGCAGCTGCAGATGCTCCTCTTCTCCAAGCTAGTATAAAAAACATAAAAATGGTACACAAGAAGAGTCTGAACTGCAGCAGAGGAGCTGGCCTCTGAAGCAAGAATGGGAAGGCAGGAGTGCCCGTTCATTAAGGTGTTATGTACATCAATGAGAAAGGGATTTTGCTCCTGATAACTTAGAGCATGACATGAAAGGCATTAAGGTTTCACTCCTTAGAGTACTGCTGTCCTGTGCAGCAGTAGACTCTGACCCTGCCAGTCTCCATCCACCATGCCCTGAGCCACCAGCTGCCCAGGTCATGGCAGGACTCTGAGAAAGCAGCCATTATCCCCACAGTCTCTCTGTCTTCCCCTGCATATTCTGCTTTCAGCTGCTAATGGAGATGGAGGAACAACTCCAAGAGTGGAGCCACCAGTTGTATTTTCCACTGGCTGCAGTTGGAGTGTGCGTTTGTTTATGCCCTTCTCTCTTCACTGGTGTGCAATAGCTCTGCTCAGAAGAAGCATCTGTTCTTCATTTAAAGCCAGTGTTAAGCTACTTTGCTACAGGATTGATGGAGCCAGAAGGAGGTCAAATGATTTATCCAGGTTTGGAGAGAGTCTCACTAAATAGCTTGTCCATAGCACCTATTGATTATTGGCCCTCCTCCGTTCAGAAGAATTATGTGGATCAAAGAACTGAAATGCACATGATGGGGAACAGCAGATCCCCACTCAGTCCAGATTTGGCTTTTTGGATGAGCCCTTATAAGGCTGTGGACTGAAAACGCCAGAGAAGGCCAGAAGAGCTGTATGCTATTAGAATAAGGCTACATCTCCATATGGATCAGGCACAAAGGAATTACAGCTGCATGCTGGATACTTCAAACAAAGCCACAGGGTTACCTGGGCTAGAAATCCAGTGGCCCCTCCATCTCTGGTGGGCTGGGTGGGGGCTCTGCACTCCTGCTGCCATCACCACTCTTCAATGCTGCTCCTCTCTCTCTGATGGAGAAGGGTTTGGCTATGTTATTGATTTTCATTATTATTTTTTCCAAGACCAACTTTTTTTTAAAAAAAAAAAGCTCTGCCTGTGTTAATTAGGCTCCTGAAAGCAAGCTGTATTTGCTGAAACAATGCAGTATAGTACACAATCCCATGATGGCTGCACTGCTTCTGCCCAGGCTGGTTGATCTGCAGGGCTGTGGTTATCACCATGTGCCCGATCATCCAGAGCTAGACAGGGCAGCCCTGTGCAGCTCCCTGCTGCAGCGTGTTGGCACTGCCTCACCTGACCAGCACAGAAGATGCAGCCAGAAAATTAGCACCAATGGCCCTCAGCCACGTGAGAATTGCTCCATCAACTTAGCCATCCTCACCAGGTGAGCAGCCCACAGCTTTAGCATTCGTATAACCAAGCTAGAGGGTCATAAGAAATGGAAAAGTTGTGCTTGTGCCATTTAGTTTTATTTTCCTTATCTAATTCAGAAAGGAGGAAGAGAAGAAAGAAGGAACATGTCACTTCTTGGATTCACCGAGCTGAGAAGCAATGGGCAGATGCAGAAGTTGGGTGTCATATTTTACAAGCCTGACTGTCCGGGCTCCCGCTGTGTGTGCCTTAATAGCTGGCTGGCAGCGTTAAAACTTACGCATACACGAATGCACACAATAGACAGCATAAATCCTTTACAATTTCAGCCTCAAGTTAATGGTATGATTATTACCTGGAAGCAGTGTGAATGCAATCTGTTCTTCCACCCCTCCCGTTCACAGGCCCTGAATTACATTCTGTAACTGGCGTGGCAGCTTCTCAAACACTCTCTTTTAGATCTTACTGACCTGTAGCATTTTGATCTGGCTCCTGAACCTGTTCAGAAAGGTTTGCAACCTCCGAGAGGTTGCACTGAGGAGAGTCACCGTGCTGCACACTTCAGCACTTCGGAAGAGTTCAGGTGTGATTTCTGTCTGCAAGCTAAGACATTCCATGCTCAGGTATCATCTCTGCCCATCTCTTCTGATTATAACCAACTCTTCTGTCAGTTATCCTGCAACACTTCACACAGGAGAGCTTTTGTGATCCATCCTGGGCAAATGTGAGCTTACCATCCAGGTTAACCTGGTGTTTAACCCCCTTGTGTTAAAGGGAGTTTTGCAATGAATTGTCTCCATACTAAATACTGGATGTGAATAATATCCCTGCACTCTAGCAGTCCTTTCATTGCCAATGTCTCACA
This sequence comes from Oriolus oriolus, assembly GCA_013400235.1. Taxonomy (NCBI): domain Eukaryota; kingdom Metazoa; phylum Chordata; class Aves; order Passeriformes; family Corvidae; genus Oriolus; species Oriolus oriolus. Next base: position 208,390 of record VXBT01014194.1, on the reverse strand, counting down.
GGTGATCCAGGCACTTCTCCTCTGCCAGACTCTCTCCAGAGAAAAAGACCTGCTAAGGTCTTCCAATGATTTCTAATTTCAGGCAGCTTGGAGGCATCCTCAGTGCAGTTTGGCTTGTGCTCCCCTCTGTAGGAGCACAGGAAGACCACCTGTCCCCAGCCACAGTGAGAAATCTGATCAGAGACATTTAACTGATTTCCCTGAAAGCTGGGAAGGGGGTGGAAGAAAAACTCACCAGCGGTACAGTGAACACTGCTGAATGTGAGCTGGTCAACCTTCCCAGGAAAACTTGGATTTATCTAATTACTGTGCTCCTGGAGCTGTGGAAAACCAGATTTCACTGTAGTGCCCTGGTACGTGTCCCCACTCCCTGGCTGTCCCTGTGCCGGGTGCTGTTGCCCTGCATGGCCCCTCCAAGCTGTGCTGCAGGCAGGACCCACCCCTCGCAGCCAAAACCCCTCCAGCTGGTCCCGAGTTTCGAAGGCCGGGCTTTCTGTTTTCTCCGTGCGTGTGTGAGCAGGCCTCGCTTGGAGCCTGCGGCCATGGAGGCGCTGTAAATGGAAGCGTAAACACGGCCATTCTCATTAAAGGATGTGCCGAGTGAGGTGTGCTGCGGCTTATGCAATCCTGCTTTGAACGACTGCGAGGAATTCATAGAATTCTCATAAATCTTGATCGTTTCACTTTCATTGAGGGTTTTTATTATCCTCTTTTTAATTTTGTTTGCTTTTTTTTTTCTCCCTCCATTAATCATTCTCTTGTTCTGAAGTTCCTCTCTCCAGCGAGGGAGAATTAAAAAGCTCTGCTTGGCAGAGCCAGTGAACCGCACCAGCTGCATACTAACAAGGATGAGGATGGCTCTCAAGCAACGTGTGGGCAAAGAAGGGATGCATCCACTCGATCCAGCATGTAGCCTTCCAAGAAAGCTTGGATGCTCTTTGTCAGCCATGCAGCTATCTGGAATAACCTGGTCCTAACCCCTGTCTTACTGGCTTGGGGGATACTATCGTGAGCTTCGTGACATTTGGACATCTATGTCATGCTCCAGCTTCTGCAGTCCTGCAATCAGCCATAGTGTTGTGTGTATGATCTACCCTCTGGCTACCTTGATCACTTCTAAAAGGTCCAGTACCTTAAAACACTCTCTTAGGAAACCATTGTCCTTAATTACTAAACCAGGAAAAGCAGGAGTGTGGTGGGGAGGCAGAGGGAATCAGGAGAGCCCACTGTGACACTAGGAGCCATCCAAGGGGAAGAAGAGTGGGACAGGCCCTGAAGTAACCCACAAAGGAGATGGGCCTGGAGGGATACTGGAGCAAAACCATGGGGTAAAGTTGCAACTGTGCCAACACTGAAGCACAGCAGGTTTTGCTTTAGACAGGCAACTTGTGAGGTTGTGTCTAAAATCACCTTATTCATGGGGCTCAACTTCCATTACAAAATAGTCTTGGAGGAGAGAAGCCTCCAAGTGTGACCTACTGGACTGAACAGCCAAAATGTCAATACAAATAATATTCCATTACTTTTTTTAAAGGCAGCTGCCTCAGTATTAGAATCTGGGGTTGGCAAAGATCAATTTTCTTAGCGAACAGTTTTATTTATGAACCTGCTTTACTAGCACATATGTGGTAGCTTGCAGTCTTGGTCAAATGCTCAGCTTGTGAAAACCATTGTGGAAGGAGCACGAAGCCGGAGTCCTGCAGAAACCTATTATCCCTTATGGCGACGGGGCACCCCAAGGGTGGGAGCAAGGCTGGGAGAGAGCCCGTGGACCACAGCCAGCCCTGGGGCAAGGATCCTGGCCCCACTCCATCCGCAGCTCCGGGGGCCAGGAGACTGTCAGCCCCCTCTGGAATTCCTGCCTTCGGGTACGTGTGCCACAGGGATGGGAGGACTTGCAGCGTGCAGAGAGATCATCTTGGCACATGTCAGGGGAGATGCTCAACACTTTGCCTCCCATGCCCTCCGAAGAGCAAACAGAAAACCAGCAGGTTTGGGCTACAAGCAGCAGTGACCCCACAGCCTCTGATCACGCAGCGCATCACCGGTGCAGTGGCCTTCACAGGTCCATTGCCTCAGAATTATGTACCCTGATTATCTTTTTAATAGTAGTTAGGTGGTTAATTACCTGAAGGTTGCAGGCTGAAGTCCTATTTTTCATACGTGACTTAGTAATTAAATCACCCCTGTTGCTATTACATAATGTAAGTAACAGCTACTTGATTTTAAAAGAATAGTCAAATTTGGCAGACAGTTCAGAGTAATTTCATTTTATATTGGAGGCTAATGTTAAGAGATTGCACAGAAAGCAGAAGGCAGCTGCCTGGAATAGTCTGAAATAAGCGTGTGGTAACCAACAACTATTATTATTGTATTACTGCTTATAATTCCCAAATGGAGAATTAAATTTCTGTAATAGATACAGCTTTTAACGAAAACAAAAATAAAAGTATTTGCTTTTTCTGTCAAGGAAAACTCTTTTAGGAAATGATACCATTGAATGTACATTTCCCACGGGACGGGGGAAGGAAAAACCCCCACCCTGCAAGATTCTTTTGCACAGGGCTTCTGCTTTCCACAGATTCCACTGCAGGATTGTCTCAGATTTCTTCTAAAGGGCTGGCAGAAAGATAGATTTATTATTTAGAGATCAAAATTAGCTAATTAGATTTTTGAGCTATAATGCACATTGTCTGTAACTGCATTTAGGTTGGAATTTCGCATTCACTTGCCAAAAAATGACATTCCCTCTTCCCCACAAACCAGCGAGCCTGGGTGCTCCATTTCTGCCTCCTAACATGTGTCTGACCAGGAACAGTATGGCAAATTACAGAGCTGGTGAATAGGAACATAGGATCACATTTCAGGCTCTGGGAGCTTAATATTGCCCAGTACATTTTTGATTTTAACGGGCTTTTATTTCTGCATGTCAGTTTATATGGGAAGGCTGGCTCAAGCATGGGGACCTGGGCACTAACCTGGTCTCCCAGCCAGACCTAAAAGTAACTCAAACAGTCAATGTATCTTTAATTTGAAATGCTTGATGACTAAACTCTTGTTTTCTTTAATTAATGATCTACAGTTAATCATTATGAATGGTAAATTGTCTATTTCAGCATCGATAGGAAGAGTTCCTATGGGAAAATGTTCCCCTATAGCTTTAATTTAAATATGCATTTTCACATCACACTTACCATATCCTTACCTTTATGCTATCGCATGATTACGGGTCCATTAACTAATCACATTTGACAACTTGTTTATTGAGGGGAGCAACTATTTTACATCTCTTGCCTGGGAAAGAAAACACTCTAACAAACAATTATTCAGCAGCTGCAATCATGGAGCACTGAATTAATTGCTTTGAAGATCTCAGTCAAGAAGATCTTGATAAAAAATCAAAGAAAATGTTGTTTGACAGAATGCATGAATGAGAGCGCCAGGAGGGACTCAGGCTTGGTAAGCTGCAGCCCTGCTCCAGGGAGCGCTCCATAGGACCTTGAAACTGCACTCAGCGGAGGAGGAGGCCGTGGTAAAGCTCATTTGCTTGTTTGTTCTTTTAAGTTCCCTTTATCAGGACCAGAACTTACACATATAATTTGATTATAGGATCAGGATGCTGCCGAAAAGGGCTGAAAAACCTGAGCACAATCAGGTCTATAAAGGCTGACACATGGATATTTCCTAAGTGTAACTTCCATGGGTGACTTCTCTTGCCATACAAATAATTAACCCAAAGGGTACTGTGAGGCTTAATGATTACAAAGCACTTCAGAACTTTCTCCCAATGGGAGCTGCTGTGATTGCACTGGACTGGGATAAAAAGCAGAACAAGGCATCTGGGGATCTCAGCTCTGGACCTGGCTGGGCAAAATTGTCTTGGTGCACCTTGGTGCTGGGGAAAGGGAGCAGTGCCAGTGCCATTCACTCCCTGACACAAGTCCAGGAGGGCATCAGGAGAGTTTGTATCTTGAGTGTGCAAATTGGTGCTTTGTTGGAACTAAGCCTTGTAGAAAATAGTGGGATCGCTTCTAAAGCTTGATGCAGGCACTGAAGACATCAGCTGGAAAGGGGTTTCTGATCTCTCCAGCTCCTTTGTCTGTGACTGCTGCTCCTTCAAGCATGGGGAGGACCAGAGTGTCTCACATGAGAGAGTCCCAAACTCTGCGCCAAGGACAAGTCACAGCCTGCAACACACTGGCCAAACCCAAGCCATGCTTCCTTCTTTCAGCTGCTGTAACCTTGTGTGCTTTGCAGGTCAGCTGAGATGAAATATGTTTCTGCCAGATAAGACTAATTCCTACAGTGACACTGGAAAAGGAAGGAGAGCTTAAAAGTTCAAAACTCTCTGTAGTAAAGTGCTTCAAAAGTGGTGTACGAGGACTAAACAACATCATCTCTGAATATTATGTCACTATAAAAAGCTGAAAAAGTTGCCCAGTAAGCTGAAGGGCAGTGATAACATCAGGTGGCTTCTCAGAAAACATCCTGACTGGGCTTTTGGTCACATCCCAGTAGTAACACAGTCAGCTTTTCAAAACTGCCCCGTTCTTACATTAAAAGTTGCTGACAGTTTTCTAGCATCATCTCTCTAGAAATGGGGAGAAATATAATTCTTTTTGCTTTCCTGCACGCCCCAAGCTCAGAAGGTCTATGAGGATGGCGGTATTGAAGTCAGTCATGAACACTGCACTATTTTGCCAAATCCAGCACCCCTGAGGACTAATGCCCCAAAAAATGTGATGGAAACTTCTGTCACAACAGTTCATATTTAAGAGTGAGGGGCAGAGAAGCTGTGGTGCCTCCCTTGACTCTTATTTAATATCAGTGAGAGCCCAAACTGAATTTATACACTTGTATGTACCCTGATTCAAATAATTGTTTCTGCAGCAAGCCTTTGGCTCTCTTTAATGCTTCAACATGAGACAGATGGAGCCTAACTAAATAATTGGCTCTGTCTTTTCCTTTTCCTGTTTTGGCTTCTTTTTTTTTCTTTTTTTGCAGGTACCGTTGACAGAATTTGCCCTGCCAAAGGAAATGTAGAAAAAAGCAAGTAAATAAATTGTTGCTGGAGTTTGTATTAATCATTCTAGTAAGCTGTAGAGTAGCTGGAGACTGATATGTTCTGGTTTATCTATATGAAAAATGTAAATAGCAGGTTACACATTAATGCTTGGAAATCACTACCTTTACTTGCCAAGGAATTAAACAATTATTTTACATGAATGAATGGAAAAGTGTACATCAGGCTGTAGGCTCACGTGGCTATTGCGCAAGCTGGGTTAAACCTGAGGTGTTCCCAAGACAGCAGACCTTTATCCTTCCTTAGGATAATGATCAAGCAAATATTTAAGAAACTTTCTAACGAGGTCATGAGTAAAATGTGATGTGTTATTAGACATACATTTGAAGTCTTATTAAAATAATAGAAAAATCCTGATATATTAAAGACATGGTATAATAAATCCAGTTTGACCTGGAGCCATGCGTGGAATACCATTATTAGGATTTGTATTTAATAAAAGGCTTTCCATTTAGTTAATAAAATTTGAGACTCCAATAATTTTGAGCAAAGTTTCTTCCATGCTTGAAGAGCTGCTCTCAGGTGGCCAGCCTATGCTCTGTGATAAAGCAACAGCAATGAGAAGAGCGTTCTCATCCTCTACATCCACTCACTAGGTCTGGATTCAAAGAAAGAAAGGCAAAGTTGTCACAGGCGCTTGATTTTCCTACAATCCAAATACACAGGCTAAGAATCAGCTCAGTGCTTCGGCAACTGACACTCCAGCTGATCCATCCACATCATGGGCAGGTCAGTTAAATTGCTCTCAGTTTATTTCAAAAGCTCTCAACCCTTGCATACAGACATGAGGGACTGGAGAGTAATGACCACTCAAAACCAAAGGAAGTAAAGCAGCTGCTGCCACCTGAAAAACAAATGCTGTGAGGACAAAGCAGCTCGCTCGTGCCAGCCACGCAGTTATAACAATTTTTCCTGCTATTGAGAAATTTGTGAGATGTTCAGCTCACCATAACACCACTAAGATCTTCTCTTGCCTGAGTTACATATTTTTTAAGCACACACCATTCTGGCCACAGTGTGATGGAAACATTTCTATTTGGTTTTTGCTAATGCAGAATGAGCAGCTACAACAGAGGCAGTATTAATGAACATATTCTGTTCTTGTAAATCAAGAGTCCCCCTGAGCGAGTAGTGCGTGTTCAGCTCTGGGCACCCAGCTCAAGAAAGATATCGTCAAAATACATGTGGGATTTTGAAATAGACACTAATTAGAAAATGGAAAATATAATCCAAACAAAGATGGAAAAGACTGGGACCATTTTCCTTTAGGGTGAAAAAACTTAATCAAAGATATTTGTATTTTGGAACCACTTTTGTAGTCAGTGACAAAGAAAGGAATGTGATGAACCTTTCTTAGCTGACCCTTCTTAGCAAAAGAAAACACACAAATTTTAAAGCTTGGAAAGAAAACTCTTGTGGCATATCATCAAGCTGCAAGTGCTACAAGACAGCAGTGATGCCAAAATTTAAGTAAATTAGAGAACACAATTTTTTACTTTTAACTGCCACTCTGAATTCATGTCCAGACAGAGACACAAAGTGAAACTTTGACAGACTAAAAGGCTTCCCACGTCTGCATATAAAAAAAGCCTGTAATTACTAAGGGCTGGGAAGAGATTGTGTATGAAACAACTTCCTCCTGCAAATATTCCTGTATCACCACCTAACACTGGACAAGAGCTGAAAAAACCCTTCAGGTGAAACAATGGGTATTATAAATATCATTTTGTAACTATTTTGCAAGAAGTTTATAGAAATGTGAAGAAATACCATAACAGAATAAAAAGACACTTCACTAGTTATTATAATTTTTCTCCCTTTGGGGAGGTACATAAAAAACATTTAGAAAGCTATCTTGATACAAAAATCTTGAAAGATTGTTCTTTCCTCATAAAAACCAATTTGTTTTGATGTCTCACAAACTGGGTGTTTTTGTGAGTATATAATACATATATGGAACAATTACAGTTTAACCATTTGCTAATGGTTATATGAAGAGATCATCATATCTTACATTCCTATGATCCCTTAAAGCAAACTGCAGCCGCTTTAGCTGCAGCACGATTTTCATTAAATCACTCAGCTGCACTGTCTTGCCTTGCAATTGTCAATCCCACTTTGCTTTTTCATGGACTCTCATTCCAAAATTAAAATGTCTCGCAATTCCCTTTGCATTTATTACAGTAATTTCATAACTGGGCCAAAAGAACACTCTACTTGAGCAGCTCAGTTAGCTCTAAATTAGCATTGCCACACTGAGCTCTAGGTGGTGAGGTGGATAGGAGTTCCCCTTCAGCACAAGGCTCCCTTTGAAAGGAAAAACAATTAATGGATGGATTAATTAATTAATTAATTAAAGGATGTCAGTGGTGCATTTATGAAGCCACCTTACAAAGCAGAGAGCAAGATGTAAATGTGCTTCATGGCATGTTTTCCTGCAAGACTATGAGAGAAGTAAGATGAAACCTAAACCAGGATGTTTCGTTTTGGCACATTTGTGGAAAAAAAGGTACATCTCAGATAACATTTCAAACTTTGCCTACTCGCACAGGGTGGGGTCCATTGGATTCACTGGATGGCAGATAAATGGCTTTTCCTCCCTCCCACCAGGTCAGAAAACTGAGGCAGAGACTGCTGTTGTCAGTATGAGCCTACAGGGGTACATTCATGGCAGGCCCAAAGGAAAAGTAGCTGTCCCTGAGCTCTCTGAATTTACAGCAGCCATCACCCATGGTTTATACACTGGAGTAAAGCTTAATGCAGTTCCAGGTTGAAGAAAATGACACTAAAAACCTTTTATTCTAGAAATGTTTTTAATTTCATTTGCATATTTTAACAGAAATACAATATGCTAGCAGCAGAAAAAGATTTCTGTTCTAACATTTCATAATACATTAGTGTCCAAATCTCCATTTGTCTATTAAGGCAGTCTGCATTAATTACAAATCAATTCTGAATACTATGACAGTATTTCCAAATACGTACAAGCCACTAAAAATAACTATTAGTATTATTACCATGGGAAAAAAAAACCACAGTACTAGTAAAAATGTAAACATTTCAAGGTAATGCCTTTAAAACCACAGAAGGTACCATCTACCATTCCAAGACGAAGTAAACTGCTGAAGACATTAGATAAATCTAAAAAGTTAATAAATTAAGTCTTTGTTCAGTCAATATTTCAAAAGTTGTTCATGTTCTGTGAAATTTATATTCAAGTTTGAACTAGCAATTACTTTCAAGTTGTACTTCCTAAAAGGAGACTTCAGGCTGACTCCTCTCTCTGCCCCACTTCAAGACGGCTTCTGATCACTTAATTAGGGTTTTAAGCAGCATTAATTCCCTTCAGCAGGAACAGTTTTCAGAGCAGGTCTGACATGTTCCTCAGAAAAGTCTCTAATCCCAGGTGTAGTTCAGCAGGTGCCACCAACATCCTCCCTGTGCTACACTGGATTGTTTGAGCCATTCATCCTGGGAGCAGCGTTTCTCTGTGGACTTCCCTGCCAGGCAGTAGCATTCCAACTTGCCTACACAAATGTGAACACTGGGGAACAGGACACAAGGGCTGGGAGAAGCCACAGGCCTTCTGCTGTCCTCCAAGCCTCATCCCAGCAGGAGACTGCCTAATGACTTTTGGGTTTTGATCACTGATATTTTGAGTCATGCAATTGAAGCATCCTCATGATCGAACACAGCCGCTAAGACAGTGAAATGTTACATTCTCTTCTACTGCCTGGAGCAGCAGTTCCTCGAGGGGCACTGACTTTATTGTACAGCTGAGCTCAGTGTTTCCTGGTAGCCTGCAGGTTTCACTGTTTAAATCAACTTGATTAACAGAAGATGCAAAGGCAATAATGGCAATACAGAAGGGGAAAAAAAAAAGTAAGACAAAGCAGCAATAAATACTAAAACCTCAAGTCAACTCTTGCTTCATAATAGGGATTATATAGTTCTGAAGCAGATGAACAGATTAATTAATGGCCTTGTTTGCTTAGAGGTGGTCACAGAAATATCATGAATTGGCCCACATGAGTTTAATTTAAGGATAGATATAAAATATCAACACAGCTTCATGGAGAACAGGTCTTTAACAACAGATTGCATTTCACTCTTTGATAGGCTAAGCTTGGCTTGCAAAGACATCTGCAGAGGTGTTGCCCACAAGAACCCTGAGTAACCTGCTGAAAACAAGATGAACATGTAATTTTCTTTAAAATATCATAATAATTTCAAAATACAGTATTAACAGGGATTCAGCAAGAGATATAGCTGTTTCCCATCTTACTCAATGTTTTAAAGGCTCTGGTATATAAGGGACGGAAACTCAATGGCCTGTCTGTTTGCTTTTCCCCACCCCCTACCCATGTCACTGATGTAATAAAAACTTATCACCTCTCTCTACAAACCTTGCCTTGCATTCAATTTTAAAAATCAATGATCTGGAATAAACTGTAAAAATCACTTGCAATAAATTTGCAAAGGACATGCAGACTGCTGGAGTAGTAAAGAATGAGGACAGGTCACTTACACAGAGCAATCTGGATCACTTCATGAGCAGTATTTTAATGCTGGTAAAATACAATGTGTATTTCCAAGAAAATGTAAGGTAGGATAATAAGAGAATGATGTACCACATTCTTGAGAAAGACTCTGAAGACAACTTGGCCCATAAAAGTCAGCATCCAAGGCAATGCCTCCACAAAAAAAAAAAAAGAATGCAATTTTTGAGGAGAGAGAGAGAGGCAGATATTCATCAGAGTAAGAGGATCACATTATGTCTCTATACAGTCCTGATGGATCGCTATTGACATGTGGCATCTAATTCAGATGTCACCCTTAAAAATATTCTATACATAAGAAATACAGAGAAGAACGTGAAGATTAATTAGTCTTAGATAACATTCACTGCCATAGGAAAGTTAAGGAATTCAGTATGTCTCATCAGAGAAAAGGTTAAAAGGGACATAATCATGATTTATAACTACACACAAGCAATTAGAAAAGCTGATACTACAGAGATCAATATAAGCAATCAAATGCATAAAAAGACCAAAATAACTTAAGGTGGAGCTAGAAATGCAAATAGAAAATCAACTGAAAAACGTACCTGGGGTAATTAAGTATTGCAACAGGAGGTATGAGTGAATTCTCATCACTTGAAGACTTCAAATTAATATTAAATGCCTTGCTAAAATATGTATGTTCAGTTCAAAACAAAGCCACTGAATTTAATAGGGAAACTGCTTGTTGAAATTCAATGGCCTGTTGAATTTAAAAATAAATCCTCATTATGGTGCCTTCTTGCCTTATATATTTATGAGATTTATTTTTAAATATAACCACTAAATGAAAGGGGGTTACCAAGAAAAAGGTGGCTTTTTTCTTACTGAGCACAGCAAGATTGAAGGCTAGATTTAAAGCTAAATAAACCGCAGCTGCATTTTGGAAAATATGCTTTTTCTCCCCCCCGTTTATTTTTTCCGTTTCTTGTTCAGAGTTGTACAGTCCACTTAGTCGACTGTCTGATTTACATAATCATGTAGTTATTCTTCAGTTTTTCTGTTCCTATTTATAAACCATTCACAAACCATCCACTTAAGTAACAGCATGATTTATTGTAAGAATGATTATGGTTGTTTCAGAGGGAAAATGGAATGTGATTAAATGAAGAATGAACAAGGACATTCTAGAACAAAGGGCTCTAATCCTGCAAAAGGATTTGTAAATGAAACCTGCCTCTCAACCTCATGCCAAATAGCCAATGAACTAGTGAGGGAATTCAGCAGACACCTTTACAGCTGTGCAAGAGCTTAGCTGAAGACAAAAAATTAGATAAAATAAACCAACCAACCAACCATACCCATGGTATCTTCTGGAGAAATGGTAAAGCTCCCAGAGCCATCCACACTTTGGAAAAAAAATAATAAATAATGAACTGTATGTATACAGTTGCTGGTATCACCTTCTCAACACTGGTCTGAGCACCGAGGCTCCAGAGGGAGAACTGCAAGCAGACCTTTGCCCTTGGGTAAGTTCCAGCATCTGAGATAAATGCATCAACCAAGGAAATGGCTGGGTATTTAAGCTGTGGATCCAGGAGAGCACAGCTTTTTCTTATGCAATAGATGTTTTGCAGGTGCCACAGGAGCCCTAACATGCCACACTTCTTACAGAACTGGTGAACAGTTTGATGGAAGAATATCAAAGTCCAGTGTCTTCACCTGAAGTGCTTATTCTCTGCCATTGCAGAAGGAACAAGTGGTGAAAAGCCCTGTTTGTTTACCAGTAACACTGCCTGTCTACAAACCAGCTCCCTACCAGCAACAGCTGAGAAGCTCCACAAAGGAGGAGCTGTGTTACAGAGCCACGTTTGTCAGGAAAAACACCCGTAAGATGAGCACGTGCTCATACCCAGCACTGCTTTGAAACACTCGTCTTAACCCAAAATAAGCAGCAGTGATGGATCATATCCTTGCTCAAAGACAAATAACCCTGTCCATTCAGACAGCACATGAACCAGCAGGAGCTTGGGAAATCCCACGCTAAATTGATAGAACTGCCTCAGAAATTCATATGGAGTTACAGAGCCATTCAGAACAGCACAAAAGCTTTTCATACTTGATTACCATATAAGCAGTGTTTCCTAAACAGTGAGAGAGAGAGAGGGATATTTTAGGTGAAGCCAAGCATGGAGTCAAGAAAATCAGCTTTGCCAGATCTGTGCTGAATATGTGTGAATTCCCACTTAAGTAGTCTGAGAAGCTGTGGATGGGCTAAGCTGAAGACTGGTAGAAGGCACTGATAACATCCCTGCTGTGGAGACAACTGAGGTTACCCTGAACACTGTGGTTTTTTCAAGAGGAAAGTACTGAACTGTTGTTTTCAGAAATAGCACTGTTACTCCAGACAGAGAGAACCCCCCCATTCTAGTGCAATTATTTAGATGTGAGCACTAATGAGTACAGCTGAGACTGCAGCTAGCACTAATGCCCTGGCTTACAGGAAACACTTGAGCTATATGCTGAAATCTACTTTTAATGAAGAGTATTAGGAGAAAGCTGAGAAACTTAAAATTCCAAGGACTCCTCTAAGCTAAACACGATGCCTATGGATGCAACCAGGACCTGGGGTCTAGTATTTCTGCGATGCCTTTCTGTCTAGGCATTGGTACCGGTTTGGTTTCAGACTTGGCCTTGCTCACTAGAGAAATGGGATTCCCCGGGCCAGCTAAACCACTTTTTCTACAAGAACCAATTTTGCGAGGAGCAGCAATGGGGGTTTGCAGCTGCTGCATTTTTGCAGCTAACACTGACTCAAAGGAAGAGCTACTGGCAGATGTGTGGTCAGGCCTCCCCCAGTTTTCCTTGCCCAGTTGCTCTGTGTTCACCTGCGCTTTTGTACTGTATGGTGACTTATCAGAGGGTGGAGGCGGAGCTCTTCTTTTCTTTCCTCTGCTGTCATTAGGACTTGTAGCATCTCTTTTTGGGTCCAGATGCATGTTTTTCTGAACAGTCAGCTCATGAGATCCATCAAAGAGGGAAGCCCATAGGGCAGATGCAGACTCTTCTTGCTGGCCAAGAAGGAACTCGCCATCACTCTCTTCAATTTTCCTTTGTATGATGTCAACTAAGCCCTCATGCTTCACTGGAGAATCAATGCCTGTAATTTTAAGGGACAGCAATTAACCCAGGTTAAAACACCATCAATGATTTTAGTTCTACCTATTTTGTTATTGCTGCTCAGAATACAGAACTGCATTAACTACGTCTCACCAAGTCTGAACTAGTAAGAGTATTAATGGATGAAATGGAAAATATTACATATGCCATCCAAGAGAGAACTGAGGTGACAGGAGAGAACTATTTTCGTGACAGCTGCCATTGAGGCAGCAGGGTAGGCACTGATATTTCTTTCCAAGTAAAAGAAAAAATAATGTACTACTGGGAAACCTGTATGTATTAGATATTAAACACATTTTGTTGTATTGTGCTTTGAAAATTTTGTTTCACAGGAGGCCCATGAAAGTCTATGACTAAATATTCTTGGGCTGCCAGCCTGTAGAAAACGGGACATCTTTACATATATCATTTTTCTCTATGTGCTTTAAGACTGCCTTGCTCCTTTTCTTATTCTTCTTACTGAGTTTTCCATGTATACTGCAGTAGTACCAGCCTCAAACAGCAGCAGTATCTGATTTTCAATAGAATCACAGAACAGTTTAGGCTGGAAAAGACCTTTAAGGAATATCAAGTCCAACTGTTACCCCAGCACTGCCAAGTCCACCACTAACCCATGTCCCTCAGCACCACATCTGCACGTCTTTTAAACACCTCCAGAATGGTGCCCCCACCACTGCCCTGGGCAGCCTGTGCCACTGCTCAACAAACCTTTCTGTGAATAAATTTTTCCTAATGTCCAATCTAAGCCTCCCCCAGGGCAACTCGAGGTCGTTTCCTCTTGTCCTATCCCTCGTAACTTGAGAAAAGGGACTGAACCCCCCTGGCTACGCCCTCCTTCCAGGTACTTGTAGAGAGCCGTAAGGTCCCCGCTGAGCCTCCTTTTCTCCAGGCTAAACACCCCCAGCTCCCTCAGTCACTCCTCATCACACCTGCGCTCCAGACCCTTCCCCAGCTCCACTGCCCTTCTCTGGACACACTCCAGCCCCTCAATGTCTTTCTTGTAGAGAGGGGCCCAGAACTGAACACAGGATTTGAGGCACCTCACCAGTGCTGAGTACAGGGTACTACAAATACTATAAATAAGCCAGGAAAAAAATGGTGTATTAAGAGTGAAATGGAGTTTGTGTTCTGCCCCTCACTGAGGCACATGTGTATCAGTGGAATTATGCTACCATGTTACCTTTGTAAAGCTTCTGTGTGGTTCATTTACTGCATTTCTGCTCTGCATCCATAGCTTAGATAAAACTTGACTGTTCAGTGCTCTGATGCACAGTAACTCAGTGACCCACATGGCATTTTGAGCATCATCACAGCTCCATCCCAAGCAGCAAGCAGTCAGGCATTTAGAGCTGTACAGTGTTTCTCAGTCAATACTGCACTGGATCCAGTAAAACAAAGTGACCTACTTTTTCTAGTCCGTAAATATTATTTCTGTAATGAAACTATTAAAAAAACCCTGCTGCATACCATTTTTCTCTGCAGAAATACAAGTCCCAGATACACTCTAGCTAGATTTTCCAAGCATATTTTTCAACATCATTACCAAAGACCAAACAATTAGGTGAGTTACGCTAGGTAAGCCCTCAAATAGCTTTAAGAACAGCAGGTTTATTTCATGCAACTGGTTTCTGAGCTGGACTATTTTACCTTTACATTTCCTGAGCTTTATACTGCTCTTACCATGAGTGTTTATTTCTAGTGACAGCTTTTTTGAGTGTGTTTAGGGCAGATTGTGGATTTTTAGCTCAAGGTATAAAAATGTATTCATTCTTCGAACTATTACAAATTCAGATTTAGTATTAACTCCTTGGTATGCAATTATGTTGCTCTTTCATTGTCTGAATTGTCCTTGAAAAACTCAGTGTTTCAACACCAACACCAGAAGCCATCTGAATTCAGACAATGTTGTTTCTGTTACTCTGCAACTTGAAAAGGCAAATCCCACTTACTCATATCATGGTAGACGGAGGTCGCTTCCTTTGTCAAGAACAAAGGTGGTTTCCGTGGTGACATAATCTCAATTTTCATAAGTTCCTCACAACAATGTTTCCACTGGCCTGAGAGAGAAAAGAGAACAATGACTGGAACTTAAACACTTCAGCCTGGAAAGAAAATGGAAGTTATTAGGTTGTGTTAGGAAACTATCTCCAAAGGAATGCTAAACAGTGAGCATTTACTTTTGTTTAGCTCGAATGCTCAGGATGTGTTTGTATTTTCGCCTCTGTACTCACTCTCTTAGCACAAATGTCAGAAGATCCTACCTGTAATTTAAGCATCCCAGCATCACGGTTACACCATGATGGGTAAAGATCATAATTTGCCTTCAAATCCCCAAACAGTATAAATCCAAGGGGGGAAAAAAAATAGAAAAAAAATTAAGGTTTGGGAAGCTTCATGAAGTTACCAGAGACAAACTCCAATATCCTGCAAGCCAGATACTATACAGCTATTTCCAATGTTATGGCAAAGGAACATTCTGTTTTTAATAGAGGATAACTTGCCTTTTATCCCTTAGCAGACAAGGAAACCTCTTTTTCTATTAATAGATTTTGACCTTAAGGAAAACAAGACACAGTAAAATTACTTTGTTCATACCAATCATTCCAAGTTTTCTGAGCACATTAATTTTAAGAGAATTTTAGAACCAGGGAAGAAAAAAGGCATTTAAATGCCAAGTGACCCATTTTTTCTGAATCTAAGGAAAATGTCTCAAAAAATCCGTGGGTAGTATTCTATCTATAATGAATAAGAAGTAGTTCTTTTACCCCACTCTACAGATAATTTAAAGAGGATGCCCTAGTTTTTGCTTAGTGTGTTTCTTTAATTGATAGTGCCTTTTCTCATTGTAAATCAGAGCTAGAAATGACTGGAAATACAACTACAATACCGAGTTTCCACAACCTCAATTCAATTGTTTTATTGGTGGTGTCTCTGACTAAAGACTGATGTTTCATTAATTGACCTGGTTCTGGTTCCTGACCTGATAACAATGCCTATCAGGAAGCAACTCTACCTTGTCAATGGCCGCATAAAAACTGACAGTCTCTATTCTCAGTAAACCTGTGAGTCAAGCTGGAAGCAGAGAAAAAACACACAGGCAAATTAATCTATGTAGTTTTTATAATAAGTATTTGGTGATAAACAAGGAACACGATATACTACTTCAACAATGTTTCACACAATAAATGAGTTCCCTCTGCCATGCGAGATGGGTGTTGTTCCAGAGGTTTGCCAAAGGATCAGGGTAACACTTTATCACCTGTTACAGAGGCTGAGGTACAGCTTTTACCAGGCCCAGGTAAGCAGTGTGTATTTGCCTGACTGGATGGAGTGAGCATGTTCCCACGTGACCAGGGCTGCCAAAACCTTTGAACTACAGCAGAATCAAGCAATCCCTGTTATAACAAATTGTAATTTAATTCATCCATAATACTGCTGAGCAAGGAAACCCCACGTTTACATGTGACTACTTGCAAGAGCTGGCTGAATCCACATCCTAGCCAAGGCCCCACTGATTCCAGCATCCTCACCACTTGTCACTAAGGCTTCCATACTAAGGGGTTTCATACTTGCAGGATCTCACCAAACCAGCACACCACTGGTAGGATGCCCAGGCAGAGGTGGACTCTTCCCACTATGGTGGGAAGGAAGAAGAGACAGTGAGAACGTAGCAGTCTTTAAAAACATTATCTAGCACCCTGCTAAGAGAACAAGTTTTTTTGAGGTTGATGGACATATTCTGCCTCTGGTTTCCTGCAAAAACACAGACTGAACACATGGACTTTGGTTTAGCCAAATATTTGCCTTCCAACGGCTTAGACCACCACCCAATATTATCCCAGAGAACATTTTTCTTTTCATTGTTGCAAACAAAGGCTTATGAGGCAATTCCAATTCAAATTGCTCAAAGATCCCTTTGATGTTACATAACGCCCCACTCGGAGGGCACGCTGCCAGCACTGCCTGCTTACTTACTCAGATCATAAAAGTGCTGCCAGAAAGCCTCCATCCACTTATGAAGTTCATCCCTACTGTCAGTAGCAAAACGTTGTGTCACAGCCTCTCCAGACACAGGGTTGATAACAGAGAAGTTACTGGTTCTTCTCTTGGAGTCCTTATCCACTGCTCGAATCCTGGTTTCCTAGGAACAACAAACTGTGGTAATGAGTTATTGCTTCACACTGGCATCAACTTATGGCCAATAACAGTGTAAGGAAGGTAGAATTTGGCTTTTTTGTCTACTCCAGATTAATACCCAATTAAAAAAAAAAGATGAACTGATGTCAGGAACTGATTATAAAAATGTTTTCTCATAAAACCATTAAAATGGCATAAAATATGAAGAATAAGGGAATAGAGCACAATTATTGCAGTTCAGTTCTGAATTACAGGATGTACTGTAATTCTGTGTTACCCTCCCCTCTACCTTCACCAGCTCATCTCACACTGTTCACTCTTCCCCACAGCAGCTTAGGGAATAATCTACAATAACAGCAAGCAGTTCCTTTTCTCCAAATGATTCAGATGGACAACCACATTATTACAGCTATTTACGCCTCCTGCTGTACTTCTGTGGGCCATTGTTTACCCACTGCATTGTAAACTTGTATCCATTTTATGTTCATCTTAGTGCATCAGGGCTAATACAAGTGACAGGAAAATTAAAAAGAAACTTACCTAGGCCATCTTTAAAGGGGCATTTGTGGCAGTAACCCATACAGTTCTACTAGAACAACAAGATTTTGCTCTAATAGAAAAAAAAAACTGTTTGCCATTTAAAAATAGACATTTTAGTTTTACCTTAATTAGGGAGAGCTACATGGCAATAATTAAATGTGTATATTTATCCAAGAAGTGTAACACAAGTCTATAAAATCTCTTCGGCTTGAGTTAGAAAAGCTCTCAGATTACACAGCAGCACTGTTAGAGCCAAGGTTTCTCCTTCTGTTCAGGGACGTAGCTCAATTGCTCTAGATTAGATCTAGTGGTATTTTCAGACTATTTACTTTCTTTGTTACGGCATTACTACAATAAAAAAAAGCACTTATTCCTAACAGTGATTGTTGTGCGTGTGTAAAATGCTAGAAGTTTTAAGTCTGGCTAAAACACAACTGGTCAACATTGCTGCTCACCACAACATGATGAGCAAATTAAAACAATTAACACCACTTTATTTACAAAAGTAAAGCAGAAGCCCTGGGAGTATCTTTGCACATGCAACTCGACCTGACTGAACAAGCAGCAGCCCATTACAACGCTGCTCCTGAGAGGATTTCTGGCATGCCCAGGAGAGCAGAGTAATGAGTTTTGGTGCCCGGGCGCCAGCCGGCCCCACGCAGCTGGCCAGCCCCAGAGCCTGGCAGGACACGAGGACACCGAACACACAGCGAGACCGTGCAGTGCCCCCCTGCCTTGTGCAGGAATACACAGGGATACTCCTGGCATGGGCAGCGCCCAGGATTTGAAGGAAGCCAACAATCACAGCCGGGGCTGTGCTCAAACATCTCCTGTCTGGATGGACAGTGAATCTGACCACAAAGGTGGCCTCAGGGTATTCCTCAAAATACAGTGGGGACAGAACAACCAGTTCCCTTTTACACAACTCAACCAAATGTCAAACATCTGCTAAAGGCATTAAACATACACCTACAGAAATTAAGTTTACGCATGGGATCCCATGGGGATAAGCCTAGTTCCGATACTCAGAAAAACAAAAATTATTCTACAGACCATTCCCCAGATTTTAAATGCATTACTGAAGTAACCATTTGAAATACCAACAGCTGCTTGTAGCATATCTGATGGATATGCTCATTTAAATTCTTCTGTCTAAAAATAGGAGATGAAGTAATTCATCCATAAGTGCTCTATATCCCATTAACTCAGGTAACCATAGATACCAGCAAAAAAATGAAACCAAATAGATTAACATTTGACAGGTAAGAACTTCAAGCATACCATACACACAAGTTTATTTAATGATGTTTGCTGCAGGTTTTATCCCACAACTGTGGTATTATTCAAAGGAGATAAATCCTCAAGCAACAATCTATATCTGATGCTTGAATATTTCACGAGTCATACAAGATGCCATTACAGCAATGGGCTGATGAATTTACCAAGCTTGGGTGAATTACACGACATGCCCAGTTCCACTTAATAAAAACAAACCCCAAACCAACAAAAACCTACTAAAACCAAACCAAAACCAAAACAAACAGAAAAACTACCCCCCAAAAAAACCCAACAAAAAGTGCTTTAATTTACCCTGTTGTAATAAAATCTTTCCCAGTCTTCTAAAAAAACTGACCCAACTCTGCTATAGCAATTGTAAAGACCAGAACAATCGGTGGATGGCAACAGGAAAACAGCTGAATCTTGAACTCAAGTGACTCTTATGGGGAAGCTGAAGCCAGTTTTTTATTCTTTATGCAAAAGATTATTTCTCTGAAGATGGGGAAAGACTAAAAGGGAAAAATATACAGTATTTGCAAATACCAACCTTATTCTATATTTCTCCCCACACATAAAATCTCTTTGCCTGATAATACCTCTCTAGAAAACTCAAATTTTAGGCTAAGAAGAAGACACAGGGATAGAGAGAGAGAACTTTTTTATTGCTGAGGTACAGGATTTTCCTGCTAAGCCAGTCCTGACACACTAAGAAGCACTGGTTATAAAGACCATTTTAAGACATCAAAACAAATTACAGATCTTAAGGAAAATATTGAATAACCTAGAGACCCAGTTCAGTGTACCTATTTTAAGATTAAACAAATCAAATCACATATAACAAACCCCCTTCATGTTTTTAGTACAAAAAATAAACCAAGAAAAAACAGCACAACACTGGAAACAAGTATAACCTGTCCACGTGTTGGTTTCTGTTGTAATGTTAATAATTTCCATGAAGTTTGTTTTAGGCAAGCAGGGAAATATGGTTAAATTTGAAATTATGGCTTTCAAACACATTAATGCAGATGATCAAGTTCAGTCTATTAGCTGATATTTTGTCCCTTCCTTGTTTTGTGAGCTTGCACTAATGTGACATCCTCATGGCCACTGGCTGGGCAGTACAACATGTGAGTGTGACATGGACAAGCAATATTAGGATATCTGTGCCACTGACCTTGGGAGCAATGCAGCAGCTGAAAACTGGAGAAGGAGATAGCAATATACGACCAGCCAGCGTTTTGTGAAGCGTCAGGGAGCCAGCAAAGCAGCTTCCAAACTGCTCAGTTTGAGCACGTGTGCTACAAGGATCTGGGTGTTCTATCTGCTTCCCCTGCCTGCAGCCACAGCCTCTTTCAAGCAACTGCAGGACTAAACTCTCTGGATATGAGATACCAGACATTTGGAGGCCCTTAACTAGTCTGTGCTTTTCCAATATATTTGCACAGGTATGAAGGCTTTTCTAAGCCAACCAGTGGGACAAAGTCCTTACTACAGGGAATACAGATATTTTCAGGGTTGATCTCATTTCCCCATGCTAGAGTTCCCCAACATGTACAGTGAATATTGCTCATGTTGCTGGCTCCCTAAAAGCTCCCATGGTCAAGAACTCGTATCCATATTCCTCTGCTCCAGCCCAAGGATGAATTCCCGGGTTCCCTAGAAGTATGCATGGTTCCCTTTGAAGTTATGCTGCTGCAACCATCGTCACATTTTCCAACAGTCCTCTCCCTGACCTAGCCAGAACAGCTACAAGGACTGTCATTCAAGGTAATTCCAGACTGATTTTGTCCCTCTGCTCCTGCTGCACTGCTCAACAGTGTTCCCATGAACCCTGAGCCTGTGGCTGCAAATGCTTGCTCCTCACTCTGCTCCCCTCAGCAATCAGCACAAGCACAGAGAGAGCCCTGGGCTTGCCGACTGCAGGGCCCTGGGACAAAGACTGCATGGGAAAAATATGCCTGGGACTACATGGGACTACAAACAACATCCCAGAATTCCTCGAGCTTCAGGCACCCATGGCACAAAAAAAGTTCTATAATCTATGAACCAAACACAATAGATTATGTATTCCAAACACTGAGCAACTAGCATGAACTGCTGGCACATGTACCAATTTGCTAAGCTATCAGGTGTAGGCTAGGCCTTTATTTTTCATTTCAAGTTAAAGAAAACTTGAAAAAAAATTCAGGAACTAGCCAATAAAGAATATTTCAAATTGGATTCCAGTAAATTTTCTTTGCTACAGAAAATATCATTTCTCTTTTCCTACTTAGTTGCGCAATATAATATGTTATAATCACATTTAGCTGGAACAATAACAGTAGCACTTGCATAATAGGAACTGCAGAACCATTCTTGCTCAACAGCAGTAGCAGTGAAGTCATCTAAAGTTGAAGTAATGACTTTGCTGGTCTTAATGGCTTCTTCAAGTCTCAATTCAAAGGGAATGGGAAATACGGCTATCGGTGTGATCATTTTCCAGAGAATTTCTCATAAATCCAGATGATTTCATTACTTCTCAGAAAGTATCTTTAAATTACATGTAAAGGATCAGCTTCACATTACAAATGAAAATGCCACATATGCAACCCAAAAGATTTTAGTTAGAACGTCTAGAGTTGATGTTCAATCTCAACTTTCACTTCAAAATTCCTGTTTCTATAACAACATATAGCAGACAAGCCCATATGATTAGTCTGCTTTCATTTAATCTGTAAGAAAAATTTCATAACAAAGGAATCAAAAAAATATCTGCAGGCATTAAGTTATTTTCAAGAGAAACTGTTTAAGTGTAAAGCACCCAAATATGTTTTCAATTGCATTTTCTTTTTTTCAAGTTTTAATTTAAATTGAAGACGAATTCACAGTCATTCTCCAGCAGTCTGACATTTTTGTAAAATGGTGTAAGATACATAAATCATGTACTTTCTACATGTTAGCCTTAAGGATACCCTGCAAACATAATGACAGTCTCTCAGCAAAGGCTTATCAAGCTGGATTTTAGGTTCTAAGTACATTGGTTACTCAGAGGAGCAAAATATCTTAGTACAATATGATTATTTTAAAGGGAAAAGCAAAATTAGGATTTAGACTAAAACAGAGAACTCCAAGGAAAGATATGAGGCAGCCTGGTAGAGAATTTTAAAAAATATTCCTGTCACGTTTTAGAACAATTTAGTCATTCTATAATTTACTGAAGTTTACCATTTCTTAACTGATACTGCAAACAGCTGGAAAACAGAATTATGGCAGAGGCTGACTAGTGAAATTGAAAGTGACTGAAGAGGTAAGCAAGTAAACCTACTTGAATATACATCACAGTATAAATATTTATTTAATGTAAATGTATGAACAGTTGGAATCAAAAATAGCACTAGGAAAAAAGGTATTTTTATTTAAGGAATCAATTTAAATCCTAGCAATTAAAAAAACCATCCTAACACAAAGAAGGTCACATTGTTATGACCCATTTAAATGTTTGGGTTCTATACCAGTGTCACTCTGAAGGAGAATGCAGCCATCTCTCCCAGGAATACTCCAGCCACCAAAAGCTGATACTGCTGCTGTAAGAAGCAGTTCTTTGTCACCCCATGTCCCCTCACGTTCCCAGTCATAGCTGAGCCCCGTGCTCGCACCACACGAGCATTTGCGCGGCCATGCAATGAGCTGGGCAAGAGAACTGATTAAAGGGAAGCACAGTTGAAGCCAAGCCTCCTCCTGCCCCAGATGAACTGATTTTAACCCCCACGAGCTGCCCTGTGCAGTCACTCCGTCAGCTGCCCCCGTGCCTGCCCTGGCACAGCGCAGCAGCAGCTGAACAAGTGGCCGGGCCCAGGAATGCTTCTCTCGGAATTAGTGTTGGCACCGAGCGCTCCCGGCAGCACAGCAGCGGAATCCACAGCGACCTGTGCTTAACACAGCTTCCAAATGTGTCTATTTACTTATGTAAGATGAACCCAGCTATGTGATTGCAAATAACATTAAATTCCTCTGCCCATCCTTATGGCATATTAACCCTTGATGCCTGCACCAAAACCAGTTTTTGAGAGCATCTGTTCTCTCTAAAGCTTGCCATTCTAGAAGGTCTTTCCAATAACACTACTAATTTAAATATTACTTCAGATTAATTACTGTTTCTTTGGCCAAATAGTAAGCAACATTTTAAATTTATGCTTGAAACTCGGGCTTTTTAATCAGGGCATGAAAAACAGCAATACTGTCATCCTAGAGAACAGAGCTTCCAAAGTTATTGCGCCCTGGACAAAACCAGCATTAAGAAAAGCAGCTTATTTTAAGGCACTAAAATATTTTCAAAAATTTTCCAGCTCTCCTTCTAATTAAGACTGTGGCTAAATAACACATAACAACAAAAAAGCTTTTGTTGGAATTCCACCTTGCTGAGGACAAAAGTCTACCAGAGCATTGCTAGGGGACTGTAAGCAATACATTTCCAAGGGCTGTCTTACAGAACTGTCATACAAAAAGTCATTACTTGTCCTATGGAAAAACACCCTCCTTTTTGCCTCTATGCTGACCAGTCTAATGCAATAGAAGGAATTTACATCCACAGGTAAGGATTGTTACTTTCCTGCTGGGGGACTGCAAATTTCATTGAAGCACATCCCACCCTCATTCTACCTAGAAGGCACTCTGCAGACCAGCAGCTCAGAGCCCAAATGACCGTATGTATTTCTTAAATCAAAAATAATGTTCCCCAAAATAATCAAGTAAATTTAAAAACCCCGACAACCAAAAGAAAATCCCCATACAACCAATTTTACCTTGTTGATGGAAACTGTCAATGCTGGCTCTAGTTTAGCCTCAATTTCTTCTGGTGAGTAATAACAAAAGAGTTTGCCACCTCTCAGTACGCAATACAGCCTCCTCCAGCTCGTTAGACCTCCTACCATTTGCTAAAGGGAAGAAGTAGTCAGAAATTGCCAAACATAAACCTAAAACAAAACCATATTACAAGGTGTACACATATCAGCCCTGAGTGACCTAAACTTAGCCACACCAAATTCATTCCTACAGCAAAGACTTTATGTTACAGAACATGTCAGTCGCTCATTTCTGAAACATTAGCAGTACTTTAAACATCTTCTGGTGTTTTACAGTTTTTGGAGATTTATTGCCATGTGACACTAACAGTACAGAGTCTGCTGGTTCACACAGAATGAAATCTAGATCTGGTGCCTACTGTAAAAAAGAAAGCACCTTTATTAGCTACAGCAATTGCACAATAGAAATAAAAATAGTATTATACTTTGGAAATACACGGTACATTCAACAAATGTCAAGCAAAGACATTTGTCTAGAATTCCTACTTTCTCAAATGAATTTTCTGAACAGCTTTCATAAAATCATAACAGTTTCACAACCAGTTTAAAGCCTGTAATTCAGCACTCCTGACAAGTGACCCAGACCCTCTGGCCCTCCGCTATCACATTCTCATATGCCTAGTTGTGCAATGAACCAAAATAGAGAAGTAAAGTGAGTTCACATGAATCATTTCTGAAGGGATGAGTTTAAATATGGCTCGGTTCAGCAGCCTGATCCACCATGCTGTGATATGAACTCTTGTGCCAGCACAACAAGGGGTATGTACAGGGATGAGAGCCGCAGGATTATCAGGACTGATGCTGTCAAGTACCAGTGCAAACCAACTCTGAAACAAGAGTTGTACTTGATCTTTACTAACAGCCTACATCATTCATGCCAAGGAAACATTGATTTCTCCATGCTCAGCCACTGAAGGCACCGTTTGCGAATGCAGCCATGAGAGTTTCCCCCTTGCTCTAGGTAGAATAGGAAAAAACAACAGTTCTCAATAAACCACTTCAGGTAAAAGCAAATGTTTTAACAATTGACAGCTATTAACAGCCCAGGATGCAAACACAAGCAAGGTCTTCTTACCTGCTGGTTTAGAAATCCTGCCATCATATCCCTGGCCATGCAGGAGGGCTGGACAACTAAACGGCAACACATGTTTCCATACAGGGGTAGCCAAAAAGAGGATTCCTCTGGGGGAAAGAAAAAGGCAAAAGGCAGACAAACACTCAGTTCTGAACAATTGCCCTAAACATATAGTTCAGTTTTCCACATCTGTTTTTACATTAAGATCGTGAGTGCAAATAAGCATATTTTCCTATTTTAAAGAAAAGAGATTTAATCCTGCAGGATTAGACTAAAACTGATGTTTAGTCTTCAGGAAGTGTTTTTTAATTGAAAAAAAATAGTAAATTCCAAAAGAATTTCAAGTAAGAATGGTAATATTGTTCTGCAAAAGAGAGTTGTTTTTACATAAAATATAGCTCATTTCACAGCTAAAACACTTTGAAAGGTAAGTATGCTGACCCTCTCATCTAGTGTGATCCCTGAGCCCATCCCATTGTGGCACACATCTACATTTATACATGAGCACTTTGCTTCAGATTGTTTTAATAAAGCTTGGAATTTGTATCTAGTTCTGCCTTCAGCACTAGAAGAGCATTTAGGGTTCCAAGGAGTTTCTAATGAATTGGAATTGCTCAGCTCTGCCATGCAATAGGCTTTCTCTTCTGTAATTAGAAGTAGGTAATGCAACATTCCATTAATGTGACTCTGTCTGTGGTCATGGTTTAGAAATGCTTGTAATGAACCAAAATATCCAGGTATGTCCTTTCTCACCAGACTAAATTATGTAAATTAATGTCAGAAAAAGGAACTTCAAGAAGAATATAAAGTACTAATAAAGAAAGGCTTACAAATACCAAAGGTACTCGGAATTATTCATCCAACACCTCAAGAAATAAATGACCCATAAATCTTAAAATCTGTACTTATTCAGAATTACTGAAACATAAAGAAGGAAATTCCCTTTGAGGTTAAGTTTACCCCAGTAAATGATTTAAGTTCCCAGAAGCAACAGTGAAAGTCCCATGCCTTAAGTTAACAGTTGGAGGATGGCTTATGGGAGGGGCTGTCCTTGCAGAAAATAATGGACAAAGTACCAAAAAGTGAAAACACCACCATCAGTTGCAGCATAATCAGTCCTCCACGATGCTGAATTGCTCCCAAGTTGTGCTGCCCCAGAGCTGAAGGACAGCAGCCAGCATAGACTGCAAGCACACACACTTAAGTCCTGTGTTAAATCTGGGCCTTGAACAACCTCACCAAACTGAAGCAATTTTTCTTCTTTCCTTCTGACTACAGAAGAACAAACTGTTCTTCATCCTGATACCCTTCCTCGGTTGTGAGGAAGGGGAAATAATTTGTGTATAACTACAACTCACGTAAGATGGATATGCAAATGACAGAAGAAACTCTCAAAAGAATTAAATTTTCATCTGGACTTGAAATTTTACTCAACTTATAGTTTATTCAGCTGTGTACAGATGCCTGCTTTAGAGCCGTTAAATATTTTATTAAAGTTGTTCTATATTGAATATCAAGAAAAATAATCTCTTTAAGCTCTTTAGTTTACAAGAGTTTAATGCAAAATGTTACTGGTTTTTTATTTCCTTAAATTGGTACCATATGTACTTACCATTTCCTGTAATGGTAAGGTTGTGGGTCCTGAAATTGTCCTCAGCACTTTCCAGCCCCAAAGTGGTGTATGCTAGCAAATTGTACTTTGCTCCACTAAATGTGAAAGAAAAGGCACATTTAGGACATTTCTGCTTCATGCTGCTTGGGCAGTAATTAAAGGGAGTCTAGACACGCCTGAGATACCACATTTGGGTACGGGGGAACACCAAGGTGCACGGCAGCACCTGTCAGTGACCGCAGATTGCCCTCCCCAACCTTGCCCACACAACTCCGGTATCTCTGGTTCTCCTTGTACACAAACACTGTTCCACACTCTGCTCATCTCCTTCCTATCTCCTGCCTCCCTGTGTGTACCTCCAGTTCCTCCCACCCCACAACTTCCAGGCCAATGCCATCACTCATTACAACTCTTTCTGTTGCCTCCTCTCTGGGACCTGCTGGCCAGGAGACTTCTCATGCGGCCACTGCCTACGAGCTGGGCTCGTGCTTCCTGAAGAGCCAGCGGCAGCCAAACCCAGGCATAAAAAGGCTGTGCTATCCAAACCCTCTGCACCCTCTGGATGCTCAAAGCACCTCTCTCCTCTAGTCAGACACCAAGGAATTTCCAATAGTGTTACAGCTCTTATTCGTAGGCCTAAAGCAATTAGATTTTGTAACAGGTTCAAAAATTCCTATAGTTAATAGAACAACGGATGACAAACTTTATCTGAAAATACAGGTTAAAAATTAAAAGGCTTTATACTGCAATTGTGGAATGCAGTTCTTGGAATAAACTGGTATAAATTTAGTACGTTTAACCTTTTCCCTGAAATACTCATCAGACCGAGTAACAGATTTACAGTCCAGCAATGCAGTAAGAATTCCACCTGGCTAACGGCAGTTAGAACAAAGTTCACAAGAAAACAAACCCCTCCAAATCACTAACTACTCTCCCCAACAGGATCTAGCACAAGTTCCCTAAAATATCTTCAGTAGAACATAAGAAGCTGAGAAGACACTATTGAACTAAGATCACCAAAAATAGTTTTCCATCTTAGTATTTTTCAAATTTTATTTTTCTTACTAGCACAGTGGGAACATACAGTTTTCAGGCCTGTGGCTTGGCAGATAAACAAGGAGAATGTCTGCCTCTCCCTAACCCTAATGAAAGAGGAGGAGGAAAAGTAGGAAGTTTGTTAGAGGGGAGGTCTCTTATGTATCTGTCTCCAGGGAAAAAAAGAAAATTAAATACAATATCACATTCTGGGTAAAAAACATTGCTATGAGGCATTTCAAGAGGGCAATCTGAACAAAAACTCATCAGCATTTGTATATATTCCCTGCTAGACTGTTCCCTAACAAAAGATTCTCCACTGATTATGTTTGACCATGCAGTTGAGCAATGCATTACCATTCTATTTAAACTGTACCAAAAAGTTCAGTTTCTTCTCACAGATAAAACTGCTGTGCTGATTCTAAAGTTACTTTTTTTCTAAAGCATGACTAATTACCACAACAAACGTGCCAAAAAAAATAGCTACTTCACTTTTAAAATATGCTTCACTGTAACATTTTCATTCTAAAGTACAAGTCATTCCTTTCAGGCAGCTGCAATATAATTTAGAAAAGTTTTATCTACAAATATTTTTCAGATTTAACTGGCTAATCAGGATTGTTGACTGTGTTTTTCCTTTGCATTTCACAGAATTAGCTAACTGCCTTAAATGGCATTTTCTTTGTATAACAAAGAATAATCTGCCTGCTGCATCTCATTCAGTACTTTGCATATCTACAGTATTTTTCCATGTAACAATTTCATTTCAAAAAAAAAATCAGCTCATCTCCACAATACGCCTGTGGGAAAGGCTCGTTGTTTAATCTGTTTACTGATCAAGAGACAGAGGCATTGAAGTTTCCACACAGTGTGGGAAGGTGTAACTATAAAACTCTATCAATGTATGTTAATTAAGACATCTTCAT
Organism: Oriolus oriolus; assembly: GCA_013400235.1. NCBI lineage: Eukaryota > Metazoa > Chordata > Aves > Passeriformes > Corvidae > Oriolus > Oriolus oriolus. The sequence continues at coordinate 180,184 of VXBT01014194.1, read as the reverse complement.
TTCCAGAATCTGTTCCTGAATACTAAACCCAATGTAAGACATCCCAATCTCAGTTAATTCATTCAATGTGAGTGAAGGAGTGAGTGGAAGACTTGTGAGTAAAAAAAAAAANGTGAATAAAAAAAAAAAAAAAAAAAAAATTCAATATGCTCACTTTTCAATCAGATCTTAAATAATAGAAGGTAAAACCAAATATAACCTTCAGATACTAACAACAACCCAACCATAAAAGTGAGGCCACAAGATTAGACTGTGTACTTCCAGCAAAATATCGCTGGGGATTTGCCAATTCAAACACAGGACACGGAAGCTGCTGCACCTTCAGCCCAGTGGAGGACAATACATCAAACACAACAACCAGTGCATGTGTAGGCCAGTTCTGCAAGTGAATAAACAGGCACTTGAGGGAGACTCTCCAGTGATTTATCCAAAGAGCATCCTGGTTACACTGGCATTTAATAGTAAAACTGCACTCAAAATTTTTTCTTCTATGAAAAATGTAAAAAGAAAAAAAAAATATTTAAGCTAGAATCAAAAAACTAAGCAGGCAAAAGACTGTATAGAAACTAAAAGAGGGATATTAAGAGAGAATATCAGTATAACTCAAATTAACCAACCTAAGCAACCAATCAAGCCCTTCATCACTATGCTTTTTCAAGAAGTTCCAAGTCTGACAGTTTCCTCACTAACCAGAGAGATTTCTAACCCAATAAGTTTAAAACAGAGGGATCACAGAGTTTTTGGAAAATGGAGAATTTCACTCATGTGTGCACTGAAAAGAAAAAGGCTTGTACAAATGAAATCTACAGAGAAAAGGTGTTCGCATAATATAGAAAGTTCACTTTTTTGTTGCAGTTTAATTTCCCCTGCTGGACTGGTAAAACTCTCAGGGAATACTTGAAAGATCTCTTGTAATCTTGCAGTCTCTTCCCCTTTATAAGGGCTACATACCAAGGTCTAACTAATATAAATCCTAAGGGGAACACATAAAAAAATTGACAACTTCTTTTCTGCTTATAATAACCCATTTTTTTCCAAGCAACTATTTTAATCACCCAGCAAAGCCATCATTAAACACTTCATTGTTCATTTAATTGTGTTAAGAAAGTAATAGTCACTGTGAGATGATTATCTACAGTAGAAACAACAAACTTCCAAGATGGAGGAAAGGAAAATTCAACTGAGAAACCAAAAGCAAAACCCAGGGGAGGAGGCAGCTGTTTAAATTGTCTACTGGTGCTTCTTCCTTAAAAGCCAGGCAATCTATATTCAAGCAAAGAAGCCAGTGGTTATATCTGATTCAAACTGTGTCTAATGATAGTGTGTCATGGCCCAGCTGAAGCTGGTGGAAAGCACAGCCACCTGACATGATGCAGATTGAAAAACACATTGTCATTAGGTGGAACTCACTGGAAAGTCAGTGATAAAATTTGTTTTGCTCGGTGGATAAGATCTCTTGGATTTCTATTTTTGAGTCAAACAGCAATATCAGTTTACAGTAATATCAGTTCAACAAAGATAGAATATGCTTGAGTGTTTCCTTTTAAAACCCTGGCAAATAGATATATGAAGCTAGACTAAGACTACACTCAACACCTGGCAAGAATTACATATTGATTCTTTACTGTCAGCTGCCAAAAAAAAGTAATTCCTTGAAAAAAATACTTTCTAAAAAAAATAAATAAATGAAATAAAGCAATGCTATTAGTATTTGCAGATTAGGTATTTGGCCTGCTTAAATCCCAATGAAATTAAAGTAGCTGGAAAATATTAGTAGGCAGTTAGTTTTTAAAAGGACACAGGTAAATTATTTTGAACAGCACTTATGCCTATGAACACTGAAAACTGGCAAGTCATTTTAAAACTTTCTGTGCTAAAGTCAATTAAGAAATCTCCTGTTAAGTAGCCTGTAACCATAAAGTGCCTTTGGCAGTCCAGAGTTTTAGTGAAAAGCTGGCAAGTGGAATTAGGGCAGAGGGTACAAGAGTGGTTTCTCCTGCCTACATACACACTTTTTGTTATTTCACACAACTTGTAACTTTTAGACATACCTACCTGTCTGTCAAGTATGAGCAACACTGGCTAAGTGCAAAAATAGTATGGGGGAGGAAGTAAATGGGGAAGGGGGGGAGGAGGAGAGGTAGAGGGACAGAGAGACACAGACAGACCGTACAAGCTCAACCTCCTTCAGAGATCAAACTAAAAATGTTATGGAGTTTGCAAAGAACAGTGGATTTACCAGCTGGCTGGCTGTGGAGCACAAAGATAAAGGCTGCTCGTGTGTTTCAAGATCAGAACCAGGCCCCAAGGCTCAGCAACATGGTTGGAATTCACACCTACTTTCTCATTTCCTATTTAAAATGTAAATTTTTTTCACTTGGGCAACTAGAGAAAGAGCCAGTTTCTTGGCAGTTTGCCAAACGTTTACAATATATTTGGTCTATTTCTATTTTAAAAGCTATAAAACCAAAATATCAATATATGTGGCTTACTGGATGACTGGGTCAGCAGGCAAAAGGGGTTCAGTGCTGTCTTCCTCCAGCGCAGCTTTGAGTTTCTTCCCTGTAGCTTTGCTGAGGGACGTTTTAAGTTTCTTTGCCAGTTTCTTAGGAGTGTTTGTTATATATAAAGACTCCTCTGTACAGCAGCTATACACTTCAACCTTCACCTGGAAATCTGGGCTTGCTTCATCACTGAAGTGGGGGAGGAGAAAATTTCAGAGCGTTTGTTAACAAACTGTGCGTGGAGCCAAGGAATGCTGCTGCTACTTTATAGCTTCAATAACATATTTCTAACCAAGGGGAGCAATGCCATACGATTCAGGCACAGACACACACTAATATGGAATTAAGGACTGGAGTACACAGCAGTAACTTAGCATTGAGGTCATGAGATGGATGTTATAATTGCGCCATAAACAATTACAAACAGGAAATTCAACGTTTAGGTTAAAAATGGAAAAAAACCCCATGTTATGGAAATACACAGGCAAGACATTCAAACACACTTAAATCTGCCCTCTACTGTTACACAAAGATCCCATGATTGGAAACCTATCCCTGCCTATGGCCCTAAATCAGATTGAACTGTTTTAAAGATATCTTAGCTGCACCCCCTCCCCTTCAAATTACTGAAAAAAAATGCTATCTAATAAAATCTGTCATTCACAACTTAACTGCCTACTGCTGCATCCTCTGGCCCACAGTCTTTCTCAGTTTTCAGTTCTACTGATTCTCTTGTTCTCAAGCTTAGTCATCAAACCAGAAGCCTAACCTCATTTTCAGGTACAAATCATGTCATTACACAGATGCCATAATGAAATCATCCCAAAAGCTTTTATATCAAGTCTTTCTACGCCTTGGGGGATACAAGGCAAGTTAGGGTGCCTTTTCTGCTTTTGTTCCAGTGTTTCACAGAAGATTATAATGGTCAAGTCTCACATCTTTGAAGAAGGGGATTTAAATCTTTGTCCTCACTCTTAATTTGAACAGGCATTTAAGACAGCTTAAAATTTGATTTAAACTCAGTTTTCAGGATCTTGAATTAAAGTTTTTGGTAGTTCTAGCTTTCCAGTCAGTCTTCCTCAGGAGACGGACTGTAAATTGTTGATATAAAAAATAAAGGCAGGGAGTGGAGTCAAGCCCATGCTCAGGTAGGTATAACAGAACATGAGGTGTTCCATGAGGAAGGAGACTGTAACCTGCTGGACAGGGTAACACTGAAACACTGGGTGCAACAGTTACACCTATAGTGTCATAATGCTTTCAGGTTTTAGCATTAATTTAATACTGTCCTGGAGGTGTTAGTTTGTTTATCTCTTTATATAAAGAAAAATGCTTCAACAGGGCAAAAATGAAAAGGAATACACGTCAACTGGCACATCTACAACCAGCATCATTTTGTACACAAAAACCAGCCTTCCAGAGATGGGGATTCTCCACCCACTAAAATGAACAGAGCCTCTATTGATTCCTTTGCCCACAGCAAAACCTAGTGGACCTCAGCCAATCTTATTCATAATCACATCCACCTTCAAAAGAAAACAGCAATATTTGTACTTCATTCAACAGAAGTAAATTATACTCACAATATGGTTACATTTTCAAAACAGATATCTGTTATTGCTTTATCCACAATAGTCACGTCAGTATCAAAAACCTCAGCTCCCATTCTGAACAAACAAAACACTGCATAGCGCTGTGATTCTGGAGAGAGCCAGAGAAAGCTTTTATTAGCCACACTGCACATCACAATGCTAAACGCTGCCAGTTAAGCAAAACTACACAAAATGCTAATTCAGACCTCTAAGGAATTGCCCTCAAATTCTTCCCACCAGTAACTTTCATCATAGAATTTTATGATAATTGACCTATCAAAGCTGCTGTATAGGTAGAACAACATACACAGAGGGAAAAATGCCTACGTCTATTAGGGAAAAAAAAAAAGTTGAGTAATCATGTATAGTGCGTGCTGGCAACTTCAAAAACATTAGTAAAAATGTAATTTTGTGTAGTAAAATTGACTTTACACAAAAAAAATCCCAACATTTGATCCAAAGTCTGTATCATTTTATGAATGTGCTACATAGGATTAGACTATTTTGCCATGCTTTGCACCTCTGACCCTATTGAAAATCAAAGTGAAATCAATGCCAGGTGACAGCTGGAACAGATTTAGGATTAATCTCCATGACACAGCAATATGCATGTACTTGAAGGCTATCCAATAATAAACTCAACACCAACAGTCAACTTTCATTTAAATTTCCCACTGGAAACAGTCTCCAATACACTCTCTCAAATGCTGACAAGACTTAGAACAATGTGTGTAATCAGAAGTTTCTCAGTTAACCATTTAATACAACATTTTTCTGTTGCTTCCTCCGGAATTCTTCCTCAAGTGGACTCTTTAGAGAGTAGGGTTTAAACACAGAGAACCACAGGACTTTGAACTAACTCAGCTTGCTGCAACTAGCAACTTCAAATTGCAAGCATTTACACAACAAAGAGTAAAATACGGACCTAATGAAAGGTCAAAAAAGGGGCTGAAATGAGTATGAACTTCCTCATTCAGTTTAAATTTACAGGCATAAGCAATTGCTTATCAGAGTAATTAATTACATCTTACATACTTTCTTTATTGCTGAAGTGATCAGAGCCTTTCCACATCAATGGTATTCGAATATCTAAAGGGGGAAAAAAGAAGGTAGGGAGATTAAGTTATAGTCAATACTGTAGATGTGATCAAAACAAATTACAAAAAGTTTGTTTCTTTTTCTGATATTCTGATGGTAACAGGGCCCTCCACCCAAAGAACAGCGTAACTATTCCAAGTTTATTATCCACATCAAAAGAAAATTCAATAATTAGTTCAACTTGAAGTGTCATTTCTGTTTAGAAATTATGCTAGAATAAAGAATATTTTAAATCTCATTTGAAAGTACCTGAAAAAACATTTCAGAGAAGCTGTGTGACACAGTTCTGAGAGGTATTCTCTGAGACCATTATTATGCATAGATGTAAACCAAAACCCTGCTTGCCTTGTGCTGGAAACCACTCATCCCACTGCAAGAGGAAAGCCTTCCTGTTTTAATGAAAAGACTGGGATACTTATACTGCGAACGCTTCAGTCTTGTTTTGCTAACCACAGAGAAAATACCACTTGTAATCACATTCCCAGCAAGAATTGTCTTAGTCGGCATGAAAGGAGTTTAGAAATCCTTTTTCTTTTAACTTGAAAATATCCTTCTACTTCAGAACCATAGTAGAGAGGCAATTACAGAACCATTATTTTAAATCATGCCTGTCATTTTAATATTAGGAAAGTATTTTCTTCAATAAATTTTCCAATTTATCTACTAAACCCAACACAGTACTAAGTGACATTTTCCTCCAGCTTCGAGGACTCGGGTTAAGACATAATGTTTTTTATTAGTCCCCTGTTAAAAGACAAATGCTGTGGAGGCTTTGTAAATCCAAAGCTGGTTTCTGAAGTACAAGGGTGCTGTTTAAAAATATATGCAATATATTAAGTGACACATGATGGCAGCAGTGAACAGCACCAGCTCAGTTGTCGCGTGACAAAAATCTTCAATATTGTTATAAAGAAGCATTGCTGACTGCAGTGTTGTCTTCATATGAGCCTGATGGAAAAATCCACAGACATTATGCTAAGATGCAAAATGGTGCCAGTATTTTGGCATCAGATTGTCATGTATTCCTACAGGGGTTTACCCACAAAACTTTGTGTTGATTGAAGTGAAACTGCATATAGTCACTCTGTCTCAGATGTTAAATGAAAAATCCAAATTTCAGTTCATTTTTATTATGAGACATCTTATTATAAAAGCTATTTCAATACTGAAACTTTCAAATTCATCTATTTTTAAGTGTTCGTGAAAACTAATGAACTTTCAAGTGAACTGCCAGCATACAGCTTTAGACTTCTAACTTCCTAAAAATCAATACATCACCATGTACTGAAACTGCCTTTCACTTCTAAAGATGCATTTGCATAGCAAGCATTTCTAAAAATAGGGGGTTTTACATAAAGAGAAATAGTTTCATTAAAATCATTACAGAAGTCTCTCAAACTTTTAAAAAATATATATTCATCTTTGTCGGAGACAAAGCACAGAACATTTCTTTCCTAAAATACAAAGGTCTCAAATCTACATTCATATGTGAAAACAGTTACAAATAAAAGCTTTTTCTATCTTTAATCACAGCAAACTCTGAATGACAATTTTAATGTGCTCAATAGACCTTGTTAGCAATTAGAGTACTAGATTAAAGATTACTTCTGTATGCCACTTTCAATATCTTGCGAGCTGAAAATTTACACCTTAGTCAGAAAATCATCAGGGTATAGACAGTCAATCCTTGAACAAGTTTAACATGACACTTGTAAATCAGCTTTCAATTCATTCCTGTACTGAAAGAGCTGTCATTTATCAAAAACAAAGATCAATTTTCACACACCTTAATTTCAGTTGCCATTAGCTGTAAATCTGTGTGGATGCAAACTAGGTACATTCAAATATCTCAATTAATCAAATTTAAGCCAAATGATTCCTTTATAAAATTACTTCAAGTTATGATTATGCTTTTTGATAAACATTTGATGTATTGTCTTCTGACAAAAAAAAACCTGATTGGTACAATAACAAAAATTACATAATTTATTCAAAAATGTGGGGGATAGGTAAAAATGATAGAAGTGTGAAAAACTGTGGATTAAGGAATGCACTTCCCACACAGTATCTGACAGTTGCTTTCTGTAGGAGCATATTCCTCAGCAGTCCTGCAGAGCTCTTCCCGAACTTTTGGTGTTGGTCACGACTGCCCTATTTTCTTGGTAATCATCATCTGGCATGTACTACCTGTATGACATGCTAATAAATTTATAAGTGGATGGATTACTGAGGGTAGAAAATCAGGAGGTAATAACAGGTGACCTATAGAAAGAATGTATCAGCAGAGGCCAAGAACACCATTTAGGCTTTCCTGCTGTAAGCTGGACCCGGCCAGGCTTCCTGACACGAGTATCTGAAGAGGGCCAAGGCATGGCAGCATCCAGCACTCCCAGGCTGGACTGCACAGGGAGGCAGTTGGTTCTTCCTCCTCTTCACCTCGATCTGTGCCACACTTCTGAGGGTATAACCTCCAGTTTGAGAGCCACTGTGCTGGTAACAAGGCAGAATCATTAACAGACAGCACCGAATACCAAAGGGGGTATTTCACCCTTCCATGGTCTTATCCTGTCAAAAGAAACAAGCTAAATCTTTCATATCCCAAACAAGTTTTTCACACTAAAAACAGAGTTCTTAAAAAACTCTGATTTTCTAAAGATAGCAGAAGTGTGTTATATGACCCTAAAGTCTTCACTGCAGATAGCTCTCCAAATCTGAAGAAAGGTGCAACCACAGCACAGACAGGCAAACAGATGCTTCATCCAACTACCATAAGGAGGAAAGACAGATATACATTCTGCAAACAGCTGTGCTGGCGAAAAACATTATTGAACCATGTGCTCATCACTCTTCTTCTACTAGAAGTTACCTTGCTTAAAGATATACCAAAATATGCAGAATTATCTGAAACAGTTTCAGTAGTGAGCTGTTCTACATTATTTTATTCTTAATGAAGCAGGTCAGGGAGCACAAACAGATCTGTTAGCAAAGATGGCAGAACAGCCACAGGAATGCTGAATGTAGTAACATCCACTATTGGCACAGGCAAACAAAACAATAAATCCACAGTGCTGAAGTTTGAGAACAGGCTAGAAAACAGTGTACCAGCCCACTAGAAATGGTTGTTAAACATCCTCATTACTGGCCTGCATTGAAGCCATACCACTGTACCTTTCCTGTAGTAATGTAATCTTCATTGCCTAAAGAACATTTGCATACTAGTTATAATTCTGCTCTCAATTTGTTAGACATGCCTTGTGCTATCACTTCAAAGTCTGCCGTCGTGGGGAGAAAAAAGTTTTTAGCACACTCACACTTACTTAGCTTTGAAATGCATTCAGTGTTTAGTGGCAAACAGAAAAAAAAGTATTTCCCTCTGTGGAAGGCCCTGTGAGTAAAATGGAAATAGAAGGTAGGATCTTCAAAAGCCCATGTGTCCCCTTGAAGCATTAGAGGACTGATGCCTCTGAACCACACACACACTTTAAAAATACCAATCTTGTTTATATAGTTTGTATTCCAAGCCACTGTCCAGCTAATCAGCTCCCATAATAAAGGGACTACCCAGCCTCCTACCTGATATAGCAATCTTTGCTTTGCATGCCATCCGGTCATTCGTCCCATTTTCTGAAGACCTGCCAATAAAGAAGAAGAGAAAAAAGAGATTTGAGATCTGTGCATTTAAACATCTAAAACTCAACTCTTTAAACACTAAGAAGTGTCAGGGTTTTCATATTATAGCTCATTTCAAATGCTTTTCTTTAAAGTTAATTTTGGTATCTCTGGTTTAAGACATGAGTCATTAGTTTCTTAAGCATAATCTAGAAGGAAGGTACACCACCATTTTTTAAAATTCCCTAGAAGATTTTACTCCAAAGCTTATGTAACCTGAGTATTAAAAGACAAGTAGATTCATCTTCCTTGTCTTTTCCAGCTCCTACAGGATCAAATACGTTATCAATTTTTCCCTTCTGTACATGTCAGTGAAGATGCAACTTAATTTATTGGTTCCATTATTGTTTAAAGAATTGCCTCCTCCTCTATTAATGAAATGAAAATTTCTAGCTGCTACCAGTATCATGACTTCCAGAGGCAGAAGGAATATTTTCAGAACTCGCGGATGACAGACCCTAGAAAATCCTAGAATTTTCTCTCTCTGTCACAATTAAGCCTTAAACAAATTCCAATCTGAAGAAAATATCAAAAGAGAAGAACTCCAAATGGACTATCAACTACCAAAGACACAATTTAAATGATAGAGAAATAACTCTATAGTGAGCATCTCTTCTAATGACCTCCACAGATACCTCAAGGACCCCTGAAGACCGAAATCCAAGCAATGCATGGCAGTCACAAGTCAAGCACACCATACAGCTGTTCAGAGACGTGTCCAAATAGCCCTGCCCTGTTCTGGACATGTGCCATCACCATTCTGTGCTCACTGACATCAAAGAAAACGAGTTGAGTAAATCAGCACATATTCACACTTGATACTATTCCATCACTAAAAACATAAATACAAGATGAATCACTGCAAAAGTCCTTATCTTAGTAGGAAAAAGCAATACAAATGCAATAATTGCAGAATATCACACGTTTGATGTGCTAGTTTTCAAAATCAGCTTTCAGAATAGTTGACAGAAAATGCTGCTCTTTCCTCCAACAAATTCATCCTATAAGGCAACATTTCTGAAAGCAAAAAGTAGTGGAACTTCTCCTACAGATACGATTAACTGGAGCTAAGCACGTACTCAGAGAGTTTCTATGCTAAGCTGCAATATAATATTTCATTAAATTAATAACCTGAAAGCAATAGTGTCTCTGCACCACAATTCTCAATATTGCACCCCAAATAAATTCCATTTAGACCAAAAAGATAACATTATTCAAATAAAACATACAGACTTTAGCTCCTTCAAGAGTTGTAACATGATAGTATTTTCAGCTTATTGTCTTCCCAGTTGCATTTATCACTTTGCTGTAGTTAACAAAAGTGGCCAGCAGAGGGTACCAATTAACCATGATGGGGCCATCATTAAAGTACCCTTGATAACAATAGTAAGAAGGAAAAATACAAATAGCTGTATTCTAACTTGGATAGCTTTGTTTTGTTCCGTCAAACTTGGCTAGGTACCTTTCTTATGCTGAGGGTAATCAAGAAAATATGTCTGTTGTGTTACTTGATACTGAATTACAGTTTAATGTCAAAAATAAAATCTACCCAGGAAAATATGACTTGTATTTAATTTTCTAAAGCAAAAAGAAGAAAATGGAATGATTTTATAAAGTAATGCTTTAAGGCAGCAGGAATTTATGTTTATATGGGGGAAGAAATAAGTAAGGATTTAAATCCACATTCCTAGACAGACTGCTAAAAATTCACATAGGTAAATGCCTGCTCCATCCTGCTCCCTCTGAATGTGAGCTGTTACTCACTGCTCCTCAGTCCTGCCCGGGCTGGGCTCCTCCTTGGGGCCGTGCAGCTCTGCCCTGTAGGCCCGGATGCGAGCGTTGCAAACCATCAGGTTCTTCACCGCGCGCAGCAGCTGCTCCTTCTGCGTGCTCGCTGCAAGCAGTTTGCAGATGCCTTCTCGCATGCGGACCTCAAAGTTGATCTTCTCTTGGATGTCACATTCCTAGAGAAGCAAAAAACCCAAAGGATTAAACAAAACCCAACTAACAATATTCTCAGTTTTTTACAGGCTCTGCAGTTGGGATAGAAAACTCTAGGTTTTAATTATGCACAGCCATTGCAATGGTTACTGAATGTAGAATGGTAGTTCTCCCTTCAGGAACAAATGAGTAAAACATGGGACATAACAGATTTACTATATCCATTATGCATGCAAATTCCAAACCAAGATTAACTCACTGTACCATCTGAAAGATACTAAAAATTTATGTGTCTCCATGTGTCATTCATAGAATGGTAACATATGGTCCTAGAGAGGGCTAACTGAACAAAGCTTATAAATTAACAACCCACTTTTCACAGTGACCCCTACTAAAAAAAAAATTAAACTGAGGAAAATGTCTGAAATATTTTAAATCAGAAATTCAATCTCATTACCTCTTTGGCTGTCTTTAAAAAAAGTGAAGAAAATGTGGTTTTTTTCTCTTACGGTTGATAAGAAATTCAGGTAACAGCAGAAGCAAAATAAAAAAGTAGACTATCCCAATACTTGACTGCTTCAGCCCATGAACTGAAAGTCAGACAGCTGTGGTAGCTTCAACACTGTACAGGAATCATGCCAGGCACACTTTTCATTCTAAGTATGAAGTAAACTAAATATGGCTGGCAAGTCACTAGAATTCACCACTGCTGTTCTTTGAAGGACTGGGGGTTTTTTAAGGTTTTATAAAAACTTCTGGGAAGTCAACTTTTTCCTGCCTACTTTCACAGAAAACAATTATAAATGCGCATTATTCCTCACTTGAGACTTCAAAGAGGCCAATCCACACCAGGCCAGAAAATTATTAAGGTGAAGGATCACAGTTTGCTGTCTCCCAAAGGCCTGCTAGATGCCACTGATGGTTGATACACATTACCTTGTTATGTGGCCATCGCTGGGCAAACCACATATTTCTGACACGTGAAGAACAGAATGAATAACAGAATGCTGTCATGGTATTGCAGGGTTGCATTGCAAGTACTTTGCAAGTCAGTCAAGAGTGATGCTTTCTCATTACTCAACAAGAGTACCCCAACTACCTCTGGAATTAACAAGTTCATGGCTGTTTGGTGGTGAATAGCTCCTGAAGCTCAGGATATCAGAGATATTTTCCATAGAGGTTCTGCTGGTATTCCCTACAGCTGATATATGAAGGCCTGGGATCCAGTACGGCACTACAGACCATCCCGTTTTTACCCCTCACGAGTTTGCTTGTCAAAGTTTCAATCACAGCCAGAGCAGGATAAAGTAGGGCACCAACACCTCTGCATTCTCAGCACCTGCCTCTCTATTCACACTTTTTCTTAGGGCTCATCCCAGGAAGAAAAAAAAAAAAGGGCAGTAAATAGCTTTCATCAATCTTCTTTTCTTCTGAGTCAAATTTTACATGGCTATGAAAACCTAAGCAAGGCCCACACCTCTCCCTAAGAAATAATTACTTTGAGCCTAAACTAATAAGTCAGCTGCTAACAAAGCTCCAAAGAATGACATCATACTTCCCCCTAATATTTCCCAGGACAGCAGGCCTCTGCACTGCCCCGGCTCCTCTCTACATCTATCACCTGGTACAGAACTGGAGTGAGGAAACACACATTCCTATTTGGGGCACCTGCATGTATCCATACTGGGGCTTTCAGAAATAGACAAAGCATTCAATCCACACTATATTTCAGCCAGGCTCACATAAAATATTTTGGACTAGCAGTAAATGGCTGTTGGGCCATAGCTTAAATAACTGCACCATATAAATCTCATCTGAAGAAAGAGCTTAGCAGCCTGATTTGGGAATGTATGAAGTTCTTTGTGCCTACCAAAAGAGATTGGTCAGCTTTTTTTCCCCCTCCGTTCCTTCTAAAAATACAGGCACACCATCTGGACTTGGAGGAATGACACAGCACTGTTTTGCCATATGCTGTCTACTAATGCACCGTTTCCCTTGTGGGGTCCATCCTTCCTCCAACAGTGGCAGCACAATCCAGACGAGATTATTAACAGCTGCTGGGATTTTCAGCCCCACACTCAGGAACTACCTAAGCAACACTTCCAGAAAGCCTTTGTATGCCCCAACTAAGTATACTTAGCATAAGAAATTTCAAGTACTTCTAGTATTATACAAGAAATGCAGTCACAAAACAAACAAACAAACAAAGATAACAGCAACAGCCAAGAAAAATTATACAGATACTGCTGAAGGAAGGACAGGTTGAAATTTTACTTCAATTAATTGGTGTCTTAATCACAAGCTTTCAGAATCTTATTCCAAGTTACATTTCTGATTTACTGCCACAGTGGTTTACATCTAAACCCTGTAAGTCTAGTGTATCTATTTAAATTAAGCAAGTAGCCAGGCAGTAGGTACTCTTCTAAAACAGGGGCTATGAAGCCAAGACACCAGCTTGGGCACTTCGTAGCTAGACACAGGAATGCGCGTTTGGTGCACTTGACAGCCACAGCTTCACACACACGCCCCAGTTCAACTTCTTTGGGTTTTTAACCAACTCGAGGTGTACAAAAGCCCTCGCGAATAGGAAAACCAGTGGCTGAAAGATTAAAGAGGTGCAAGGGAGCAGCTCCAACAGCCTGCGGAGGGTGAGCAGGGGGCCCAGCTCAGCCCAGCCCAGCCCAGAGCAGCAGCTCTGCCGGGGCGGCCGCCGCGTCCCCCGGCGCGGTCCCTCAGGAGCGCGGCTGCACCGCCGCCCCCCGGCCCCGGTGCGCGGGCAGCCTGCGGCCACCACGGCCCCGCCAAGCTCGGACACAGCGCAGCTCCCGCCCACCGCACCGCCCGCCACACCTCCCCCGCGGCACCGGAGGGTGCGGGCCGGGTCT